>RCWM02000424.1:0-600000 GCA_003667255.2 Euschistus heros | reverse complement strand
CGAGGCAGTCACCGCGGTACCTGATAGTACTATGTCCGTAAAGGGCTCCCGAAGACTCGGAAAGTTTGTAACAAAATAATAAAAATATATAGACAAAGTAATGCAAAAGTCAGATGGTAGGGTTAAAGGAGTGCAAAGTGATAGACAGTGGGATATACGGTTGGAGGTGAGATAGTTGAAGGAGAGATGCTGGAGGGCGGAACGATGATCTCTTGGATGAACGAGCCTGGAATTTAAATACATATATATATATATTAATTAATATTTAATATAGTTAATTTAAACACCACCCACAGAGAACAACTGGAAGATCATAGGCTGAAGAGCGCAAACAAAAATACAGTGAATTCATGAAGAGATTTGGGGAAAATAGGACGAAGAAAAACGGGAACAAAACTTTATGAACAAGTTTCAACGCTCTCTTAACTGGGATTTAACGAAAAATAAATAATGTGTGTGTGTTCTCTTAATATTGAATAAAAAATATTTATAAATCATCCAGAAATATCGAGCACTGATAACCAAGCGGTTTTTGCTGAAAAACTCGAACGATTTTTATTTAAAGATTAAACCATTTTCTTCACATTAAGCTTTTCCCCTGAAATTTTTGATTTAAACATAAGAAATAAATGTTAATTAATATAAAAAATAAAATTGAATATAAATAGTAAAAATACAGGTCCAATGTATGGTGGGTTTGTGAATTTTTTCTCATTTTTTTTTGTTTTAAAAAATTAGAATTATAATTTGTTTTTATAGTACGTATTTTATGTTGCTCCCTTATACACTTATCACGTAACAAATTAGGCTTTATAAACTCCAAGGTTTGATGGCGACAAAAACAACGATTTCTGTCCACACATCTTGCGAAAATAATAATTGACTAATATTTGTTAGTTCATTAATGGCTGTAGCTGTAGGCACATCTGGAAAAGCTCTAGTAAGGAAAATTAACAGTTTCCTATGGGAGATACACAAGTCGATGGGTGGAGATGCTGTACTAATGTGGTACCTTTTCATTGTGGCATCAGTGCTGCAGACCTCACCAGATTTAACCAATTAGGAACCACATTTATTGACGCATAACCTGACTTGAAAACATATTGTGGAAAAAAGTTGCTTCAACAATGGAAAAAAAGTGGAATTATTTAGCAAACTTCAAGAAATTAAACAAGATTTCAGACTCTAGACAGGTCTTTCAGGAAATCTGGAGTATAAGAAGTAATCCTGGCGAGACTCAGAATTGTGTATACAGCGTCCAGCCATGGTTACCTGATGAAAGGCCTGGAACCATCGATTTTTGGAACTAGCAAGACAGCACTGACATTGGAGCGGATAATAACACACTATACATAGACACATAGTGCCAAAATAACTTTTTAATTAATGATCCTACTGATTTACAGTTAGTATCATTAAATAGTGAATGGAAAACTACATTGGAAGTTCACCCTAAAAAAATTTTTACTTCGAGAAAACACCATGAAACCGGTAAACAAATAAATAAATAAAGCATTGAAATTTAGCTAAAAACAACTCACTTGTTAAAAACAAAATTCAAATTGAATTTTGAAAAGAAGATTCCTGCATATTCGGACAAGAATATTCAGATGAGTTTATAGGGATATTTCCTCCGATAAATTCCGATATTAATAGAATAAACGCCAACTTGACGCGTGTTCTATAATCTTTCCCCAACTTTGATATTCAGTTTATTAATTTTTCCGTTGTTTAATGGTTTATATTCGGCAGCTGCTATAATATATGTTAACTTCTTTAGTATGTACATAGAGGTCATAAAAGAACAATTACTTAAATATACAACATTAAGTATAAAATTATATTTTAAGAAAAGCTAGATAAAATGACAAAGGAAAATTTCTGTATTTTCAGATTTAAAAAAAAAAAAAATTGTTTAAGAAAATAGATTTAATTCTTCGGCTATTCAACATTCAAACACAATACAAATTAACTGCCGTACCGAATGTTGAATTTTGGTTTTTTTCCGCGTTTGCCCCACTGTGTGATGCAAAAAAAAAAATACAATACACCCACAAGTATGGCTGGAGCGTTACAAGAAAAAGAAGTTAAATCTAAAATATTTTTTAATTACCGAAATCTTTCCAATTTTTTAGCAAAATTTAATGTATTTATCAAGCCGCTAGTCATCACAAGAGCCACAAGGTAAGTTATAAAATAAAATTACTTAAATAAACTAATGCTGCTTTGCGTTAAATCCATCCTTCTTTCTAAGGTCAATATCGTTATTAGGACCTCGATAATTGTTCAAAAATCCTTTAAGAGAGAAAAATCACTTTAGGAAGATAAGTTCGAATCTACTTCTAATTAATTGATCAATTAAGAATTTCCTTCTCAGTCCTCTGTAACACGATTTTCTAAACCTTTACGCACCTTCCAAAAATTCCCGAATGACCCGATTCATTCAGGAATGTGGGTACAAAGTGAATTATGCACAGCAAAAAGTTGAGTGTACAAGGAGACCCAATCTATAGGAGGGAGATAGACTGGTTAATCCGTTTATAGCGGCCGATTTTAATCCTCTCCCGGCGACACACAGAAAACCGATACATCCATCGGTAGTTTTCCTTAGCCTACCCTTCCCCTAACAAAATATTTTCCCATCTGTGGTATCAAAAATTCTGAAATTCATAGCTCCCTCAACTGTTTGGATTTATAAAGAAAGACTTTTTTTTATTATTATTTTATTTTATTTTTTTTTCTGTAGATATCTGGAAAAACGACTGTGATTTACGTCGGTTTACGGTTGCATTAAACTAATAGCGAATATTTAAATGAAATAGGTACATTAAAAAGAAGTAAGTATGTCATTATTGTATGTCGTTCTAAAGGCAACCGCATAACATGAGTCATTTCGGTACTACTATCAACGAGGCGCTCCAACAAATCGGTCTTTCAATACAGCTGCGAGATTGATTTACTCGGAGCTACGAATTTATTTATACCCATTTGCAATAAGGTCACATGTAAACATCCACTTCTGCAGTTTCAACTTAGGTTCAGTTTTTGTGTGTTATATTGATATTTTGTCTCCTTAAATGTAAAAAAAATGAAACAGAGTTAACAACATGAGTTTCAAGATGGAGTTAGTATTTTAAGTGTTCTTATTTTCTCTTCCCTGCTGTGTGAAACTGTAACACAGGTTAATAACATTAGTTTCTACATGGATTTGGTGTTTTATTTATTTATATTTTGTTTTTTCCACTTCCCTTATGTGAGAAATGGGTTCTTTGTCATCCATATTACTTATTGCTCTAAGGCGAGACAGATTATAATATTAATTCAATAAAACATATTGATCTAAACAGGAATGTGAATAAGTAAATTGGAAGTTTCTTATTTTATTATTTCCATTTTTATAGCATGACAAAATATAGCAGAAATTAACAATAGAACTTTCAATAAGCATTTCTTTTCATTATTTTTTTTTTTTTATGTATTTATAATATGTTATTTTCACTTCCCTAACATGAGAAAGTTTGTAAAAATAAAACTTGTTATGTGGTATCATAATAATTTGGATTTCTTATAATATAAATTTAACATAGATTAAGCGTTTTATATTTTGATATTTTCCTATTTCTACATAATTATTTTCTTATTTCTCATATTAATATGAGAAGGTATAACAGAAGATAATATTAGTTTGAATGTAGATTTAGAGTATTTGTGTAAATGAAGGGGAATAACTTTCCCCCTCGAAAAGTTGCGACTAAAACACCGGAATTAATGGGAACAAGGTTAGAATTGATAAGAGGCATTCTTGGCGGATGTAGGGGCAGGAGTGCCTCGTCCATAGTAGTGCCCTCTAACTTTACGGGAGACACTTACAATCGATTTGTTCATTCTATTATTACCCCCCAAATAAAGCAAAAAGTAGGATAAATAGTTTGTTGCTTTAATTTATACAAGAAAAAATGAGAACCTTAAGAATACCTCCATTTTGCCGGTTGCAATGTTGTAGCATGTGGACCAAGGATTTCATTTTTGGCATGTAAACAAAACCGGCTGTAGTAGTGTAGCCCTTGTTTTGTTTTTTTTCAAAATGGATCCAGCGGAAAAATTTTACTTAATGGATAAGTTCTAACTAATTTTGGTCAAAAAGTGGGTATTTAAGGGTTGATTTGTTGTCACATTCTGAATATTGTAGAGACATCAAACATATACAAGACTAAAGCATTTTTGAAGAGGCAAAACAAAATCAGATGATCAGAGGCGAGGGTAAATGTTAAAAGATAGCGAACCCGGGAATGACAACTCCTACGCCAATATTGATGTTGGCTTGGACCTGGCCACTCCAGAGGCTTTCATACTAAAAGTAATGACATTGGGAATCGGCCAACTGTGAAGAAGAGTAGAAATAAACTCAACTTCGCTCTCAGCACCAAAAAATAATTCCAATAAAGCGAATATTTGTACATAACAGAACTGAACTGAAGTTCTGAAAAGGATTTCTTTTTGTTAATGTTGGAACAAGGTAACGGAACATAAAATAAAATATTGCTTTGAATATTAAACAAATTACTTTGAAAATAAAAGAACCCATTTTTATTAATAAAAGAAAAGAAAATACAGTTTCAAATGCAGATCTACTGGAAATGAGTTGTATAATTATAGAGGGATAAAAAAGGTTATAACTTTCATGTTTCGTAATTCCATTATGAAAGATCTTAATTAAATAATTTAATTTATTTTTATCCCTTATAATCCAAGATTTAATTTTACTATTATTTATAGTAATAGCTATAAATATCATATAGCTGCAGATATTAGCTGTCCGGAGTTCATGTTTTCATTAAAATGTTAACAAAAACAGATTTTGCTAAGGTATCATAGCGTGATTTTCACCTAATTCCATTTAAACACGATTGAAAAGGGGTCCCAACTTCCAAAACCTTTTTAAAAAAGTCTGAGGTGATGGCAGTGTAAGTGAGTGCACCGTCCATAGGCAGTTTAAAACATTTCAGTAGTACTGAAGGTCGTGGGTTCGAATCCCCTGTTGCGGACCTAAGAAATTAATTTTGACCTTCCTACCATGGCTAGAATTGGTTGGTAACCTGTAGGATAACCCGTCCTTCCTGTCCCAATTGGAGTACATAAAAACGTTGAACCCAAATTAAAAAAAATTTCGGGGAGGAGATTTCAACCTTGAAAGCAAGGAAAGTTGTGGAATTACTCCCTTGATGACGATTCTCTGAGTGCTTCTGCCGAAGAAAACTCCTGGGCAAATATTCAAGAACCTGCAGCCTTAGCCAGCAAAGAGACTGTTGGTGACCACATAAAGGCATTCGTAAAGGTAAAAAAAAAAAACTCCAAACAATACTCGGCCCTATGCCTCGCGTATATGAACTCACGAAAATAGATTGATATTGGTTATGAGACTTTGCCTCATTCGCCCAACTCTCCAGACCTCACGCCAAAGGGCTTTTACGGACCATTTATTTTAACAGAAAAGTTTAGGGTTTTAATAAAAGTAAAAAAATGCATTATTTTTCCTGAGAATCGTTTTAAAAAATTTACCCTTCAAGGATAATGTTCAAATTTCTAAACAGATCAAGTAATATTTCTTTATAAAACCCTTCCCCAAACGCCGTAGTAATGTCTTAAGCTGCAAATAGTCTTAAATAAGAAACAAAATACTCTAAAATCGCGTGTTTCGATTGTTATATTTGACGGCATTCTAAGCATGCGATCATTGGAGTAATAGTAAACATTAGAAAAATACAATTACTCGTTATAATATGTAAACACAGTAAACCAGAGAAGCTAACCAATCACAATTTAAATTTCAGAAATAATAAAAACGGACATTTCAGATGAAAAGACCTAATAAAAAAAACAAACATCAGAGTATTGAAGAAAGTAGAACCTTGTTAGAAATAATTATCCCAAGAAGCTTGGGAAGAAATCACTTCAGGAGATAAAAACAAGATATTATGATACCAGCCTAGGAAAAATCAAGATGCTAATGAATTAGGACATGGATAGTAGCAATCCTCGTTGTGGCTTTGCCCGTTCTTATCAGTCAAGAATTTTGATTATCTAAAAAATAATTTTTTATCGATGGAAATCTTGTATTGAAGTATGCAATTGATCGTTATTTCTCCAATCATATTTCCACGCACAATTACATAGCAGTAATTTTTAGCCTGATACCATTGCACAGAATAGGTAGTCAAAGTTCACGTAAAATCATAATTAAACATCCAATTTTGAATTTTAATGTATAATGGTAATCCAGAAGAACACAGCCTATTAAGAAACTTGCGGATATTGGCCTGCATTTATCAGTGCTTATAAATAAAGGACCAGGTATCATATTTTTACACACAATATTAAAATTATTAGATCGAAATTTTTATTTGGTAATAATTTTTAGAGAGCAGAAATAATGTTATTGATTTCATTTGGTTGAATTTTAATTTCTAACTATAAAAGTATATGACAGTGTGGCTAAACTCAACATTGTACATTTATTCCATATGGGAGACTATCTAAACTACGTAGTGATTAACACCAGAAAAATATATTTAAGTCTGCAGATGGGACCATAGTCCCGAAACAAGTAACGGGATAGTAATTGTAAATGTGAGAAATATTTTTTAAAAATTAATTGTCCATTTAATTTATTATTATAGTAAATTTTATGATTGCTAAGCCTTCCTAGAATTATGGAGATGATGAAGTTAAATGTTTTACAGATTGGTTCAGTTGTTGGACATTTGTAAGCTCTATTCCAGAATGGTGCAAACCACATCTCGGTCGATTTTCAAACTTCACTGGGGTCCACATGTCGGACCACAAATTTAAATATTTTTTAATAAGTTGATTATAAACAAATAAACTATATTATCATTTTCAAGCTCTATAAAACACGGTACCCTCTCTGTAGAATGGCGCTCGCCACTTATCGATTTATTTTCAAACCTCACTGTTATCCACATATTGATCTTACTTATTATTTACTTTTCCTTAATATTAATAAATTTACATTATGTGATGCTCTTTAAAAAAAAAATCAATTTAATAGATATTATTTAAATAAACAAAAACGTTACTTTTTTTAAATAATTTAAATACGGTTACCTCTGGTCATTTGTTTTAACAATTTTTAGCATTAACAACATTTAATAATATAAAATGTCGGTAAAATCGTACTTAAGAGCTTTATGAAAGCTATGCTTCCCCCTCGGTAATTACCGGAGTGCCACACAGCTGTTTTTTGTTTTTTTTAAATCAATACACAATACGATGTCATATTAAACCCTTAAAATTAGTAGGACATCACTCGGACAAGGGGGATTGATCGAGTGAAACGTTGCGTCGTTTTAACGGTTGAGAAGAGATTGGAAAAGATTTACAGCAAAGGTTTTAGTACTTCACTAACCAGAGTAGCCAATAACTGTGGCAGTGTTAACCCAGTTTGTTTGATGCTTCCTTTACTGCCGGCCAATAACTAACCCTGCCCCTGGCACCACTAAACCAACCAACTACTGCCTGGGACTTTGTCTGCCCCTCAATTGATTAACGATACTCCTTCACAATCATATTCAATTGAAGAACTTGTATTGGCTAATTTCTTTCTTTATTTTCCATTTCTGTGCACCCAATTGTGTCTCTTACAACAGTTATGAAACGTTTTTTGTTTCGGAAATCAAACAATATATACAACGAGTTGTATATGTTTTTACATCATGATAAACATCATCAAGAGCATACATCATTTTCTGAAGTTACATCATGTACCTGAAAAACCACCACCACCACCAAATCCAAAAAGAGTGTGAAGTAATTAAATACAAAAAGGAATGGTTTCGGTTGGGGGGGAGGGGATAATAATGAGACACGGATCGAAAGGGATATGGTTTTAGGGATTTAAATTTAATTGCATTATTTTAACACAAAATAATGCACATCGACGTGATTAAGTTTCGATATCGTCTTATTTCGTCCTTTAAAATGCTGACTATTTTTCCAAAAATTTTACTTCTAGTTTTTGATGACTTATTTTTAATATGACTTCGCTCTATTAATATACAAAAACACTTTATTTGTATCACATTATATTAAAGAAATAGCACCATCATATGAGGCTTTACAGCCATCTCATTTAACTGTACACCTTGGATTTTAGGTCGAAAATTCAGTTATTTAATATAAACTCTTCTACATTCATGAAGATTTTTTAATTATTTTTCTCGTTAATGGATTATTTGCCCACTGCTTATATACGTATATATTCCGCTTATATAATATAAGTAAATTTGCTATCAATATCAAGCTCTACATAACACCGTACGTTTGTAACGTCTCATGTAGAATGGCACTCTCCATCTATCGACCAGTTTTCAAACTCCATCGTTATTCACAATTTATCGTTGTTTTTTTTCATACCTAATTAACAGAAAATCAGTAAATTTTATTATTGCTAATCTTTCCTTGAACCATAAAGATGATATGGTTAACATTTGGTACACATTTGCGGTTAGAGATCACAAACAAAAGATGTCCTTTTATATAATAATAAAGATAATGAGTGTTGAAATAAAAATTCGGTCACTGTTATTATATGAATTTAAACTGCTTGTAAGCAACCGAGGCCGCACAAAAAATATGCTCCGTGTTTGGTGAGAAAATACTTGTCAAGGCGATGAAACGCTTAAATATGATGCTCGTTCTGGAAGACCTCAAGTAGCCAAAAAACCGGAAATTCGTGAATTAATTGATTCGGATCCACGTCAAACATCTGCGGAAATAAGTAAGCAGTTAAATATTTTACAAGCAACAGCATGGAGATGTCGACATCAAATGGAATAAGCAAAGGCTTTGCGCACTATGAGCTCCTAAGTATGGGGCAAACCATTACTGCAGAGTCATATTACGCTATATTAAACCACAGTAAGTCTAGATCCAAAATTGGTTAACAAAAAGGACCCTTTTACACCTTCAAGACAATGCTCGGCCACATACTGCAAAGTTGGCTAAGGATAAATTAATGGAAATTTGATGGAAAACTTCGCACCACCTATAATATTCTCCCGACCTTCCTCCACCCACTGATTATCACATTTTCAGATTTCTGGACAATTGTGTCCGGCAAAAAGGTTTTGATAACCAACAAAACGTAGAATTTGATTTAAGCCAGTTTTTTTTTATTATCAAAGACCAATAATTTTTTTAAACAGTATTTAGGATCTTGCATCACGGTGTGATAAAGTTATTATTTGTAATGGAAATTATTTCAATGAATAAAGTTATTGTATAGTTCATGGTTCATTCAATTTTTTAGTTACCCAAAAAACCAAAAGGACTTTTGAAACAAACTAGTACATCAACGTATATAAACACAAAAGTAAAATAACTCCTCTGTATAATATTATGCTTCCAACTCCTAATGTTTTAAAAATTGAAATGGAAGTCAAACATAAATCTACAGAATCAGTATATTTAAAGTAATAAGTCTAAAAATTATCTCTGGGAGAAGTATGGACCTATTTCTTGGGTCTATATTGCGAAACAGCGCAATTGAAACTCTTTAAAATGCATCTATTCAGGGAAATAACACATCATTATAGAACAATCCATAATATAAGAATTGTTATTAAATTCATTAAGAATGTTGTATGAGAGTCGTTCAGAATCAAAGGCAGTTAAGTAAAATTTTTCTAAAAATATATATACTCACATATAAATTTAAATTTAAGATCAAAAACCACTAGATCCCAACAAAAATTAAATCATAATAGGCTTTGATCGCAAAGTTTGATTACAAAATATTTAGATTACATAAAAGAGTTAAAATTCAAATTGAAAATTCAGTTTAAAACTACTCAAAGAGCATAATATCGAAGATGTGTTTAAAGTGTGATAAAATTTCTCGTCTGTCCGAAAATTAATACTTTGTTAGTTTTTTTTTTCCTATTGTAAAATTTTGAAAAATGGTCATACCAGGTTTTGATTCTAAACAACTCGAATTATACAAAAATATCTCCCAAAATAAACAATTTATTTGAATGTATCAATATTTATTATATGGGCAACTTTTATTTTCATAAAAAATAATTTTACTAATGGAAGAAACATTAGTGAATAATTATTTATTTTTGACCATGGATATATATTAAAAATAATAGAAATTGAATGCATATTAAAATAAAATATTGTATTTATATTTTGATACCATGAAACATATTTTTGTCATGAAAGGCTTGAGAATGTGGCTTAGCCTGTGAAACGTTGTCCATATAATAAATATAGATATTTTTTGATAAAATGTTTATATCAGGAGATATTTTCGCTCTTTAATTTTCTATTCATTAAGAATCATTTGACTAACATTTGAGTATTTAGACTTTGTCCAAAGAAAGAAAGCGTCAAGTATGGTATCACTAATACAGTTATTGATTTTAAACTAATTTTTATTTTATAACAATGACACAACGTTACAAACAGACTTACGCATACTCATGGTATAAGATCACATCCAGACGGCATACAAAAGACACGACAAACTCTACAAACATATCAACGACTTAACACAAACTATGGCCTCGAGAAGGATGCCAAGGAATACCCGAAGACTAAATAGGAGTTGGTTGAGAGACCTACTCCGTTAAAATTGATTAAATATTATGTTTTACGTTAACAGTAAGTACCGCTGGGTGCTGACCTCCCTAATGCCTGACATGCCAATTACCTTGCTTACAATCATCATATCTGCTTGTTATCACAGAATAAGTGACAGGTGTGGATTTAAAAATTAATGAGAGAGAAAAAAATTGTTTTCAAAATAAATGTATGAATTTTGTTTGAGGTTGTATTCAAAGGACTGCTTTAACTATTAAACTCCGTGATAGCATGATAGAAGATCAAGAATTAAATCAATATTTTTTTCAACAATCTCATCACAATTTTGACATTACTGGTCTATTTAAAGTTGCTTTTCTTCTTCAAAACTTCTTTTCTTCTTTTGTTGTACAGCTATTTTTAAAAATATTTGAAAGTATAATACCGTTAGATAAAGTTTCAATTTTTTTAAAAATTACTTAAAACATTTTCTCTCAAGACTTTATATAAAAATATTGTTGCTGGAAAAACTTGTATTACGTCAGAAATCCAATATGTTCGCGAACTACCAACACTCCAAGCGTGTAACTAGTGGATACGTTTCAGCGCTGTCAACCGACGGCTGTCAGTTTTTGTCCGAACTCAATGTGTACGGAACCCAGTACGTTGCTCGGTCAACGTTCGAAACAAGTCATTCTGGAATCTGAACTATAAAATAGCGTGACCATTAAGATAACGTATGAGTATAGTCTTAAACTTATATGTAATGGTGGGCGCACAACTGTGGAATTTGTAGGCAATGGGGAAACGTTTATAGGGATCTTTTGAAGGTAAGAGGGTAGAGTTTTATAGCAGTTTAATGGACCAGATGTTTCCGCTTTGGATGTTTTATTTAAAATAAACTTATTTATAGCTCAGTTGACGGCCCTTTGTTTTTTCTAGATTTTTATACAAAAGCTTAAATAGCATTTACAGTTTGCAGGCTATCAAAGGTGAAGCCATATCCCCTAGCTTTGTAGCTTTAGCTCTTAAACCAGTACATTTTACACTTCCAGTTTGGTATTTAGTAACGTTTTGTGGAATCCTAAGTGTTGACATCTTGGGAATTTTACGGGAACTAATTTTATTTAGAGACCTCTAATCAGAGTGGAATGTAATCTAGTGTGGTCATGACAACTGATGGTAAAGATATTTTGAAAGAACGGTAACCTTGAATAAACCGGCCTGTGTCAGGCCACCAGGAATGGTTAAGGGGGTTTAACTGTATATTAAAATTTCAGCATTGTGCTCGGCTTATTCGTGGTACAATAAGGACAACGAAAATGGCAGTATATCAGCCCGTTAAAATGCACATAATTTATGTTTTGCATAGTGATCCAATATAAAAAATAGTGACAATTTTTTATTAGTCAATTTATTTTTAATCAATGCAGTACATATAATTTATTTAGTATTCGATTCAAAATTTTAAATTTTACACCATATACTTGTAAAGGTTTAGTTTAAAATAATCTAAAGTATCGTTGCCTATATTTATTACCAAAATTTGCAAATATTTATATCATATTTTATTTGTTGTGTTATTTATATATATAAGTTAAGTTCACCCAGAAGAAAAACATAAAAAAAAAAAGGAAATTAGGGAGTTAAATAACACTCACGAGTACTGGAAAAAGACTGACTTAATTGTTCAGCAAACCCATTTATATACATTTGGTGGTTTGTTTGGGATTAAGTTAGGAATTAAGATGTATATTATTCCCCTATACACCTTAACTTTTATATATATATATATATATATATATATTTATACTTTTGCTATATTTAATGCCTATAGTTGCTCACGTTTATATATTATGTAATCTATATAGGAAATAAAAACTTCCAGACGGTTTTAACCACGTCAATATGATAAAAAAAAAAAGAAATAATGGATGAATTATTATTGTCAGTATAACCAATACATTTTTTTCTAGTTATTGTCGCTAATTTTGTTTAATTCTATAGGGTGGTACCAATATCAATATACAGTAGAAACTCGATAATTCGTCATGAGTGGGGGTGAGGGGATGACGAAATAACGGAAATGACGAATTACAGAATTTTGCCGGTAACAATAACAAAAGAGCGTTTTCAACTATATAATTTAATTTTTTTGCAATTTATTGAATGTAAAAACGAACAGATGAACATTATACACATTGGACTTGAGTGACAATGACAAAAAAACACAAACATTTTTAAAAAATGAAGTCATATACAAAAACGTACATATTTGTATAAAATTGGAAAAAAAACAGACATAAATACCATATTTGCTCAATACGTACGTATCTTTAATTTAAGAACAGAAACTCTTTCATAACACATAAATCAGTTCTTAAAAAATGATTTGCACTGCCTTTTCCCGTCCTTTCTTGATAGCTGGGACCCGCACTTGCCGCATTGCAATCAGGTGTGAAATACCAGGTATGCAAGTTTAAAATGTCGTTTTAATTCCAATTCCAATAGAATGCGCTCTTAGCCTATTGAAGGATTTGCTTATCTCTAAACGCTATTTTGTTTGTTAGTCATTTGTTTACAAAAGTCAGTTGTTTTTAAGTCGTTTACGTGGACGTATCATACCTTTCTTTGGTGTTAAAAATGTCTAATTTTAAGCCAAATAAAGAGCATTTGCGGCATGTCATGATTTTCTTATTTAATCAAAAGAAAAAGGCATCTGAATGTCATCGAATTCTTGTTGAGACTTATGGCGATGTTGCTCCAACCGTCAGGACATGTGAACGTTGGTTTCAAAGTTTCAAACGTGGTGATTTTGATGTTACTGATCAAAAACGAGAAAATCGACCAAAAAAGTTTGAGGACTTCGAATTGCAATCTTTATTAGACGAAGACAATACCCAAACCCAACAAATGATGGCAGAACAGTTGAATGTCACTAGGCAAGCCATTTCCGATCGCCTGAGAGCTATGGGAAAGATTCAAAAGGTTGGAAAATGGGTTCCACATGAATTGGACGAACGACAGATGGAAAAAAAAAACGAAAAACTGTGTGCGAAATGCTGCTTTTACGCCACGAAAGAAAGGGTTTTTTGCATCGAGTTGTAACTGGCGATGAAAAATGGATTTATTTTCAGAATCCCAAACGAAAAAAATCATGGGTAACGCCAGGACAACCATCCACATCGAGTGTAAGACCGGATCGTTTTGGGAAGAAGACAATGCTGTGTGTGTGGTGGGATCAGAAGGGAGTAGTCTACTACGAGCTTCTCAAACCCGGCGAAACAGTCAATACCGAGCGCTACCGACAACAAATGATCAATTTGAGTCACGCATTGATCGAAAAAACGCCCAGAATGGGCTCACAGGCACGCCAAAGTCATTCTTCAGCATGATAACGCTCCTGCACATTCAGCCAGATTGACTAAGGAAACGATTTCTTCGCTTGGTTGGGAACTCCTACCCCACCCGCCGTATTCACCTGACCTGGCGCCTTCTAATTATCACCTCTTCTCATCGATGGGACACTCATTGGCGGAGCAACACTTCAACAATTTCGAAAACGTACGAAAATGGCTCGATGAATGGATTTCAAATAAAGATGAAGCATTCTTTTGGAATGGTATCCATATATTGCCCGAGAGATGGACAAAATGTATAGAAAGCGAGGGTCAGTACTTTGAATAAAATATATTATACTTTTTTTTAAATTGCTGTGTGTATATTTTAAGAAATAAACGACATTTTAAACTTGCATACCTGGTATCTGATTCACATTGATGCTCCTACCACTCAATTCACTTAGTTAACATTTCCTCTACTTCTTTGCATGGAATAGTGGAAGAATTAGAAACGTCATCGTCATCATCTTTTTCATTACTAGCTACATTTTGAGCACTCAGCACTTGTTCTATAATTTCATTGTCATTTAAAATTTCATATCCCACATCCGACCAATCCATGTTTAACCAGCTGCTTACCTCTTTCTTATCTCCTTGGTCAGAATTGGTACACATTTCGGATACATCTTCAAGGAAATGTTGGTTGAATGTAAAAATATAGGCGTATTTTTTAGTGACAAACCAAATGAGGCGGTTTAAAGATTAAATAAGTAGCAAGGGGAAAAAATCAATTTCATACGTATTTAATTTTGTTACTTATAATTGCCAATTAAAAAAAACACCTGATGAATTACAGAATAAAACGAATTATCAAGTGACGAAATAAAGAGTTTCCACTCTATCATCATCGGCATAAGCTTTAGAATCAACAAATTTAAAAAACAATAAATTATAATCAAGTCAAGAGACAAAATTGCATTTAAGCCTTGAAACGGAAACACCTTCAGTTTTATCAATAAATCTCAAAATACAACTCTTAAAACAAGTTTATAATTACCAAATCCCATAAAGATGTGAGTCGCAGAATCACCATTTTCTAAAATAAATTATTAAATAAGAATCAGGTTCCATAGAATATAAATAGCTAAAATAAAGTAACATAGAAGATTACTCAATAGGTAGGGTATATTCGATTAATGACTAGTGTTAGAGAAAGTTACAATCCTCGCAAGATTTCTTCCCTGAGACGAAGAATCAAACGACTGTCAAGTAATCTCTAAATCAACAGGAGTCATAGTAAAATAGGAGAATGAGTTTTTCAAAAATATATAATCAAGTTCTAATTTTATATATGTACATAAATTTGTTTATGAATGCGTGTTTTTGCGATAATGAGTTTTGTTTTTAAATTTCAATTTTTCCCTATAGTTTCATTAATCCATACATAAATGAATGTTAAAAAGTTTCTATATTTTTTCAGTGGTTATATTGGACATTTTTTTTAACTGAACAAGTTTTACGTATTTGTCATTTTTATAACAATTTATTGTGGTATAAAATGATAGAATGCAATTAGCGAGATAGTATTGCGGTATATAACTGCTCGACGAGGAACAGCTAGACCTTAAATCAATAATGAATATATTTCTAGACTCTAGTCTCGCACTGTATGAATTATTATGACCTTACAGCTGCAGGCATTTTTTTTTTTTTCTTTTTGTTAACTTTCCGAAAAACATTCTGTGACAGAATAATCTTTATGACGTACTAACTATCTCACCACTGCAGTTGATGCGCTATAAGAAGTTTAGTTAAAAAATTAAACTAACGATATGACCAGAAATGGTGTCCACTGCCTTTACAATAGCGAATCTAAACTATAGATCAGCCGGTAATTGGATTAGGGTCGATGGTACATTATCGACGAGTTCCTCACCGCTTGTCTTCTATTCTCTTTGGTCACTCAGTCTTTCTGAATACTTCTTGGCGATGACCACTGGTCATTTGTGACCGTCGAGACGCTTTGCAATGAATCCAGGTTTATTTATTGACATAACATCGTCTAGGCGAACTTCTGGAAAGTAAGTAAACTTACTTAATGAAACTTGAATTGAGTCTCTCCACTTTGTAGTGCCATTTACTGTTTTAAAGTTAAAATAACAATAATAGCATCAATCCGTAATGCTAGATAAAAATTATTTTATAAAGTTTCTTGTTTCACAGTGAATTCCTTAAAAACAAACTGAATTCCGTTGCTTCAATGCGTTATTTTATTTTAATTAAGTTTTTTTTTTAACATTATAAATCGCTCATTAATGTCTGTAGCACAATGTATTAAAAGAACTATAACATGTCACAATATTTTTTATTTACATCTTAATAAAAGCGAAAACTCAATTTCTCCCTGACTGGGAAAAACAATAAATCATGGATTGGATATGTCTATCTATAATCTACCGATTTTCCCGATTTACATTTTAGAATTAAAAGGATCAAATTACTTAAATTAATAATTTGATTAAATTAACAATCAATGATTATTCAAAAAGTTAAGAGAAAATAGTGGTTTCAAACATGACTTTTTTCATTCAAATCAATATAGCTCCTAAACGGTAAGTCGCAGTAAAAAATATTGTATAACAAAACATATTTTCCATTAAATTTCTGATTAGAAAACTGGTCTCAAATGTCATCCTGCAACATAAACAACGCTGACGCTCATCAAAATGCCCCAACACTTATGTAGACAAAACATGTTTTTCATTCAAACCAATACAGTTCCTAAACGGTAGGCTCTAGCGGAAAATATTATAAAACAAAAATTTTCTCCATCAAATTTCTTATTCTGAAACGTTCGGCAAATTTCCGATCCGAGCAACACCAACACTGCTAGACTGTGTCAAACTGAAAGTAAAAAATACGTTAAAAATAACCATGTAAAAAAAAAAAAGAATACTACGAACTTTTGGAACTTTGGATACATACATTATAGCCAATCAAATTATAGTTTTTCGGAAACGTAAGGCGGAAATTTTTTTTTTCCAATGATTTTATACGTTTATTTTGGCGTTGAATCCGAAATTTATAATATTTGCCTTGTGAAAGGTCACTTCACCACGAAAGTCGTGGTGAACACTTTCGTCCTTTATTTTTTTTTTCACTTACGTATCGAAAACTATAGACTTTCTGATAATTATGGTTTTATTAAAAATTAAAATTAAAATATCTTACAAAATTCGTTAGGCAACTTTTATTTTCTAAAAAGCGGTACCGGCACTATAGAGCATTGAAAAACATGACTGAAGGGTTTGGTGGATGAAGGGTTTATATAACAAAGCACAATTTTGAGTAATTTATGTTCAAAGTGATTTTTTGTTTTGTTTCTTTAGCAGAAAAATGTTGCATAGCCCCATCATCTTCTTCGTAAAGCATTTTCTAATTGGTTTGAAATATTCAGAATTTGGTATCTTTTACTTCAGCACATAAATCCATCATCCAATGAACTAGGTTTTTATTTTTACTATATTTTATTTATTTTTTTTAAATATGACATTACACTTTCATCCACCAAACCTTTCAACTATGAAAAAAAAACTTTTTCATTTTAATTGATTGCTATTTACAACTGTATACAATATATACAATGATTACAATGACTGTCAATAACTTGTGAAGAACTACCCATCAGAAGCACTGAATAAAAAAACTGAACAGAAATCTGTACAAGAGTAGTTGAGGGATCTCTAAAGCCTATAGAACTCGATAGATAATCAAAATTGTCTGGTACATTTTTATAAAATACTATAACTACTTTAATCAACATCAACCCGTCATTTTGTGAAACATATTGAGAAAACTGTAAAATATCAGTAAAATTTAGAGGTTTTTGCGTTTTACATTGTGAAACCTAATTCCTAGAAAAAGTTCTGATTCCTAGACAAATCAAAACCTGTAAAAACATAACTACACTTTTGATCTTGTCTCAAACGAGAGTGTTGCACATTTCCATTTTTAACCTCTGTTTTATACATACATTGAGAGAGAAAAAAAAATCAACTATATTTTATATGATATGAGGACTGTTCAGGATTGGACAGTAGTTATGTTTAAAATATCTTACAGTAAAGATGACAATGTATTACGAGGTAAGTCAATAATTATCCGCAATATAGCTATATTTTTGTTTATGTTGGCAGTACTTTTCTTTTGTGTTGATGGCGCATGCTTTGGTTATTCGTTGTTATGTTTATGTTCGTATCAAGCTGGTAGGTTAGTTTTATTATCGCTGTCGTGCTGTTAATAATGGCCGCTCCACTTTCTATTTGCACCAAAGAAGAGCAACGCTCAGTGATCCGTTTTTTGTGGTCGGAAGGTGTATCAGGGGCCGAAATTCATCGAAGACTTTTGGTACAGTACGGGAACAATTGTTTGCCACAACGGAGTGTCTATGAATGGATTGAAAAATTCAAAAATGGTCGCACAAGTGTTACGCAAAATGAAGGAGCTGGACGACCAGTTACCGCCATAAACGAGGAAAACATTGAGCGTTCACGTGAAATGATTCTCTCAGACAGACGGATAACTGTTGACGACGTGGCAAATCGTCTGCAAATTAGCCACGGTTCTGCCTACGAAATCATTTACAGCAGACTTGGGTTTCATAAAGTTTGTGCAAGATGGGTTCAAAAACAACTGACACAGTTGCATAAACAAACGCGCTTGGACGTGTGCACAAAACATTTGGATCGCTATGTTAACGAAGGGGACAACTTCTTAGACAGGATCGTTATTGGTGACGAAACATGGATCCATCATTAAGAGCCGGAGAGTAAACGGCAGAGTATGGAATGGAAACATCCAAATTCGCCGTGCAAGAAAAAATTCAAAACCCAACCGTCCGCAGGAAAACTTATGCTTACGGTTTTTTGGGACTCACAAGGTCCATTACTGGAACATTATCAGGAAAGGGGCACAACAATAAACAGTGAACGTTACAGTGAGATGCTTACTGCTAAGCTGAAGCCTGCAATTCGAAGCAAACGCCGAGGACTGCTGTCAAAAGGCGTTGTGTTGTTGCACGACAATGCCCGTCCGCATACAGCTGCCCACACTGTAGAAACGCTTCAGAAACTCAATTTTGAAGTATTGAATCATCCTCCATATAGTCCCGATCTCGCTCCATCTGATTTTCACTTGTTTGGTCCACTCAAACAGGCAATTAGGGGCCGTCGATTTGCCTCGGACGAAGCATTGAAAGAAGCGGTGCATTCCTGGCTCGCATCTCAACCCAAAACCTTCTTCCATGAGGGCATCAGGAAACTTGAACAACGTTGGACCAAGTGCGTTGAAAAGCAAGGGGACTATGTCGAAAAATGATGTACTTGTAAGTTTCCTATTTCATTTCAATAAAATTTTATAACTATATTGCGGATAATTATTGACTTACCCTCGTACTAGTAAGTTACTAGAAAAATAAAAACATCACTTCAATTAAAAATATAAAATATCAAACATCACATAATTATTAACATTAAACCTTCCATTATGGATCAAATGACCCTTTTTGAACTTTTTGGCAGATGTTCTTGGAAACAGCATTTATCACTTTGCCTTTTGACATTATTACTTTTATTAAAAAATACATCAAAAGTGTTTTTTCAATATACACTCTTCTCTTATTATAGTTTTTTATTGAGAAGTTAGAAATATGCACATGTGAAAAGTTGGTAGGTTTATTGTTAAAGGGGAACAAAAAATGAAAGTTATTGGAAAATTATACTACACTATTAAATAATTATGAAAAGATTCCTACTAAAAATATTTAGTCTCTTAGATATATTCTAATAACGTTTCTTCAATCCAGACATCATTGCCACTGAAGAACAATAAATCAGAAAAGAAAGGTAGAGTCCAATCACAAACCTTAGAAAAGACAAACTACACTTTACTCAGTATGTCACTATTTAACAGAACATAAGTAAAACAGCTTCATACCTGAGTATGTTATAAATAATTTCTTTTTTGCTATTTCTATAGATGAAACAAAGACCACATTGGTATTCAAAGGTGATGGGTAGGAAAATATGAAACTTGATGAGTATAACAGACAAAAAGCCTACCTCTGACTCAGAAATAATAAATAGAACAATATATATAACAACATATATAAGATATATATATATATATATATATATATATATATATATATATATATATATATATATATATATATATATATATCAATGGTTCATAAATATATTTTAAAAACAGATCATATCGAGAAAATTAAATGTGCTAAAATATATATGTAACAACATTGTCTCACCAATAGGTTTAGAGTTTAAGTTAGGACGTTCTTAATTGTCTCACATCTGACAACTGATATATTTAACGCTTCTAAAACTTTTACTAAATTTACTAAAGGTTTATAAAGGTTTTAACAAATGTTCTTAAATTAAAAATGTAAAATACAAATCATCATCATCATCATCATCTTATGGCGCTTATGGTCCTTGCAGAACTCTGGCCTCCTCTACAGTTCTCTTCCATTCAGGCTTATCCTCAGCTGCCCTTCTCCATCCTCTCACATCCAGAGTCCTAAGATTATCCTCCATATCTTCGTGCCAATTAAGTTGAGGCCTTCCTCTCCTTCCCTTTCCACTCGGGTGTCCATCCAACATCATCTTAGTCTACTAGCTTCCAGTTTTTCTAAATGGCCTAGTCATCTTATTCTGCCTCTTTTTATATTAGCTACAATATCTGGGGCTGTATACAGAGTCTTCAGGTCTGTATTTATCTTTATTCGTTAAAGATTCAGCCCATATTTAATTGGACCATATATTTTTCATAGGATTTTCATTTCCCACATGTTTTATAATCTTTTCTCATGTTATGTCATGGTCCATGTCTCGCTTCCATACATAACAACCGGTAATAGAATTGTTCTATACTCTTATTTTGAGATTGCTGGATATATTTCTATTTTGAAAATTTTTCATTAGAGACCCATTGCACTTGTTTCCTGCTATTATTCTTGATTTTATTTGTTCTTTGATATGATTGTCCTCAGTGATAGTACAAATACAAAGTTATAAATTTAAAAAACCTCAATATTGTATCAGAAGTAGGTTTTTCAAATTAGATTTTTCTAAATAAATCAGATATGCAGTTGATTTCCTCAAGCATCTAGCAACAAGTTACTATTGAGATATTAATGTGTACAAATGTATAAAGGATCTATAGTTATGATTTATTTTGCTAAACAACAAAAATTTAGGTCCAAGTTACTCAGTTACAGGGTGGTCATGGTTGTGGCGGGCAACTCTGATTCTGTCACGCTGAGTAGTCTCAAGCCAAACACTCAGTATCAAGTAACTGTGACAGCTGTGAGAGGGGGCAGAAAATTCAAAAGTAGGCCTGTCGTTTTCAGAACTCAAGGTGAGTAATCATTTTATTGCTTTAAAATTTTTTGTTATCATTATTTATAAAAATTTCCATTGATTTAAATTTCAGCATACATAATCAATCAGATAATATATTTTAATAATTATCAAGAAATAAACTTGAATAAAGAATTAATTTAATGTATTTACATTTTATAAAAAATGCAGATTGAAAGCAAACTAAAATAAATATCTTAGAAATATTATAAAATAAATTTTATTTGATTTTTGCCATGAATCATCAATTTTTTAAGTTTATTTATTTGAATGTGTGATTTAATTTGTGCTCCATGATTCCATAAATATTTTTAAGCTCTCTCAATTATTATTCAACAATTTTTTCAGAAATGCCCAAGATACCTCAAGAAACAACTGTCCAAATAACTGGTGGACCGCCATCAAAAATACTTCTTAATCCAGGCATTCCTCCTCCTCCAGGCATGTCTCCACCATATATACAGGTGAGTATCATGGTTAATGATTTTTACAAAGAAACAAAAACAAAAATACCTCAAGCGAAGGAAGGAACCATTTACAATAATACTAAATTTACTCTTAATATTTGTGAACAAATTTCATTCGAAGCGATAGATAGTATATGTTAATATACTTTAAATCTATGCACTTCTTCAAAACTTAAATAGAAAAATCATTTCTGTATCTGTAAGTATAGACAATATTTTTAATCTAGAACTGTAAAAAAAAAATGATTTCATGAAAAATAAACTGCAAACATTTAACAAATAAACATTACAATTAGGATTGATGTATTATTTGCCACTTCTATTGGATTTTTTTCATCACATGTTGAGTAATTTTTCATAGCTTAAAGGATGAAGGATTCACACTAATTGAGACAGTATAGTGAACTGCAAGTTTCAAACTATTTTTTTAAAATTCATATTTGAACTGTTAAACAAATATAGCTAAGAAAATTAAGATCACATTGTATGTTATTTTTTTTTTTTTTAATGTTTTTTTAAGGTGAGAGGTGTAGAGGTGGGTATAGTGTGCTTAGTGCTACTGGTCTGGGTTGGAGCGATCATTCTCTTTTTCAACCGCTGGGGTAAGATAAGAATGCTCCTCCCGTACCAGCCAGACTATAAGGACACTCAGCTCAAAGTCCCAGGTACATGTCAACAAGGGACATCTTGCCAAGCGACTGGATCAACTGGTCTCTGTTGTGCTCAGGTAATATTCATGACAATAATCATAGAGCAGAATGACTTTAGTTAAGATTTCTTTGTGTTTTTTTCCACAGATCTGCAAAAATTATTGCTAAAAATATAATATATAAATTCTAATACTTCTTACAATGCCATACTAAAACATTTCAAGGATCCAATCACCAAAAGAATTCCAAATTCCAGAAATTTCCATTCTGTTCTATCATAAGAGTATTTGAAAATTGCCTGCCACTCTTATCAAATATCAATCCAGGGACTAAATAGCTAACCCACAACTATTCTACAATATTAATCATAAACATTTTCAATTTTTTCATGCAATAAATCAGCAAACCACCCAAATAAATAACTTTATAAAACATAAATAGATGTATCAAGATTTTAAATTTTTTTTATCTCAATATCAGTTTTCATAAACCAATATTATGATGATGTTATTGAAATTTCTGGATGTTTAACAAATATGTTAGTAAAAAAATTAAGTATGAATACATCTTTTTTTATTTGAAAATTGAAGAGAGATATTGATTTTTTTAATCAAACATAAAGTATGAGCGTACATTAAATACAATCATTAAAAATTAGAATTTTTATGAGATTACAGCTGAAAAATGAGTAAATAAGATTAATGGAATAAGACATTCACCAGACCATTTTTATTTCTTAAAAAATATTTAAAGTAATTATTTTTTCATGGCTGAGAAAATTGTTTAAAAGTTCTGAATCATTACATTGTTTTGTTTTTTTTTAATATTAATTTTCCTAATAAAGCTACACTTTTTTTTTTCTTTTTTTTTTTTTTTGATTAATGATAATTTAAATTTTTAATACGATTGCAATTATTTAGACATTTTTTGTAGTGGAAAGCTTATTTTCAAATAACATAATTTTTACTTATTAATGATTTTTATATTGGTGCAGATTTTTTAGCTAAAGCTAGACCACTTAATAACAATAGATTATATATATAAAATATCAAAAGGCATGATTTGCTTAGTAATGACTGGCTTCTAATATCATTTAATAAAATGGGGCATGAAAGAAAAAAAATGACAATACTTTCATTGCTTCAATTTTAAAGTATTTTTGTAATTAATTAATGGCAATTACACGCTAAGTAGAGAAATATCACATTAAATAAAATTAATATCATAAACTAAATAACATTTTTTTGCTTACTTTGAAAAATTAAGTAAAATAAATTTATGAGTTCTATTAATTGTATAAAACAATTAACTAAAAAAAAAAAAAAATGTTAACTGATTTCATAAATCTTTTTTTTTCATCAGATGTTTCAACTATAAATTATAGTATATGTTAAATATTCACTTAAAATAATGGTTCAAGGCAAGGTCAGTTAGACAACAAAAGGCCTACATAATTTAACAGTTAATACTACTTTAAATAACAGCACATATCAGCTCTGAAAGTTTCATTGTCAATACTTCAATTTCATTAATCCATAATCTTGAAACTAGAATTAAAATTTTTATTTTTCATTAACTATCTAATAGTTTTTGTAAAAACATCAAAACATTAAAAAATGATGTATTTTTTAAAATTATTTGAAATTAGGAATTCAATGGTTTTTTGAATAATGACAATATTAGTCAATTAATTTAAATTTAAACCCTAATACTTCTTACAATACCATACTAAAACATTTCATGGATCCAATCACCAAAAACATTCCAAATTCCAGAAATTTTCATTTTCTGTTAATGGAAACTTTAAAAGTCCAAGTTGAAGAGCTGGACAACATTCTATAATTAATTTGATAATCATTATACAGAAAAATGTCCCTTTTGGAAAAAAAAACTAAAAACTACCTAACCCCAAAGGGATGCACATAGATGGATAATGTTTTTATAAATCATGAGATGTTAAAATCAACAAACATTCATCCACTTTAACTCATTCTTATGTATCACAAATTAAAACATCTTAAAGATATAATATGTAATTTATTTTAGATTAGAGACTATTATAGCTAAGTAGGTCAGGACTAGGATGACAGTGCACCCAGTTCACTAGAGTATGGATTTGATTCCTTCCTGGATAAGTTTATTATTAATGGCAGTCCAACCAAATGAAACTTGCAACTCCCACTGTGGTTAGGGTTGGGTAGAAACCTTTTGATAGCCTTCAAGGATTGGCAAAAAGTATGAATGGTAGGCAATATAGACCCACTTGTTGGACTGAGTCCCGCCACCAATACTATTACAAGTGTATTATTATTCAACAGTAAAGTTCATCAAGTAGGAACCACAGTATGACAATTAATATACATTTGAACCTCAAATTACCTCCAAAAGTGTTTAAATTAACAGTACAATTGCAACTTAATCTTTAAAATTAATATCTAGTACACAGTCACATTTGTAGAATAAAAGAATTGTTTATAACTTGAAGTAATATTTTGAGTATATAGTTAAAGTTGCTTTCAAGAAAAAATTCATAGTTAAACTTCTTTAAGAATGTAAAAAATGAATCTGAAGCTGCTCTGTACATTTTGAAATGCTTCATTGTTTCTATTCTATTTTTATGGCTTATCTGTAAATGTATTTGATTTTTTTATTAGATAATTAAACATTTAATTTAATCCCCCTCACAACTAAAAGGAAGATACCCAAAATTAGATTTTTCACTCATTTGCCACTTGCAGTGAGCTCACATCTATCAGGCAATGATTCACATGAGTTACTCAATCTTGAAGAAATGCCTACCTGATTTACAAATCAATTATACAATCAGTCGACATTTAAATTTATATTTTTTTATTATGAAATTCATATCCGAGAAAAATAAATATATTTCTCTAGAACATCAAAGTTAGTAAATGAAACTATATAATTTAAATTAAAATAACTAGGTACAATCTATACTTTAATAGGTGTAGATAAATAAATAAAGTTTAAGAACATAACTGGGAACATGTATGTTAAATTTATAACTATGCATAAACAATATTTAAAATCAAATTAACGTACTAATGGCAAGAGCATCATTCTTGACGCTCTGATGATTTATTCTAGACTCTTGAAAATGAACAAACCTCAGAATAGGAAGTTTGACATTAATTTCAGTAAATTTAATTTTTTTTTTTTAAATAATTCAAACTTTTTAATAACAACAAATCTAGTAATTAATTTGTTATACAAGGAATGGGTTAAAGCTTTCAAATTATTTCACTAAACAAAAGTTATTTAACAGATATTTTAATAAATGAAATTTAATATTGTAAATGGAATTAGATAAATAAACCATAGAAATTTACAAGAGCATATTGTAATACACCATAATGATTTCACTTATTTTTCATTTCTAATATATAGCTAATTCACAGTGGACGCAACACTAAATACTGAAAACAAAACAAAAACATTAAGCTGAAAAATATTTTAAAATGTATACCTTTAAATTCTTAAACATGAAAATTTCATGTTTATTGATAACCAGTTAAGCAAGAATTAGTTTACAGTTTTGAAATCAGAATATAATATAAACATATTTTACTTATTTACAAACATAATAATATAAATATTGTTTCCTTTAAAACTCATCTTCATAATATAAATTATTTGCTTAAAAATAATTTAAATTTAATAATAAACAAATAATTAAATAATAGTCATTAAATTACTAAAGAAAAACAAATTACAAAAAGAAAAATATATATATTGTGCATCCCTGATCTTGGTTGAGTGGAAAAGGAACTGCGGAATGGCACAAAGGAGTAAGGTGTTTTGGTTGGTTCAGAGCTGCTGTGATGAGGACGATGACGAACCTTCGCGAAGGATGCACGACCGGAGACACTATTGCTGCTCCTGTTGGCCTAGTCCCCATCAACACCAATCGCCGCCTCATCCAAGGGACTGCAACTGCAGGTTCGCTCTCCTCCACAGGGCAGAGCCTTGAAGTAAGACTCTCAGAGCCAAGGACACGCTTTTTATTTGTAGTGTTTGTTCTGCACCCTGTTGGTGTCGCAGATCGTATACTCCATTGACATAGGGAGTTTCTTACAGTTGACGTATTTAATTCCATGGTTATTTACTGTTCTTTCATACAATTTTTTTTTTTCATCCAAAATTTTAATTATTATTTATTTGTTATGTCTTCATAGTTCCAGAAAAATAAAGAGTTTTATTACTATTCAATAAACAAATAATAAATTTTAAACTACTTGAAGTGTCAATTTTATTTTTTAGACTCATCATATGTGATAAACAAAGACAAATGATATCTTGGCATTCAATTATTACCTATACTTTCTATGCTATTTAATAAAGAAAATCTATTATTTGTAACAATATTAATGAATATAAATTTTTTTTAAAAATTAATAACAGATAATTTTACATAAGTTATGTAGCAAATGTCATATGATGAAACTATGATAAAATTTAGTAAACTGGTTTTAACTCTTCAATGCTTGCAGGGGAAGCAAAGTGACATCTTCAACTGAGTTCTTAGAATTATTTTTAACTGGAAATCTGTGGAATGTCGCTGCGCTAAGTATATTCATAGAAAACTCTCTCTTAACACCTGACTCCTCAGACAAATAACACCCATTTGTTGTCAGTTATTCCCTGATTGTCTTACAAAGTGCCCATGGTGTTTAACACCTATTCTTCCAAACCTTAAGGAAATGCTAGTTCTGAAAGTGGTAGTGAATAAAAAAAATAAAGTGAATACTATATGTGTGCTTTAACTTTAAAATTCTATTGAAGAAGACATTGCTTCTTTTAAAATTTTGTACCAAATTCTGTTTCTTTTTAAATAGATACAAATGGAATAAACTATTAAAATATGTTTTTTAGTAAATGTGAGTTTCTTTAACCAGTCTTGATGAATAAAATAAAACATATTTTGGGTATCTGTTTGACAAATTGTGCATAGAAATTATAGGTGTCACTTTGCTCCCTCCGCCACTACTGGTGGCCAAATATGAGCGCCACTACTGAACGGTTAAAACTGCTTTATTTAAAATCTCATAATTTTGATTTCAAATGAAATTATAGCAATTTAAGTAAAAATAACACTAAATAAATATGACTTTTGGATAAGTCCCTAATTCCCAAATTAATACTCATCATTTCTTTGCATTTAAAAATCATCTTTCTTCATTTTATAGAAAACTATTAGAATTCAAGAAAAAAAAATTAAAATTAACAACTTTTCTGTAAGAGCAATTACTACTTAAATTAAAATGGCATATATATATTGTCATTATGACAATGAAACAGGGAAAAAAAATCAATGTCGAACATGGAAATGGGATAAGTAAAAACTGTTTTCATAAAAATTCTACAACCATAAGTAATTTAGATACAGGATTTCTAATCAATATCTACCAACTGAAAATGGTAAAAGACAATGTATTACAGAGTACTGAATGAAGCAACTACATTTAATGAAAAAATATCTAATATGAGAAGCATAAACAATGATTCATGACTTGAAAACAGCAATTTTATTTTTAAATAATCTATAAACCCTTGATTTGGAAAATTAAACTGTTGGCCCATAAAAAATTAAAATTTAACATAGAATATTTCTCATTCTAAAGTGGTTAAGAATGTATATCAAAATTGTACAGAAATCAAATCATTAATTATCCAATAAACAGAAGAAGGAAGGCAAATCAAAAGAAGCATAGTTTAAAGGATACCAGCTTCTGCCCATTTTATTCATTTTTAACCCTCTGTCACTCGCATGCTTATTTGACATGAAAAGTTGCTCTAAGAATATTTTTACTCCAACATTTTTTTTATTATTATTATTTTTTTATATCTATGATTTGCTAAGATAAAGTAACTACTGGATTTGCTCTATAAATTATTCTTTTAATAAAGGATTACAAAAAAAAATGAATAATGATTTATTTTATGAATAAAATACAATTTTATTAGATAAATCTTTAAAAAAAAATAATTACTCTCCTAAGATTACTCATTGAATTCAGACCCATGAAAATTCAGCCACATTTGATCTTTCCTACCAGAAATATGAATTTTAAAAAGTGTCTGACGAACAAATGTACTCCATGCAATTGATGGAGGGTTAAATAATGTTTAATTTTACAGCTAACTTAATTGGTCAACAACTAAGCTTTGCAGAAACCAATTAAGCTTTCTCAGTAAAACAGATAAAAAAATAATTCAATAAAAAAAGAAGCAAATATTATAATAAAACCAAAGCTAAAACTAAACACCTGGAAACCCAAAGTATTGCCATTAGTAAAAATGAAAATTAGACCCAAGAACAGCCATAAAATATAATATAAATTAAAATTTAACAAGATGTAGTAGAACTCCTGCTTATTCAGTACATTAATAAAAGTTCACTATTAAAAAAAAGCTTGATCAGGAAAGTTATAAATTTTTAACAATAATGATAACTTAATCAAAACAAAAAAAAACACCAAATTCTTAATCTTCTGATTTTAATAGATGTTTAGTCATACCTATACAATAGTCCCAACAGTCTGCAAGCTTTAAATGACTTATAATTCAGTACAACTAGGCCAAAGATTTGTTTTATAGAATAATTTGAATGGAATTAATTAAAAATGATTTTTTGAAAAACCATAGAAAAAAAAAAAAAAAAAAAAAAAAAAAAAAAAAAAAAAAAACTTTGTTAAAATATAAAACTCTATTATAATAGCTTTGGAACAGACATTTCAATTGATTTATATAAGGATTTTTTTTCTGTTATAAATATATTATTTTTATCTCTTGAAGATATGACAATAAATTGAATTTGAAATGTAACTACTCCCTGGTCATAACCACTGACATCAAGTTGCTTTTGTGACCAGCTTAGCTTTTCTTACCACTAAGGTCATTTGCTCATCACCTATACTTTCAGTTGTGCATACAAGCTATAGCATTGGTTTCTTGTCTCAGTAGTTTACACGGCACATTCAGCATGTAATTGCAAACATAATAAAACAACAAATGTCTTATACTGTTATTAAAAACTCAATAGAAACAAGAAAAATTGATATAGTGAAATCTATTATTTGAATAAAGTATAATATTAAAAACTCAATAAAACAAGTATAATTATAGTAAAACTTCTCTTTATAGTTTGAGAACATTTGTTGTTTAATTAGGTAAGTAGAAGATGCTATTATTGAAGACTGGGATACATGGATAATCGTAGCGGTTATTTTAGCATTAAATTTGTAAACAGGTACTTTAGATAGTAATGGTTATTAATACTTCTGCATTGTATTTCATAAAGTAATGTATTTATAGAATACATACGTTCTCATTTTCCTTTCATCTGCTTTTTAAAACTTGGCAGAGCTCATCCAATAGTAAAATATTAAACTTAGTTCATTGTAGATGATTCTTAAATTAACATTAGGTTTGCCTTAATGAAGTAGAAATTTATTAGATGATTACTTTTTCTCATGCTTTACTTCTAAAATTTACTTAGTTGTTTAAGGACAAATATATTTTTATAAGCTACCAATTATAGCTGGTACTATTGCATCATTGTTTTATGTTTCTTTTCTTAACATTAAGAATAGCAACCCAGTCCAATATTAGTAAAATAAGAATTTAATAAATAATTAAAATTTTTAAAATCCATTGCTATTTAAATTTAGAATTTGCTATAATAGTGGATTGTTGGTGTGTATTCCAAGAGTGTAATTCTGTAAAGGAGGAGGGTGCCATTCATTAATGCCATGTGCTTACTGGAATATATAATGCAAGCTTATTGAAAATTATACTTATATGGAATAGCTGCTGCTTGATGTTATTGTTTAAAAATGTCGAACATTGTTTATTCAGCCGTTCTTAACAGCTTTATTTCATACGAAGGATTGGAGGGGGAGGAACTGCAGTAGTCAACTTTTTTGTTAACTTTTTTTGTTAAACTGATGGGACCATCTGATAGTATAGGATGTGTACTTTATTTTCATATGTATTACTATCAGGGAAAAAAATATAGTCCACATAAAATCAATGTAAAAACAATGAGGGGAAAAAACAGCTGAAGTCCTGAGTGTCCAATACAAATCCACTGGTGGATACTAGTTTTTGCCAGGATCTAACAATTTCTGGAGCAATGGATACAAAACATTACCAAAAATACTACATCAGAGACTCTGACCAATTGCAGAAACTGGCAGATACTAGTTTGTGCCAGGATCTAGCAATTTCTGACACCCGAAGGATATCCTTGGCTACTACTTCTTAACAATTCAATTTTCATCCTTTTGAAAAATTATTATAAATTTTCGTTTTATAAAAGAATACTCTCTTTCCTTTTAATACTTTTCACAGTACACTAAATATACTAAACTGCGCAAAAATGAATAGGGATATGACTTATTTATCCCTTATCCAGTCATTTAAATTAAATTAACCAATATATTCAATATTAGTAGGATACAACAAAATAGAAAATATAAAACAAAGTCTAAACAACTGTTAATCTTTTTATTTATAACAAGTTTTCTTAAGAATAGTAAACATGAAGATTTATCATTTTGTAAATAAACAGCTTTTCTCGTATTTTAATCCAGTTTTACTTTCAATAAACATGGAAAGACATCATCTTGAACCCGAAGTTTGCGAAATTATAGTGAGAATGCGTAATCAAGGTAACCGACAAGTTGATATTGCAGAGGCGGCTGGCGTTTCCCAGAGTGTCGTTTCCCGGGCTTTAGCTCCATTCTGAGAGACTGGGAGTGCCAATAGAAGGCTGGGCAGTGGATCGCAACGTATTACAACTGAAAGAGAGGATAGAAATATTGTTACCATTCACTTGAGGTACACATGATGGTATAGAAGGATCAATACAATTAGGATTGATGAATTAATTGCCACTTCTATTGAGATTATTTTAGTAGAAAACTAGTTTCGAATGCTTAACATTCATCTTCAGTTCTTCGCGGTAACTAAAGTGTTTTAGTTACCTCGAAGAACTGAAGATGAATGTTTAGCATTCGAAACTTGTTTTCTAATAAAATAATCTCAATAGAAATGGCAATTAATTCATCAATCCTAATTGTTATCATTGCCAGGAGAAACCCTTTTCATAGTGCCGGCCAGCTCCTCAGTGAAGTTGAAGGTGTTTTACCTAGACTTTTATCAACACAAACGATTCGTAATCGTTTGTGGGAAGTTGGCCTTACATCATATGCTCCTTTGAGAACCAAGCGACTAGAAGATGAAACAAATTGGAATGCTGTGATGTTTACCGACGAGTCACGTTTTTGTCTGTATAGTGACAGCAGACGATGAAGAGTCTACAGAAAAAAAGAATGCGTACAATGCCCCGGTTTATTGTGCCTTCAGTGCAGTTTGGAGGAGGTGGTGTAATGGTCTGGGCTGGCATTTACACGGGAGGACGAACCAACCTCACAGCAGCTCGATATGCACACGAAATTATTGATGAATACCTCCCTCCAACTAGGGATCTCATTGGGAAAGATTTTCGATTTCTGGATGACAACACTCGACCTCATAGAGGAATAGTTGTTCATCAAGTTTTAGGAAACCTGGGATTTCCCTGTCTGCTCCTTCCCCCACTGTCTCCTGACCTCAATCCTATTGAGCATATGTGGTAGCGTTACAGAGAAGGCTTTTTAATCCTCATCTAACACTAATTTACCTTAAACAGCTGAGTGCAGCATTGCAACATTTCTGGGGTGAAATTCCTCAAGAAACTAGTGACAACATTATTAATAGTATGCCTAACAGGTGCACACAGGTTTTGGCTAACAGAGGACATTATACAAGATATTAATTGTTTCCAAAAACTAATCTGTTCAATAAAAAAAAATTATGCAACTAAAACATTTTATTTTTGTTATTTTTTAAAACCCATTAATTTTATTTTATTTCAGCAAAAAACATAATAATTGCTAATGAATATTAATGCAGCTTATAATAAAAATAATACAAAAATGGTAGACAAAGTAAATAACAAAAAATATCCCTATTCATTTTTGCGCAGATAATTTAGAAATCTGCCAGGATCTAATGATTTTTGATGGCCAGTGGATATTTCGACATTGCTGTCCTTTTTAAATTTGATTAATTATTTTTTATTTATAAAAAGACACTCTTTGTTACCATTTAATTCTTTGGAATTTGTCTGTTTTAACCATTATCTAACAAATTTGTTGGGAAGTTGAAGGTAGTCTCTCAACCCTATCTACCCCTACCTGTTGAAAGTTTTTACTAAATTGGTACAATATAGAACTGTGGCAGTGGGAGTTCAGGGCAAAGTTCAGAGATGGTCCCTGCATTAGGCCCAAACCCACTGAAAGATACTATACTTATTCCCACTTTCTGGCAAGGTTGGACTAGCATGGTTTTTCTCCATAGCCCTTTAATTTAATGGTCACAAAAAAACAAGCACTTCACTACAATGTTTATTCCTCCAACAATTAGCAGTTTGCTGATGCCTCATTATTTCTGAGGATTTAAGATTTTTTTTTTTTTTTTGGTTTTGAAATTTTGTGTAGAGGGAAACAATTATCTGAGTAAAGAGAATATTTTTAGAGAAAATAATTTTTAACTTTTTGTAATGGATCATCTTGAGTTAAACTTCAAATTTAATTTTTTCTTGAAATTGACAAGGTTGGACTGCTGTGTTTTTTTCCCCTGACACTTCATATGATTCTAACTATGCACTAAAGTTTGTACATAACATGTATAATAAACATACAAAAAATTGTATCAAAAGTAGACAATTTTTAGGAAAAATAAATAACTGGTGCAGTAAGTGGAATGAAATGTCTATACATATGTTGAGATCATGATAACAACAGCATACATCATTAAAAGGATAATGCTTCATTGCATTAAAATGATTAATTATGTTTTCTTACTTTTGCCACTGCTAATGCTTTAAAAATGAAGTATTTTCAACAACTGTATATATTAAGCAAGGTGGTGGAAGCAAAATGAAAGTTCATAATTATGCTTATAAACTATTAAAAAATTTCATATGTAATTCTCTAAGAGGATTTATGGCTTCGCAACTTCTCACTGCTTTACTACTTCTTGAAATGGAGCTATTGTAACATATTGAAATATATAATAATTGTAATACTTTTAAGTAATCACTGTCAAAATTGTTTGTACATATGAAAAAGGTAATTCTGTGTCCAAAAGACAAACAGAAAGGTATAGTCACTGGATACATATTTAGTATATATAAAAAAATAGAATTATAAGAAATAGAATTATAGAATAGATATTTTTTTTTACAACTGATTTGATAGTAAAATGACATTCCATTTTTTACTAAAACCTGTCACATTCATTTGTACATTGCAAAATTTTGTAAAATGAATTTAAAATAACAACCACATCAACAGATGTTTAACAGAATTTTTCTAAACATTTGAATTCCTTATTATACTGGTAAATAATAAAATCAATATATGGTATTAATATTTGCACATATATATATATATATATATATATATATATATATATATATATATATATATATATATATATATATATATATATATATATATATATATATATATATGCAATAAGTAAATTTGAGGAAATTATTACAATGAGTTGTAAATAACATGTGAAGAACCACTCACTAGTAGCAATTCAATAAAAAGAAAAAACAATTCTACATAAGAAGGTCTCTGGGCCATCTTCTTTTCAGATGGCAGGGTGGATTATCGGGAATAGAATGGAAAGCAAGTTGAGAGACTAGTGGATTAGATTGGTTATGGAGATTAATATGAAAGGATAGGTATCTGGTTTGGGCTAAATCAGTAACATATGGAACATTAAGGTCTTTATGGATAGGTTTATTTATGACAAAGTAAAGAGGATTAAGGACTTTTCGAAGGATTTTGGATTGCAAGGATTAGATGGTTTGGTAGAGCCCCAAAGTACAACTCCATATGTCCAAATAGGTCTGATAACAGTCATGTAAATGATTCTTCTGTAATTAATCGGTAGGTTTGAACATCTGCCATTGAAAACATAAATTTTATAATTTATTTAAATTGTAGTTTCAAATACAAAAACAAGAAGGAACAGTGATTTAACAATGATGGTACATAGCCAGACCACCACTGTGAAGTAATGCCAGACAACAGTTTTAGGGGTCGATGAAGATAGGGGATTGGTTTTTAATAGAGGCATTCGATCCACACTTCATTCTTGGCAAGTTTTCCCATATAAAAAGAATTTTAAAAAGTACTATTTTTTGGTGTATTCGTATTTGTAGACTGTCTATACCTTTTAAATTGTCTTTTAAATCACCATGTGTGTAATTTTGTTCATACATAAGCATATAATATTCATTATAGCAAATATTAATACTCTTACTTTTATAGTATAAGGTTCCTGATTAAATACTAATTTTATTACACCAAACAATGTTAATGGTAACAATTTATAATTATTAGGATATTATAATATAATTTTTCCATCTACTTTATAAATTATTTTGATTTTTCATAAATACTTCTACCATTAACCAATTTATTAGATATTTAAATATTTATAATATTTTTTTTAAATTATCAATGCTTTTTCTACTCTCACATCATTATTAAAAATATATAATATCACTAATATATTCATGGAAATATAAACGACCATGAAAATTGGAGAATAAGGAGGAACAAAGAATTGGAAGAGCTATTCGGGGAACAGAATATAGTAGCGGTCATCAAGGAAGGAAGCTTGCGGTGGCTGGGACATGTCCAACAGATGCCGGACGAGAGGCTGCCGAAGAGGATGATGAATGACAGACCGGATGGCACCAGATTAAGAGGAAGGCTTAGAATAAGGTGGCAGGATAATGTGGAGGCAGACCTGAAAAATCTAGGAATAAGAGGACGGCGAAGAAAAGCTATGGATAAACTCCAATGTTCATCTCTTCTGCGTGAGGCCAAGGCCCATCTAGGACTATAGAGCCAAGCAATAAATAAATAAATAAATATATTCATTTTTATTTGTTTGTTTTGTTTAGTTTCAATATATTCACAATCTAAATTAAACCTGATGTAATATTGATTATATGGAAATTGTACCTAACCCATTTTAACTTGAATACTGAAGTCATGTAAATACCATAGCTGTTTCTTGGGATTTCAGGATTTTTGTGCCATAATTTCTTTCAAGCTGGAAGCTTCTAAAATTTCTCTATTAACAATGGCTCTAATTTGAATTTGTGTTGTGAAATGATTGTAACTTTATATTATATTATTTACAAGGAATTAGCAGGTAGATTAGGCCCTATGTTTGATGAATTATAACCAATTATAATCAACTAATGCTTTCATTTTCTCGGCTAAAAGTTTCTTTTTTTTTTAGGAGCTTACATCCTACATGAAACATATTAAGATTATTGCAAATACTAATTAAATAAAAGCAATCAGTATTTAAAAAAATGATGAAAATGGTATGGTCGATTATTGGAGAATACAATGGTTGAAGAGAATGATCAAGGATTCAGTCGGGTTGATAAATTACACATCCAAGTTTTAAAAACTTTATATACGGAGTGCAGACATTTCTATCTGCCTTGCAGACTAAAAATTTCATACATTCAAATTCATTCAACTAAAAATTATTCAATTACGTATTGTATCATTCAACTAGACCTTGATACTACTACATATTCATGTCTGCAATTATTTATTAATTAACTCTTTCAATATTATTTTTTAAATTAATTTACTTTGTTAATTTTTGTATTATTTTGGTTAGATCTAGTTTTTTGATATTTTAGCACTGAAGAAGTCCTGCATGGCAGGTCAAAACATCGGCACTCCATGTGTATATTTTTTTTAACTTGAATGTGTAATTTATCAACCTGACTTCATCTCTGACCATCTTTTTCAGTTAGTATTTTAAAAAAATTACCAAATTATAAATTAAAAAAAAATTAAATTAATATGGTTTATACCCTCCCCTTGTGTTCAGTAGGTCTTGCATTCAATGGGGTATAGGTCTAATGTGCTCATGGATAAATTCTTAAAGGCTATGCCCCTTCTAATGTAAAACTATAATAAATCAATTAATTTAAAATTTTGTAACTTTATTTTATTTATTTATTTTTTATTACTGCTTGCTTTCATTTAATTAATTTTGTTTAGAATTCTAATAAGTTTCCTGTACCTTGATTAAAGTATATGAGGAAGTCAAAAACTAAAAAAGAACGAGGCTTTTAGCCAGGAAAATGGAAATATCAATTAGATGGAATTTTTTGCCACTCAGATATGTACTGAAATGAATTGCTAATGATCCTGGACGTAAGCAATTAAGTCCGGATATTGGAAAGCCATAAAGACACCACTGTATTGTTGGAAGTAAGGATAACCATTGCATTGAAAGACTATAAATGAAAGTAAACCAAGCAATTAACTATAAGTTACCATAACACCTGACTTCATGTGAACATATTATGAAAATTAAATGATTTTATAAAACTACACTAAATGATAAAATAGTTTTAGAGAAATTATGTAAAAATAAATAAAACAATCCTGATAAGTAAACATCACGGGAATAAAAACAATTATAAAATTTTTAATAAATGCTTGCAGCAAGAATGAAAAGAATATCAAATGGTTGAGGTGTATACAAAATATATCATAGATATGAAGAGTAGTTCAAATAGAAAAAAAAGAGGAAAACTGCTATTAATCATAAAGAACCTAGCTAAGTCTTGTGAATGATAAAATTCATGAATCAGGGTCCTTATTTGCTGAAGGCAAAAGGAGGAAGGGAAAAAATAAGAATTCAATGGAATATAGTATTCTCATTGGTCATATGACCAAAGTATCTCAATTAAATTTAGGAGGAAGATCAAAATATAAATATTATGGAAAGCTAAAAAAATAACAAGGGAGAATAGAAGGCTTTGAATATTGGTCAAAGCATATAAAATTGGATCAAAAACAAGGGTCTGTAAATGGAATAGTTTAAAGTATAAAAGGGTAAAATATGTGATTAAGTGGATAAAACAACCCTAGGAACTTTGCTTTAGTTAAAGAATTACAAATAATTCCTAATATTGTCTACTGTTAGCAGATTAGAATACCATGAGAAGATATGAGTCAAAGGAGAGGTAAAATTGAGTTAGAAGAGGTTGATAAAAATAGATATAATAATAATAAGACAATAAAGCAATGAAAGTTTCAGTTACTGGGGATTTCGTAATACATGTATTTAAATAAGGAGTAAGATAATAAGATTGGAAGAAATTTTTAGCTGCAAACAATTTTCAATACTTATATTAGTTATAAATAGCTATTAATATTATAAATATTCCGAACATCACACTCCATTATCCAGCAATGCCATTGTGTAGTGGACGTGGTCTCCTCAGCATTGGAGTGTGGAACGTACTGCACCGAAGCCTTCCTCAGTGTAGAACAGGCTTTTGAGCGAGTCTGGCACCCTGGACTGCTTCCTTATCATCCATTCATATCTTAGCGATAGAACCTTCAAAGTTAATAATAACTTTTCCTGTTCTTTCCTCTTTATCCAATCAGCTGGTATTTCCCAAGGAAGTATTTTAGGTTCCCTCCTCTACTCGGTGTATAGAGCTGACATCCCGACTCATCCTATCGCTGTCCTTACCACGTATGGTGATAAAACATGTGTGTTATCAGTGAACAACAATCCCTTCATTGCCTCCCAAACATCCCAATCCCATATCACAAACCTTCAACAATGGTGTCAAAAATGGAGAATCAAAATAAATCCTTACAAATCTCATCAGATAACCTTTACTCTACATCGTAAACCTACAACTTCCTGTCCTACAGTATCCTTTAACAACATTCCACTGATCCCTGTTGAACAGATCTGCTATTTTGGACTCCAAATGGACAAATGTTTAACTTGGAATCCACATACAAGACTAAAATGAAAGGAAACTGCTCCTAGTTTTTGACTTCTTCAACAATAACTAGACAAATGTTCAAAGCTTCCGATTTACTACAAAAGACTCATTTACATGTCAGTTATCAGACCTATTTGGACATATGGAGTTGAGCTTTGGGGCTCTACTAAACCATCTAATTCATCCCATATCCAATCCTTGCAATCCAAAATCCTTCGAAAAATCCTTAATGCTCCTTATTTTGTCACAAACTTACCCATAATGACCTTAATGTTCTGTATGTTGCAGATTTAGCCCAAACCAGATACTTATCCTCTCATAGTAAACTCCATAACCATTCAAATCCACTTGTCTCCCAACTTGCCTCACACTCCATTCCTGATAATCCTACGAGGCGTCTGAAAAGAAGATGGCGCAGGGACCTTCTAATATAAAATTTTAATTGAAGTGTTACTAGTGAGTAGTTCTTGACAGGTTATTTGCAAGTCATTATTATCATTATGATCAAATTTACTTGTATATTGTGTACAGTTGTAAATATCAATTAATAGTTTTGAAAAAATAAAATAAATAATAATAGTAAACAGGCTTTTAACTATTTAAACTAAAACTCTCATCCTATCTCAATGAATGATTGCATAATAGGACATGAAGGGGGGAGGTTTATAGAAGATTTAGATTAAGATTTACAAATGGCAATGGTATTGTAAAAATTATAGTTGAAGTATTAGATGAGTTCAGCTTGATGTGTAAGGTATAATAATAGTCCAAGCAACGAAGGATTTTCAGAGGACTTAATTCATGTAGAAGCCAATTTTGGCACAGTTGTAGGGGAAGGTGTCCTTAACAACATACTAAAAGTACTGGGGGGTGGGGGGTGGAGCTAAGGGTGGGGGGGGGGCTCTAAAGGTCGGTTTTTTCAGTTTTTCGTTAATAACTCGAAAATTATTGCCTCTAGCGAAAATGTGTTTATATACTAAATTAATTAACATAAAATTGTTTACAAAAAAGGTTCTATACATTTTGGTTCTAGGATCAATGCTTAAGAAGATATAGTGGGGGAAATATGGAAAATGTAAAAAAAAACACGTTTTTATTGTTAAAATTTATATATATATTGTTGAAATTGCAATGTTTATTGCTAAAAATCAATAGTTTATTATTATAATTTGAAAGCTTATTGCTAAAAATAAAATTATTGTTGTTAAGCCAAATATGCTTATTGTAGTACATGGAAATTAGCATTCGAACCTTGATATCGAACCAAAAATAAAAAGATCTGACTATTGCATATTGTTCATCAACCTTAGCTGTAAATGTGGTTAAAAGATTTCTTTGAAACATCTTCAGGTTTAGGCAGGGGAGGGGGGAAAGTGTTGAAAATTGTATGTATTTAGCACTTTGATCCAGTAACTCGGAAACCGTTACTTTCAGCAAATTTTGTGTTATATACATTATTAAAGCTAAGCAAATTTGCAATAAATTTGGTTCTATTCGTTTTTTTTTTTTTTTGTCAGATCGATAGTTTTAGAACTGTGAAGGAAGAAAAATTGGCTAACTTGCGGTAAGTCGCACTTTTCCTCAAAAACGCGTTTGTCGGTACTCTTTTGTCTATAACTCCGAAACTGTTTGTCTAATCTCGAATTTCTTTTTTTTCATCTTAAAGCTGGTTAAATTTATCATCAGATACTATATATTTCATTTTAATTAAGTTCCATGAAATATCTATTCCACCTCGCTGAATACCGCGTACTGTTGTAAAATCCTTATTTTTTCGGAACATTTCTTGTTATAACTCTAAAAATATTTGTTCGATTCCAAATTTCTTTTTTTTCCATCTCATAGCTGGTTAAATTTTCCATTAGGTCCTATATATCAAATTTTGATAAAATGCCATGTAATACCCTTGCCAGCACGCTAACAACTGCGAGTTGTTAAAACTTTCTAGTTTTTTTTGGCATATTTTCTCTATAACTCCTAAAAAATATGTCCGATTCCAAATTGCTTTATTTCATTTTAAAGCTACTTAAATTATCAATCAGGTCCTATCTACGACTTTTAATTATATTCCATGTAATACCCATGCTAGCACACTAAATGTGTATGTTTTGGCAAAACCTGACATTTTTGAAATGTTGAGTGGGCTGGCGTGGGTGTTTCACGGACTTAAATCAAAATTTGATATATAGGATCTAATTGCAAATTTAACCAGCTTTAAGATTTAAAAACGAAAATCAGGATCGAATCAATATTTTTAGAGTTATAACGAGAAATGTTCCGAAAAAATAAGGATTTCACAACAGTACACGGAATTTAACGAGGTAGAATGGATATTTCACGGAACTTTATTAAACTTAAATCTATAGAATCTAATAGGAAATTTAACCAGCTTTGAGATGAAAAAAAGAAATTCGAGATTAGACAAACAGTTTCGGAGTTATAGACAAAAGAGTACCGACAAACGCGTTTTTGAGGAAAAGTGCGACTTACCGCAAGTTAGCCAATTTTTCTTCCTTCACAGTTCTAAAACTATCGATCTGACAAAAAAACGAATAGAACCAAATTTATTGCAAATTTGCTTAGCTTTAATAATGTATATAACACAAAATTTGCTGAAAGTAACGGTTTCCGAGTTACTGGATCAAAGTGCTAAATACATACAATTTTCAACACTTTCCCCCCTCCCCTGCCTAAACCTGAAGATGTTTCAAAGAAATCTTTTAACCACATTTACAGCTAAGGTTGATGAACAATATGCAATAGTCAGATCTTTTTATTTTTGGTTCGATATCAAGGTTCGAATGCTAATTTCCATGTACTACAATAAGCATATTTGGCTTAACAACAATAATTTTATTTTTAGCAATAAGCTTTCAAATTATAATAATAAACTATTGATTTTTAGCAATAAACATTGCAATTTCAACAATATATATATAAATTTTAACAATAAAAACGTGTTTTTTTTTTACATTTTCCATATTTCCCCCACTATATCTTCTTAAGCATTGATCCTAGAACCAAAATGTATAGAACCTTTTTTGTAAACAATTTTATGTTAATTAATTTAGTATATAAACACATTTTCGCTAGAGGCAATAATTTTCGAGTTATTAACGAAAAACTGAAAAAACCGACCTTTAGAGCCCCCCCCCCCCACCCTTAGCTCCACCCCCCCCCCCCAGTACTTTTAGTATGTTGTTAAGGACACCTTCCCCTACAACTGTGCCAAAATTGGCTTCTACATGAATTAAGTCCCCTAGGCGGCCTTTTTTGGTCTTCGTTGCTTGGACTATAAGGCCTCTCAACTCAGCTAAGACAAGAAGATATGATAAAGTAAATATATATATGATGGATCAGAAATCTTCTGAACATCTTCTAGCAAGTGAAAAAAAATAATCAAGAAGGTTTCAATCAAGGAGTGGAACCAGCAGAGGGTGACAACACAAAAAAAGATCTACCTTGAGGAAGTATTTTCTCACTTTCCTATCATGGTTGGAGGCTAAAATGGATCCTCTCAAACTACTGAAAATTATGATGTCTTAAAGAGCATCCAAGCTAAGCTCCATAGCTGGGGAAAAAAACATTCATCCCATTTACCCCAGTTTTAGTATTCAGAAGATAGCTGACCACATCATCAAAAACTGTACCACCTTTAAGCTACTTAGGGCAGAATTTGAAAAACTGGATTCTATTTCCTGTTGGGGATCAATTTAACAGAAAAGGAGATAAATCAAATTGAAGAAACATAAATATAAGTAAAACTTATATACAGCAGATAATCAATACTATAAAATCGGTGAATGTGGCTTGATTTAATTATTAATAATCACTTAGTTTTGATCTATGTTTAATTTTCCTAATCTCAATCCAAAACTATTATATTTTATTCCCTTTTCCTCTGGAATAGCTGATATAAATATTTATTTAAAGTAAAAGTGGTGTCACTGAAAAGAACCTGATTGACTAGGTATTGCCGGTTAAAACCTCTAACATATTGGAATGAGTCACAAAATTAAAAAAATAAATAAAATTAACAAAATATTTAGGTAATAATAATGTTATAAATAATTTAGAAAAACTTTTACAAGTAAAATTAAATTTAAATATCAAATTAACTCATCTCCCATTATTATTACACATGAAATCATCCAATATTGATTACCATTTTTATTTCACAGAGATGGAGAGATGGCCGAGAAGACTGGGGTGGAAGAAGGCTACTAATGTCACGAGCTCGAATCAACTCGGCAGTCTATATTGGAGTTGAGGCTGAGCCACTCTTTCCCTGCGGAGGCAGAAGAACAAGAAGTGCTGACCAACTCGTACTTCCTCTTCTCTCGGTGTCTTCTGTACCTCCAGAAGAGAAATTAACAGAACAGCATCTGTGAGATAGACTAAACATAAATACTTGTTAAACTTACTTTTGTACTTTGAGCCTGAAAAATATTCACTTTTAATTAAAGATAAGTTTAATATAACTATTTAATGTATCAGCTATGCATGTGGAAGAAACTGGAGATATTTCTACTTTTATTTATTATTAATTATATAATCAAACAAAAAAATTACTACTTGAGACCAGTGAATCAGGCGGTTACACATCAATGAAATAATATTGGCAAAATGGTAAGGTTTAAAATTATTGTAATGTTTAGAAAGTTTATGATTGGTCAAAAAGTATATTAATGAATGGTTTGTAAAGTTTTAGAATTTGTATATAACTAATACTATTGATAGGGGCTTTTTTTTTTCAATTCTTAGCATGCCAATAAATATTATCCTGTAGATGTTTTATATATCCATGTAATTTGATGACTGGCATTTAAATTATCATGACTTTATATTAGAATAGATCATGAAAGGAAAAAAAGTTATACATATTTTCCCTTCCTTTTTAAAAATTATTATTTAACTGATTACTCAACCAAAGACATTTTTTGACAAAAATAACAATAAAAATCAATTACTTTTTTTTAGGAATTTCTTAATTATTTATAATGTATCATATCATTGTTTTATCAATTAATACTTAAATTATTTAAAGTTAATCATTTCATGTTTATCAAAAATAGATAATGAATAATGAATCTATTTAAGATCCATAAATAATGTTTTAAGCTTTATAAATTCCAGTCAATAAAGCCATTAGTATCAGTTTATATATATTTATACAAAGTCAATAATAATTTAATTTTTCTTCCTGATAAACTGATATAATTTAAAAAAATAAAATAAAAAATAGATTACTCTAAAGTAAAATGATTTTAAAATAAATTTAACCAGTATGAAAAAGTTTAAGAATGATTGATAATTTGTTCATAAATTGCACTGTAAAATATTTATTTTAAATATATATATTTGAATAAAGCTTTTATGTTACTAAATATAATATTAAAATAGTAAAAAAATATTTATTTTAGGATGTAATTTGGTAATTTAAATAAAACTCACTGAAAACATTTCTGTTAATTCTTCAACAAATATAATAATCAAAATTATTATATTTTCCCCACAGAACTTGCTCTAGGGGACTCAAGAAATTCTATAAACAAAGTTATAAATCTATTTAAAGAACATTCACTTTACCATAAAATATAATACAAAAATGATGATACAGGGCGAAAAAAAAAAATTTCCAACATTTAAATGAAAAGGGCATAATAACCTGGAAGTTGATCGCCCAAATAAAAACCTCAATCTACAATCAAAATTATATCCTATTAATAGAAGTTGTAGTTACTATTAACTGAATCAGGCTAACTTATAGTTGAAATATTTTCAAATAATTTGTTTATAGTAGAGTGTGAGAAATTGCATAATAATAAAAACAAAATATGCACTAAAAGTAAATGAAGGTGCTAAAATTAAATGCAATGAAAATATTTTGTATTATATAATTTGTTCTACCTATGTAACTTTTTTTTTTTAAGTCAAAGAAACAACCATGAATTTTATTTTTTTTTAATATATTTTTATTTACTGCTGTTTATAAGTATAAATTCCTAGTATATTATTGATTTTAGATTATTATAAAATATAAGATATATATAAACACTCAATTTTAGTTTACAATCAAGTTTAGTTAGCCCCACTAAAACAAATATACATAATAATAAAAAAAAATGTATCACTTATGTGGTGTGAAGATTCTAAAACAAATCACAAGTTAATATGAGGATGATTTAACTTTTTTTTTTTCAACGGTCTAATACCAATTTTTACTTTCTTTTTTTTTCTTTATTATTTCATATTTAAACATTAAAAAAAATATGTAACTATTCTAATTTGCTATGTTTGAAGTGATTAGATCTAGTGCTAAAGTGAGGTGTAGTTTTGAATAGCCAGTAAAGTTTGTTCCGGCTTAAGGATATGAAAGTGTTGTGACTCAAGTGAACTAAAATGATCAATAAACACTTCCAGTATAAAGAAATAATGTAATCATACCTATTTACAAATATATGAAAATGCAAGTGAATCTGTAATGGATGCAGTTATATTATTTAATATTTTTTTTAAGTTGTATTAATATATATATTTATCTCAATTTCTGGTGAATAACATATTGATTTATGAAATATTTGTATGGGTATGAATGATATATTTTTAAATTCTGAATCTGTAATAGTTATAAATCTGGCATCTTTCTGACTATAGTAACTATTGTGGTTTGACATCGATTGTACTTATGTAATTTTAAAAGTAGGTATTAAACCTGAATAACAGCTGGTGTCAATGTAGGGGATCAAAATGATTGTCAATTTTCTGTCTAAACTCTTATGACGATGACTTTCAACAGATGTAGAGGTTCCTCTCCTATGTTTCAATGGATATTTTCTGTACCTCATTACTGAACTGACCTAAAAAAATAAATTTATAACTGCTAAACTGCATGATATGATGATGTATTGATCTGGTTCATATATGAAGTACTGTTATTTACATAAAATATAGATAATTTTAAAACTTAGTGTTACCATTATTTACATAGATATGGGTCAGTGTAGTTGAAAGGTATTATTTCATTTTATGAAAGAAGGTAACTGTAAAATTTCAAACAAAAGTAGAAATAGACTCATAAATCTGTAAACTTAAGCAATTCCTTGGGCTAGCATTCTTGACTGAGATTATGCAATTTTCTCAGATTATTCTACTAGCAAATAACTGTTCTATAGAATATATTCTTCAAGTGCCACCAATGTCATAGAGTATATAGCTGGAGCATTTCTTCAGAAATTATTGTTAATAAGATTCTAACCTCTTACTAAAACCATTTTTCACAGTTTTATTTTCTAGACTATGGAGGTAAGCTTAAGAGTGTTGTTGATTTCCTGCTTGGTATTCAATACTTTCCATTAAATAATCTGATACTTGTTTTTCACTGAGTGTCTCATTTCAAAAAATAATGAGGACTGGATAACTAGAGAAGTGGATAAAAGAAAATATGAGACACAATGTGAACACCAAGATTTCAGAAGAAAAAAAAATTTTAATTGCTAAACATTGTTCTAAGAACAAAATAACTATTTCCATTCAATTACAGAGCACTAGTAAAGCATTATGACATAAATAATACTGAAGTAGTGAATGAAGAACGATATATTTGTTTCATTCAAGGGAATATTTTTTTGTTTTACTAAATATGAAATCAGTGTTTCTCAGAGATTTAATAATATATCTATGCTTTTAAACTCATCAATAAACTATTCTTTTAAAAATAATAAATTAACAATATATACCAATTTTTCTGTAACAACATCTATTCAGTTTTTTTTTTTTTTTTTTTTTTTTTTTTTTTTTTTTCTAATAAATTTTTATATTTATATTTAGTTTATGAAGGTAGCTTATGATATCGATGTTAATGATTTATGATGTTATGTTATGTAAATATCATTAACATTTATAATGTTAATGATATTTCTCTACTTATTCTCTATTAATAACTTTGATATACTTGAAGAAGTGTTTATCTCAATACTTAAATTGAAACAAATAAACTGTCACTCTATCACATTAAATATAAAAATAATGAATTTATTAAATAAGCGCTTTAATTATCCAATCAAAAACTATTCTTTTTCATAATATATTTTCATACATAAAAATAAAGTTAGTCTTACTTCTCGAGTGCCTTACCAAAATTCATCCAACCACCTGTGAATATTTAAAACTATACATAAAAATAAGCAAAGTATTTAAAAGGCATATTCTAGAAATAAGCGAACAAATAAATCAATAATAATTTAATTATTTTATATAGACCCTTACAATGAGATTTTATTTCTTACCAAAATTCATATTTCTCAATATATTTGATTCAAACTTGTAAAAGATTTTAAAATTATAAATTGTAGAAATATAGATGGTATAATTATTAAAATTCAATTTTGGAATCAGAAACATACAAGATAGAAGATTTTTGTTTATTTTTTATTAAAATTTGGAATTGTTTGAATCAATTGTATATTTACATTTTTAATAATTTAATAGACACTTAAAGAAACAAATTGTTCAGAGAAACGCTTAATGGACTTATAGAGCATTAGGAAACCTATTAACTGATGTGTTCATAAGAACTAGTTCAATAATAGAATTTGCAAAAATAACAAATATTTATGAGAAATAAGATAATTTTTTTTTATTTTTAATAAAAGATTTCCAAGCCCATTTACATTTATTTTGTATTTTTTTTTTTCACAATGGCTGTAGTTGATAATAATAGTTTCATAAACATTCAAGTTCTAAAACTAACAGCAAACCAAGAAAATTATTGGGTGAGCTTAGTTATGCGCATTGACATGATATACAACTCAGGAAAACCCATCGATAAAAAATACATGTTTTAAATTTAAATCCAGCTAATTTAAAAAAATACTTCAAAATTTTCAGAAATATTAATGACCTTGTAATTTTTATGGGTTTACAAGATAGATTGCCAAATCTTCTACAGTATACTTGCCAGTGCTAACTTTAATTCGAAGAATTGCACAGTCATATTAGATTACAGTCTTGTAAAAAATACAACCTTCTTTTCAAATAAATATACTTTAAAAAATTGAAAAAGAAAAACAAACTATTCTTCTACTTTAAACTGTTATTTCAATTTACTTTTTCTTATCCTTTTACTAAAGAACTAGTAATTGGCATTGTTGGCACAGTAGGTGTGTAACTGTATGAAACTAGAAATCTAAGTAGACATGTTTTAATTTATAACAACTAACCTTATAGGTCACTTATTTTTAGACTCTGAAACAAGGTAGAAGAGATATCTTTTATATTTTTCTTATCCAAATAACCTTTTAGAAAGGAATATTTACAAAATGTAAAGACCATAATACTTCCTAAATTCTAATACTTCTGCACCAATATTTCAAATAAGTTTAATTTCTCAAACAGTGCCTAATTTGTAATCTTTATGTAAATATTTTTATCATAGACTATAATCATTATATATCATTATGAATATATAAATGTATTCTATATAACTAAGCTTTATACAAATTAGTGATGATATGACCGATTTTATTAGATTTAACAAACAGACTTCTAGCTAATACATAAGTATTTAAAAATGCATAGAGAATATATAAATTCTTGTAAATTTGTTCTTAGTATTTTATTATTTCCTCTTTTTTTATGACTTCCTATGCATATTTGTATGTATGTAATATCTTCGGAAAAATTATAAGTAAAGTCTTTGATTTTTCCATGTCTGCTGCATTGTTTCTAATTGTTATAATCTGTCATTTTTTTGTATTTCTCACAAATCATTTATACTTACATGGTAATGTAATAAAATTCTTTAATCTACAATATGGATTTATTTTGACCCTTGACCTGATGAATTATCTCTTTGAATTTTTCTCACCCAGGTCAGTTACACCATACTTCCAGTGATGTCCCACCTGCCTAGGAGGGCCTCCAAGAAGCTGCCTCTAAGAAGAGGGCTTCTTAGTCGTTCATATAGTAAAATTTCCATAATGATCTTTATTAAATTATTCAATTTTCCATCTAATACAACCAGTCTAGTATGATGAGTTCCTCTAAATGTTAGTAGTAAAAAGTTTACTTTACCACTCCCCAGCTTTCTAAATTTTCATATCTCAATTTTCTAAGAAATATATAAAAACTTTAGATATTATGTTTTTCTTTTAGATTGCACATAAAAAGAAAAACTATGTTGATAGTTTAGACCTAGTCAGCATAACCAAATGGCTAAAATGCCAATAGTATGTATTAATATAAAAAAAGCCGGCCAGTCAGAGAAAATCTAAAAGACTGCCCGTTTTACCTGACTAATAGAGGTCGGGATCAAAATGTATTTACCTAACTACCATGCTCCTCCTTTCTCTCTAGGTCCTGATATATTTTAGAGTCTCTTCCATTTATCCTCCTTGGGTGAGTATGCCTCCGTATCTTACATTTTAAAAAATTAAATATGTTCCGTATTCGAAACTAGTCATCGAAAAGAAATTCCAAAAGAAGTGACAAATAATTTTTCAATACTAAATGTATTTTATTATTATTACTATATATCTTCAATTAAAATTACATCTATAAAAAATAAAAATTATCCCAATTTTTCCCTGACTTGGAAACACAATAGATCATGGATATGTCGAACTATAATCTACTGGATTTCTTGATTTACATTTTAGAATTAAAAGGATCAAATTACTTAAATTAACAATCAATGATCAATCAAAATAAACAAACATGATAGAAAATAGAGGTTTCAAACATGTTTTCATTGAAACGGAAGGTCATAGCGACAAATGTATACTTACGAATACAATACAGTTCCTTTCACGTATATAAAAAAATACATACTAACTGACTTGATTGAGGACTGGAACAGGCATTGGCAACAATCTACTAAAGGACGACCATTACAGAAATACATTCCAAATATAACACAAAACACAAACTATAAATAGCCAAAAGTACTCATCACAAACCAACTCAATTACTTACAGAACACGGACCAACGAACCATTATCTCAAACGATTTCACTTAAAAAACTCAGACGCTTGTGAATGTGACGGACTAACTCCACAAACATTCTTGCACATTTTAAATGACTGCCACTTATACGAAGACGAAAGACACAAACTAGTTAGGGCTTCTCTAATGGAAGGGGGTACATGGCCTCTTCAACAAGAAGCTTTATACCGCAAGTATAAAAAAGAACTGCTGGAATACAGCAATGACTTAAAACTGCAGTAACACTACTTGAAAATTTGTGAACAACTAATTGTGCATTGACAAATTTTCCATTTTATTTTTATTTATACTCATTTTTCTTTTTCAGTTTTCATTATTTTTTTTATTTTTTTTTTTTTTTCTTTTTATTTTTTTGAACATTGAAAGTTATTGAAACCTAAAAATATTGTATTGTATTAAAGAAGAAACCCTACCTAAAACATTATATGCATATAATATGCTTTTGCATGGTGTATGCACAACTATAAAAATTAAAACGCCTCTTCTGCAGGGTTACTACAGAAGAAAAAAAAAAAAAAAAAAAAAAAAAAAAAATATATATATATATATATATATATATATATATATATATATATATATATATATATATATATATATATTACTTCATATCATATTGCGAGTTGTATGAACATTTCCTCTTCTTAAGTGAAAGAGGTGTTTTAGGTTTGCTATTACTATTTTATACTACTGTAAAATGTAACAACTTTATGCCACATTTTATATTTTTTTCAGGATATTATTTTCATAGAAGGTTGTTAGTCTTACCCAAACAAACTTGGATTTCTGTCTAATTATTGTATGCCCTCACCTTCTCTTTTAGCCTCTGATTAAATGGTCAGTCAGTTTTTCCCGTGTATTTATCTTCACACTCATTACATTTAATTTATTAAATCTAATTCCATATTCGCAATACATTCAAATAAACATAAACATTTCAAAGGCACTAAGATTAAAAATATTCTCGTATTTATGTTCTTTTAAAATGATATACTAATAGTTTTTAATTCCTGATAACCATGCAACACTGTCGAAAAATAGGACAGTAGCAACAGGAAGACCAAGCATAATATCTATTATATTATACTATACCCATATATTACATTAATAGATTTTTGCTTAGTATTATCTTATTATGTGCTGAACAACATCTGTATTTCACTATTATTTTAATAAATCCTTCATTCCAGTCTGAAAATCTGGCTTTTACTAACTTAAAATCTAATCACTTTTTCAAATTAGTAGCCTTCATATTCTTATTTTATTTTTTTTAAGTTTGTCCATTTTAAAAGGTCGATTGTTTTTCAGAATAAAAAACATTCCATAATGTAGTTTTATAAAAGGTTTCAGTAGATCCAAATATTCTAAATATACCAGTACTAGTAGCTTTATTGTCAAGTGAATATTAATAATTCTTTGCAAGTAGTTGACCCCAGCTCCAACTATTTCCTTAATTGAATCGTTTATTTCAGAAACCACCTAAGGGACAAAATATCAAAACATGCTTTTTTTTTGGTACTGTACAATTTAAAGATAAATACATCTTTTAGTGCAGAAATAATTTATGTTCCATATCAGCAATGCTTTTTGGCAGCCTTGAAAATAATTTCAGAAAGAACCCAAGCGCAGTTTTTTTTAGTTTTCTGAAAGTTGAAAAAAGCGCACTTAGGTGGTTTCTGAAATAAACGATTCAATTACAATCTCAATTAAAAAAAAATCTTCTTCAAGTCCCTCAACTGGCAAAACTAAGATCTTTTGTAAGTAAAATATGTTGTCATTTCAGTATTAGCTCTATAATAAATTAACGTCAACAATTTATACTTCAAGCCCATTTTTAGAAATAGAAATAGAAATTATACATGTTTAAATGCCAGATAAAAAGATTGCTGTATTGATTATCTTAATTTTTACTTAAAAAATGTAAAACAATTAAAAATATTTTGTTATTTTACCCACTTCTTAAATTGAATTTTTATATAAGTTGAAATTAGATAGATAGCTCGACTATTTATTGTCTATACAATTTTTTTTTTTAATTTCTCAATAAAACTTTTTTTTATTAAAATAATTCAAGCAGGCAATCACACCTCAAGAGTTTTAATGAAATATAGATCAAATTGGAATGGTATAGATAGTTTGTTCTTTAATCTCTTTTCACTATTTCGATAGATGTACTTGTTTTAATATTCCTCATTGATGACTTTATATTCTTCAGAACATTAAAAGCTAAAATGGTTGTAAATAAATCTTAAAAGATATTTCTTCATTGCTGCTGGTCGATAAATTACTCCCTGTTCCATTACAAATGCTTTTCATGTACATATTTACTTTGCAATACTTTGTTAATGGAAGAATAAATTCCATTTGACCTTCGCATCTGCAGCCTTAATCATTTTGGTTCCAATGTCAATTTTATTCATCATTAACTTTATTATTATATTTGATTCCTCACAATCTTCTTCCTCTGAATTACAGTTGCTATTTTAAAAATTCATTCATTAATAACGATAAGGAAATACTGATCTAAATTTGCCCTTAACACTAATTTTCAGTATAATCCAGGTGGTTTAAGGATAAGAGAATTGATTTGACTAATTATTATCAAAATGACCAAGATAACTTTCTGCATGAATCGCTTAAACAGTTATTATTCTAACCAATTGATACACAGTCATAAAACATTTTATGTTAGTCCTCAAACATTTATTCATTCTATTAGTTAAAAATAAGTGGATTTTATGTAATAATTATAATCATAAAAGACATATCTGGCATGAGGATCAGTTGCTGAGCTAAATTCAAAAATAAAAAAAAAAATAAAAATAATAATCCAATGCATTATCATATTACAGCTGCTTTATTTTTCTTTCTCAGTTAATATTAAAGTTTGACGCAAGCAAGCATTGTTCCTGCTTGTGAGTTTGAATTATTATTCTTGTGTTTAGATCAGTTACCATTTTCCTCCTAAGGGCTGCCTCTCAAAAACAGCACATCTTCTTCGAAACAAGGAATGGGTTGACCCATTGCACTTTGGATTTATTGATGTCATTATTTCTGCTTGAGGGCAAGAAATCTGGTTTTCCACACCAGTTTTGGCTTAATTTCAACCATAATCGGATCACCGGATATGGGAATGTATGCCCTTTCCAAAGCCATGAAGCATGTTTTGATACATTCCATTCTTCTATGATGTCATCCAGAATAATCTTCATCTGTTTCCTGGGATAATCCAGGATCCTACTAAATTCCTTAGACCTGTCCACCTCAACATGCAGGCATGCCTTCAAGACCCATTCACACTTGTCTCTTTGGATGAATTATGAGAGTGACAAATGTATATATTTGTCATCTTCAATTCCCCAATGTTATCGAACGTGAACGATGAAAGAAATCAATGTGACATTGATTTTGGATGAAAGTCTTTTACTGTTTTTAGGCAAAATCATAACTCATCCTATTTCAACGCAGTGACAAACGTGAATTTTTCAGTTCGTCCTTGAATCATATCAGAGACAAGAAAGTTTAGGGGAATAACCATTTTAATTTGGTGTAGTGGTGAGAAATAGGGTCATGACGGGACATCCCTAGAACGAATCTCAAGCAACAGTTCATAATCTTCTTCAACCTTGCATCCTGAGATTCAGAAAGACCTTCTTTCACCACACTTCCATAATCAAGATGGGGGAATATAAGGGAAGAAATTAACAACGGGGAAATCGATTGTGGAAGGAAATCATAGTCCAAGGTAAAACAAAATAATAACAATTGTTCGGTGGGTAATGAGTGAAATAAAAGATTCTGAGCAGTGTATGTGGACAAAACAAATTGTATTATAAAATGCAGTCCACAGCACTGGATGAAACTGAACGGTAAACTAAAAACCAAACAAATGGAAAATGGAAAAAAAAAAAAAAAAAAAAAAAAAAAAAAACGTGTGAATAAAGACGTTTTTTACCAACCAAAGACGTTTTTACAACCAAAGATTCACTTTGGTTGAATCACATGTGATAAATCACACTAGATGACCACCACAGATGAAACACTGTGAATCCTGCATTAGACTGCAGAAGTGGTCTGGTGACTTCTAGCTCGCCTAAGCGTATGTCAGCGCGAGCGTATTATATTCTTTACCACATTCGACGTCTACACATTATCATACATTTATCTTTAGAATCATTTTTTTACAAATGGTCTTCATAAAATAATATAAGCGCATAAATATCGAAGTTTTTACGTATGCATTATATACAACACGTAAATTGGAGTAAAATGATTCCAATGACACATGCAAAGAACTTCTCACAAGTAACACTTCAATTAGGAGCATTGAGGATTTTACGAAAGATTTTGGATTGTAAGGAAAGGTTGGATACGAGAAAAATTGGAAGGTTTAGTTGAGATCCAAATCTGAACTCTTTATGTCCAAATGGGTTTTAATCCCCCATTTAATTATACAATAAAATGGGTTTCCAAATAATTACTGTCATGTAAATAAATCTTTTGTAATTTATTGGGAGCTTTGAACGCTTATCTAGTAAATGATGAAATAGTTTGAAAAGACGAGCAGTTTTTTGTCTTTTAAGTCTATATAGAATATCTTGATCTTTTCCAACAGTTTCCATAGATGTTTTTAAATTTTAGTTAATTATTTAATGAGATAAGAAAGAAGAAATATGCGTTAACAAGAATGAAATTGATAGTTAAGAAATCCAATAGGTATTAAAGACTATTATCAAAAAATCATTAACGGTATTTTCAAGGAATTTTTATACTTTATTCCCAATTAATGTAGTTGGAACATTGGTAATTCAATTATTAGGTCAATCAATCTGAAGATACTGACAGTTCCAATCATTTTCGTAAGGTTTGTCTGTACTGCCTGGGTGATAAATCATTTAGTGGTATTATTGAAGACGCCTCCCACTTATTTGTTGATTAAATGTTCGTTACAGGACAGGATTATAATGGTCGTTAATAAATTAGAATGCGCCATAAGATAACCCATAATTCCTTGCTATTACAGCGATAATAGAAACTTTATTATAACCATAAATCAATAAGCTATGTTCAGTAAATGGGAATTCGTATCTCTCTTACACACTAGGTACAATGATGACAACATAATTCAAATCTTTTGTAATTAAAATTAAAGATGCAATTGTTAGAGAATACTGAAATTCATCTGTCTCGAGTCAGTCATTAGAAGAATTCAGACTACGTTAATCAATTAATAATAAAACAGGCTTGTTACATGACATTTTAGATCGTCGTTGAATATTTTGGCTGAATATAAATTAAAATGATCAGCGAATATAACAGTATCTAAAAAGATTTATTGTATACTGGAGGTTAGTATAGTATCATAGCGTAAGATACTTTTTATCATTTAGAAAAAATTACAATCATTTATCTGTTGACCTTGATTGAGTAACAAAAGGGATGAAATCGGATGATGCATTATGGAAAGGAACATTGATTTGATAGTCAGAGAAAAGATGTTTTTAAGCTAATTTAATATTTAAAAATAATATACTTTTAAATTCTATGCACTCGGGAATCGATAAACCAACATGGTAGGCTCACGTAACCAAATCATAGGTTAATCGATACCCCATAAATGTAAGGGAAAAAAATAAGAAAATATTATATAGGACAATTGACCAAATTCATACGTTTATTAATTGACACAATAGAAAACAGATTGCAAAAAATCTTTCAAAGTAATTAATAATATTGCCAAAAATGGAAACTAAAAGTAAACACAAGCAAATCAGAAGCCATTATCTTCACAAAACGCATTCCGCTCATATACAACCTCGTAACTGGAAAGTAGTTGCAACTACAAGTACATCTGTACTTGTACTTGCCAGTTCACAACTACTTTTACCAAATACAGTACTTGTAGTTCAAAGCTTCCAAGTACAAGTACAGTAGTTAAAAAAAGTAGTTGTAACAGCAAATACTTACTAGTACTTGTAATTGTACTTACGGAGCCACAACTACAGTTACTCTGCTTTGAAACAACTTAATTGATATTTGTAAAATTCGATAAGGTGATATGGTCACATACCTATGTACCAACACTTTAATATGGGTGAAAAATCACTAAATTAATTTCAAATTTTTGGGGTGGTGGTGGGGGGGGGGGGGGGGTTACTTAGACTTAAAAAAAGACTGGAAAAGTTTCGTAAAATTTGATATTGGAGTTACATACCTATAGACCAATAATTTAATAGTGGTGAAACATCACTAATTTAATTTTTTTTTTTTTTTTTTTTTTTTTTTTTTTTTTTTTTTAATAGGCGGGGCTGAATCGGATATTAAAAAAAAAAAACTGATTTTCGTAAAAATTGATACTGGAGTTACATACCTATGTACCAACACTCTCAAAATTTACTAAAATTGGTTGAATTGTTTTTATGTCCGATTCAGCCCCCCCCCCCCCCCCCCCCCCCCCCCCCGAAAAAAAAAAAAAATAAATCAGTGATGTTTCACCCCTATTAAATTTTTGGTCCGTAAGTATGTAACTCCAATATCAAATTTTACGAAATCCGATTGTTTTCAAACTGAGTAGTTGTACTTGCAGCCTCACACCTACAAATACAAGTACACGTTGGTATATGCCGTCACTTTTTTCTAACTACTTTTTCCAACTACATGCAGTTGGTGGCTTTCAAGTACAACCAAGTATAAATACAGTAGTTGGGAAAAGTATTTGCGTACTCCCAACTACCATGTACAAAATGTGCTTGTACTTGCGACTACAAGTACATGTAGTTTTCTGTGTAATTAAATACTGACGTATTTAAGTACTGCCCAACTCTGATATGCAATAATAATATAAATAAATTACATTAATACACAAGTGAATCGAAAGTTTATTGCTTAAAATAATCACTAATTTTCTTTTGTTTAAGTACCGACATTTCATCTCCATTTCTAAAAATCATAAAATCGAACAATATTGCATCAGTTCTGTTTTCCACATATTGAAGTGCCTTCTCCATAATAGCAAACTCATCTTCATGAGAAACTGTTGATGACGCTTCGTTTCCTAGTTGACCGTATTCCTCATCCTCTAACCTTCCCGTAGTAATGCTTTTGCTAAGATTGCCTAATACATAATACAATGAAATTAAAAATAGAAAGCTCGTTTGATCGAGACTCGGTTCATTAAGTCCCGAGTATATACTAGTGACATGCCTATAAAAATATTTTTTGATTCTTGATACAAATACAAATAAACTGCAACTACAAAAAATAATCGATAAGAGAGGATATTAAGCTAATCTAACCTCTTAAGAACACATTAATTATTCAATAAAGAAATTAGGAAAAAGCATTTATCATTTACAGCATATAATATATAAGTTAACTACCATTTGGAACTATGAACATAAAAAAATATAATTTTACGAAATTTAATTTAAGAAAATAATTCCAAAAGTTCTGGATATTATCTATTACTTGAGAAATCGCAATTGCTACCAAAAAATTTCACTAAGCCCTGTAAATGGTAGTATTTAAAATGGGTTAAAGTATTTTAATCGGGAGAATAAATGGCATTTGCTTTAATAGTTTATTAGGGTTCGAAAACCAGTATGATCGTACATTGTAATAAAGAATCTGCATTCTAGGATGCCAAAAATCCCCTAAGAATAAAGAAATGTGTACATAATTAAATTGGGTTATGGTCTAGCTGCAGTTCGAAATCATAATCCCTTAATTTTTTTAATTAGGATTATTGCATCACTTGAGGTACACCATGATGGTATAGAAGGATCAATACAATTAGGATTCATGAATAATTTGCCATTTCTATTGGGATTATTTTATTAGAATACTAGTTTCGAATGCTAAACATTCATCTTCAGTTCTAAAACATAAAAAATTTTCAACACATCAGCACTATGTTTATGTATATATATATATATATATATATATATATATATATATATATATATATATATATATATATATATATATATACTAGTACAAACATTAGAAACAAATTAGAATTCAAACATTGGTATTCACCTGAGGAGATCTAACAGATACCTGAACCTCAAGTAAAGTCCTTCATTTTCCAATTTCGATTAGATTGGATCCATCATGGAAATTGTGTAAAATATTTTATACAGCTAACCTGATAATAAAGCTAAATTTGCAACATTATTTAGTAATCTGCTTATTTAAAATTTTTTCGTGAAGAATGCTAAAAACAGATTTCATCAAGTATGCAAAGAAATAAAAATTATTGCCAAAACAAGGCAGACATAAGTTGTCCCACCAAATGTGTTTTGTTATACAAACATTTAAAGAATTCCAAATTACCCTCATAAAATCTCAGTTTTTGGTTAATAATATGATGAAATCGGAATTTATTCCGATTTGGAGTTTATTCCTGGAAACAAAATGTACATTTCTCAATAAATTGGTTTGGCAGGTACCAGAGATTTTTAAAAATGTAAGATGTACTAGAATTTTTCAACTTAATAACTAGTGATAAACCAAAAGAAAATAATAATTACTTCATTATCTCGCTTAAAGATTCTTCTATAATTAACTTTGTGTTAAGAATTATGATTCGTACATTTAAAATTGTATATTCTCTATTCATCGACATAATAGTTTTTTTTTTTTTTTTTTAAAGGGACTTTAATATCACTAATTATTTTAATTTTTATTTCTCATTTTAATTATTTTAATTATAGGATAGCGACAGCAATAATATCTCCATAAAAAATATTTATTTTATTCCAAAACCAATTTTTATTACATAACTGGACAACGTTTCATGGCCAATGCCACATTTCCAGCACTATAATATAGATAACTAACAACAAAAACTGCATTATGACAATTACAAAAAATAAAAAAATACATTAAATAAACATATATTAATATTACTATTACATACTACCTGCCCTGGCAGACGTTGTTCTGTCCTATTTTCTCTAAAACAACACAACATTGATTTTTTATGTTAATAGTTCCTCCCCGACAGACCTTGTTCTGCCAAAAGTTATTGCCCTTCGCATTAATAAAACATATTTCAGAGTAATCACTTTATTTATAGATTTTTGTCTCCATAATAAACAATGATTACTTACAAATATAAGTCTTTTTTTTGGAAATTGCAAGAGTTCAGTAGTAGTATTAATGTGGTATTTTCATTGTAATGCTTTATGGTACACGATATTTTTGTTTGATTACCTGGCGCGTAAATAAATAAAGCTGTCCGCGAGAGTAATTATGTTGCATAGTATGCAACATACAACTGTCCATGAGAGAAGCATTTTTTCCACAAAATGGAGGACTTCAAACATGCCTTCAGTTCATCCACTGGTGTAGACCGTGGAATAACTGGTAATGTTTGACGAAAATTTCCTGCAAACAAAATCATCGCACCACCGAATCGGTTTTGATTACCTCAAAATATACTTCATAGTCAAAATTAAATTCACAATATGTTTCATTTCTCTCTAATAAAAAAAAAAAAATCCTTATTCATAAATATAGCCTTATTTCAGATTACATAATTTAAACATTATTAAATAATACTTTTCAAATTTAAGTCCATTGTTTTCAACTAATTTCACATATCTTTTTGCCGGTAAAGAGGGGGTATTACCAGCATAAAATCCGGTAACACCCCATTGTTTTTGAGGTAAATAACTCAAATTATTACCTCTTAGCACGTGATTATTAAAGATTTGACTTTTTTAAAAACAAGGCATCGATCTAAACAAACCAAAATCTGGCCTAGAGGCAGAATGATGGCACAAATTTCTTTTGTGCTTTTGCGCTTAGACCATTTTTTTTAAAGAATGGATGAATTACTTGCCACTTTTATTTCAATTTTTTTTTTGAAGGGAATACGTCTTTAAATTTGCAACCATATGGGGGCCATCCAAAAAAACCTAATGATAACAAAATCGGGGGATAGAGTTTGGCGTTGTAGTTTCGAATCTATCCTCTACATCCAAAATTAAATTATACCACTGGATAGCTAAAGGATCAAAGAATTCATCACGATAAGTGAGAACAGTGAAGCATCACGCGCGATGGAGGGGGAATTTTGAAGTTATATCCAGATTTGCAATTCGTATAACTTTTGACTCGGAAAGGCTACAATGTTCATTTAAGTTGTAATCGTCAGCTGTCGTCAAAATCCATTTTTTTAAGACTAGTTTCAAGTGTTGAACATTCTTTATCAGTTCTAAGGAGGCAAAATGGAAGTATTTCTAAAAGCTAATAAGTCAAATAATTCATGTTTCTAAAAGCGAATGCTTCATCAATAATAATTGTATTGATCCTTACATAATATCATGCCTACATCAACCTTTTATTCTACTTTCGTTTTTTTCTCCTAACATTGAACAAAAAGCAAGAAGTTAAAGTATTAGTCTTAAGTAAGCACTGACAAATAGTAGGAACAAAAACATTTTTATAGGATTAATTATTAGAGTTAGAATTACTTACTAGTTGGTCATATTTATAACAACCTAGTAATTCTCAGTTTCCACTGCAATCTAAAGCCAGCAAAATCTGACTTCGATCGTACTTTTCCTCGACCCTTCAATTTTTTATAAATTAAACTAAGATATATCTATTCTTTAATAAACAAAAGATTGTATTTTTCCAATTATATGTTTATTTTATTTTATTTTTAAGAAGAGTATAATATAATTTTATAAAAAATAGTTTCTAGGCTCTATCACCTGAGGTTAATAAAATATGAGTGAGTGCTAAAACAAGCTATGGATCAAATAATAATTAAAAAGTTATATAGATTTAAATGTTAACCACATAATTTTAATTAAATTTAGATTTCATGTTAATACATAATATTATCATAAACCCATTTTCTGACAATTCATTAAACACTCATTTAACTAATGTAAATTATTTAAAAGGTTTAGAATCACTTTAAGTCTCCAATCAAAGAATGAATGATATATGTTTCCAGACAGGTTTAAAAGTTAATTCCATGTTCCGACATGAAATCAATCTGAGGAACATTGATGTTCTTTTTAGGTATTTATTGGTGACCCAGAATCTAGCCTGAAATACTTATCAAAATCTTATATTTTATCTTTTTAACTGATGAGTGATTGGGTGAGAAAACGACAATATATATATATATATATATATATATATATATATATATATATATATATATATATATATATATATATATATATTCTAAATAATTTTTATTGTTTTATTTATTTATTTTTTATTAAAATCATTGTATAATTCTATTGTTCAAAAACATCAGTTCAAAACATCGATGCTAACGATACTTCGGGCAGAAAACATCCATGTTTTTTCCGCCAATACTTCGATGTTTTTGATACATCGATGTCGATGTCCCATCTCTAGTGATTAGAAATTAAATTTATTACTATAAGGATGGAACAAAAATAATTAAATTTATTTTTTAACAGAGAATTGTATATAAGTTAAGGGGCATGCTTTGATTGTTTAATATTTTCAACAATTCATTTATTATAAATTGTCTTTAAAAAAGATATGTGATTTCAAGTGGTACAGCCAGATACTTACGCCTGAATCTGTGTTGGAATTTACCTGTTGAAATGAGATTAAAACCGCCACACCACAAAACACGACTCGGCGCCAGTGTGGTGTTGAAAACTGTTCGCGTAACACCAAGCATATAATTATCAAAAGGAGTTATGGGTTATAGTAACACGGTGTTGGAACCAGTATCCCGTTAGGGTGGGCCACATCTTAGCATGTCTTCGGAAATTTCAGATGCTTTAATAAAAACGCTGATTTGACCTATTCTAAAGTTATAAAAGTATTTTGGCAAATTAACCTACTGCCAATAATTAGAAAATATGAATGATTTTGATCTGATTTGTTTTCTAAGTAAACAAACAAGAATACATTTTTTGAAATAATTATATCTTTACTAAAAAATAACATTTCTTTTAAAATAATCATTCAAAAATTGTAGATAGATACACTATTAAGCTATTTATATTAACTATTCAGGAGCAAGAATTTTTGATCAACTAAAATAACTTTATATAAGATATAAGGTAGATGAAGATGTTCTGTATTAAAACACAATTTTCATTAATTTATTTTTAAACTTTTTTTTATAGTTTCCTTGAGCAGGCAAATGTTAGAGTCCCCTTCGTCTTCTTCTAGTTGTTTTAAAATATTCAGGTTTAGCTACCTGAACATAAATCCTTCACTTCTGTACTTAAATCCTTCATCCAATGAACTAAATTGATTTTTTTTTTTTTAAATGTGACATAACCCCTTCACCCACTGAAACCTTCATATTTCTTTTATGTATTTTAGTCAAATCAAACATAGTTAAATGAAGTGTTTAGTTGTTCACTAACTGCCACACCCACTTCAACGTAAACCAGCACCTAAACAGTTGGTAAAAATAAAAAAGGTATATGAAAAAACTTGTAGGAATTTATTTAAACCCATGTGTATTTTTTATTATTTTAATTCGGACTTTTTCAAACTTAAGGTCAAAAAATTATTATATTTTTTTAAAAAACTCAGTCACATATGTTTTTCCAGAAAATAGTATTACAAAAATACAAATTGCTGCATTACAGCTTCAACGCACTTTAGCAATATTTCATTTAACTTATTTTGTATAAGGTTGTTTATTTTTTCTTTAATTAATTTATTTTTATTTTATTTATTTATTTTTTGCATTCAAAAGAAAATCAGCATTTTTTTATTTTGCATTTATTTTTCAAAATAATGACACTTCACAAAAATCAATTTCTAAAACACCAATTTATTTTATTGTTTCTAATGATTCGTTTAATAAAATCGTTCAAAACCAATCCAGATTTTTTTTTCTTTTAAATGACGAGATAAATATTTTCAATAGTCCTATTTTATTTTTATTTTTTTCCCAATAGGAACGGAAAAAATCATAGGAAGAACCATAGGAAAGTCATCCATAGGAAGAACCCAAGGGTTTAACATAGCTGACCATTTTCCCCACCCCTTCCACTCTCGAAATCTTTTCTATGTCCGTTTTGCCACCGCAGGTGAGTACCAATATATTTGATTTCTTCTCTTACATATAACTTTAATATAAACTGCGCAAAAATGAATAGGGATATGCCTTATTTATCCCTTATCCTGTCATTTAAATTAAATTAGCCAATTTATTCAATATTAGTAGGGTACAACTAAATAGAAAATACAAACCGAAGTCAAAACAATTGTTAAACCCTTTATTTATAACAAGTTTTCTTAAGAAAAGTAAACATAAAGATTTATCATTTTGTACATAAAAAACTTTTCTCGTATTTTAATCCAGTAATACTTTCAATAAACATGGACAGACATCATCTTGAACCTGAAGTTCGCGAAATTATAGTGAGAATGCGTCATCAAGGTCATCGATAAGTTGATATTGCAGACGCCGTTGGCGTTTCCCAGAGTGTCTACCGGCCTTAGCTCGATTCCGAGAGCCTGGGAGTGCCAATAGAAGGCCGGGCAGTGGATCACAACGTATTGCAACTGAAAGAGAGGATAAAAATATTGTTATCACTGCCAGGAGAAACCCATAGTGCACGCCAGATCCTCAATGAAGTTAAAGGTGTTTTACCTAGACTTTTATCAAAACAAATGATTCGTAATCGTTTGTGGGAAGTTGGCATTACATCATATGCCCCTTAGAGACGACCTGCAGCAACAGCTCGCCACCAGCAGCTCAGAAGAATGTGGTGCAGGGAGCGACTAGAAGAGGACACAAATTGGAATGCTGTGAGGTTTACCGACGAGTCGCGTTTTTGTCTGTATAGTGACAGCAGACGCCGAAGAGTCTACAGAGATCAAGGAATGCGAACAATGCCCCAGTTATTGTGCCTTCAGTGCAGTTTGGAGGAGGTGGTGTAATGGTCTGGGCTGGCATCTACACGGGAGGACGAACCAACCCCACAGCTGCTCCACATGAACATGAAATTATTGAGGAATATCTCCCACCAACTAGGGATCTCATTGGGAGAGATTTTCGATTTCTGGATGATAACGCTCGACCTCATAAAGGAATAGTTGTTCATCAAGTTTTAGAAAACCTGGGAATTTCCCGCCTGTTTTCAAATAAAACAATTCCATTAGTAGTGGCAATTAATTCATCAATCCTTATTGTTCTAATCCTTCTATACCATCATGCCTACCTCAAGTGACGACTGTTTATTTCTCGAAGCAACGATAGAATATTTCTAAATTAAATACCATGTCAAATATAGTTCTATAATTCAATCTCCACAAAATTTAAAGTTTAATATGTTTTAATAAAACATTTAATTCTTCTTCTTTCGCAATTAACCTTCAGTTTCTCTCAGCGTGGGTGATAAAATATTTACAACAAAAAAAAAAAAAGTGGAAGTTGTTGATAATATATCTATATATATCATATATAATAAATGGAAAGTTATCGCTATGAAGGAGGAACTCTGAATATTGAGCAGATTTTTTCTAAGATAAAGGAAAATACGCTGAATAAAATATTAGGATCATGAACTAGAAAAAAATAAATCTATGCCCATTGACCTTCTTCTTATACATATTTTAAGTTTTTTAATTACTGGATCTGATGAAATTCAATTTTTCTCGTCCGACGATAAACTGATGGAATTTTGAATCCATTATAAGAAAGAAATTTAAATATGATTTATCACATTTAAATGATTTAATATCAATAATGTTCTTAATTTAAAAAACTCGTAAATCTCTGAAACCTGCTGGTTCAATGCAATACATCTTCTTGAATAATTTTAATGGATTCTTGTAGAATCTCATCGACATAGGAACTTGATTATTCAGAATGTTATATCAACTTCTAACTTCTTAATTTATTGGTTGTTTAGCAAATAAATATAGTTCTCCTACTGACATGATGAATCTTTCGTGTAGTATTTCTTAATAAAATTGAATAACGTATGACGCAGTTCTATTAATGATATATGAAAGCCTTAATACATTCTTAGTTCTGAAGTCAAAAGTCGTACCTGCAGTCAATTGGAATCCAGCTGTATAGTGCCTTTTCTTTATTTTGAATATTGAGAAACAACGAATTCTTTGCTATCAGCATTGAAATCTCTTGTCATTTACATCGGAATTGCCTTCCAAAAAAAAATCGTTTCTTTGGTCCTCATTGCTTCCGGGTTTTACGCCTTCAAATATAAAAAGTGGAATAAAATTAAATTAAAGCCATCATCTACAACCATTGAACATGCTATTGTGATAAAAAAAGGTATATGAATATTTCTTTAAAATAATTTAAGATATGAAAATATTTACATTTAAAAAATTAACACACTTAGTGTAAAAAAAAAAAATTGGGTGAAACTAGAACAAAAATGTAGCAAAATGCCGCAAACCTCTCTTTTTTATTCCAATCCGTTGCAGATATACGATAAATCAAAGACTTTTTTGAGGAAACCACGTTTTTTTTTACATAAAAGCTGTAATATCTCCATTTTGCTTAAATATTTTTCAAATTTTGGCCACATTTTCGGATTTAGCACTAAATTTTCTATAATAGCTGAGTACCTGTAACCTTGAATTTTACAAACTTGGTATGTAAATAACAGCTTGATCTTCACCTTATTTTGGGAAGTCACAATGTCTTATTTACTTCAACGCTCACCGTTTTTCGAAAAACCGTTAGCTTCTGAATGCAGATTGTGTTGAAGAATACTACTTTTTGAGGTGAATTTTATGGGCAGATGAGTCTGTTTTTACCGGGGAAGGCATTTCTGCCTATCCATCTATACCGTTGGTTTATATTTGAATTGCTTTCGAATAATATGGAGGAGCACCATGGTGTTGGAAAATCAGATTTTGCCGAACTTCAGGTGGAATATCTTGATGAAGTTGTGGTAGGATATTTTGTAACAAATCTTAGTAATTTCATCATTCAATCTGTTGGGTAAACTATGATTTTCAACACTATTCGACAGAAATACAAAGATGAATAAACCAACGACACTCCACATGGAACTGTAGAAATGCCTTCCCCTGTAAGACTCATCTTCCCATAAAATTCACCTAGAAAAGTAGTATTCTTCAACACAATCTGCATTCAAAAGCTAACAGCAAAATTGAAGTCTGTTCATTATCACTAGATTTTAAACATTACATTGAAAATCTAATAAAATAAATTCTAAATAATAATAATAAAAATAAATAAATGTAATAAAATAAGATCCTCTGATCTGGTGTCGTTTTATTGACAGTTTTCCTTTATTTTCTATTAAACAATAATTTTTTATTTGCTTTATAATCCAATGAAGAGTTTATTATGTTAAAAATGCACATTTCCATTAAGGGGTTATCATAATGTTTTATTTACACAAGTAACTGATTTGTATGGCAAACAAGAACAACATGTTTTTTCGGTTTCAAAATTAAATATCTCCGTGAAATTGAAACAAATTCATTACGTTGAACATATCATTCGAAAGCTGATTAAATTTGCAAGTTTTGTGAGATTTGACGTTTTGTGTACAGTTTTTTCGAAAAACGGTGAGCGTTGAAGTAAATAAGACATTGTGACTTCCCAAAATAAGGTGAAGATCAAGCTGTTATTTAGATACCAAGTTTATAAAATTCAAGGTTACAGGTACTCAGATATTAAAGAAAATTTAATCCGATAAAATTTAATGCTAAATCCGAAAATGTGGCCAAAACTTGAAAAAATATTTAAGCAAAGTTGAGAAATTACAGCTTTTATATATAAAAAAAAGTGGTTTCCTCAAAAAAGTCTTTGATTTATCGGATATCTGCAACGGATTGGAATAAAAAGGAGAGGTTTGCGGCATTTTGCTACATTTTTGATCTAGTTTCACCCATTATTTTTTTTTTTACACTAAGAGATACTCACCCTGTATAATTGGGAACGTTTCATGGCCAATGCCACATTCTCAAGACCTCAAAATATATTTCACTAAATAATTCAAAATATTATCTCTTTAAATTACTGTAATATAAAAACATTTACATTTTGGAGTGTATCAAGAGTAGTTGATACAACGTCAACTAAACAAACGTTTTTTAAAGGAAGATCCTTCTCTATTCTTAGAATAGAATTGAAGATTTTAATATGGTACTAAAAAAAAAATAATAAAATAAACTTTAAGTCTGAGTTACAAATGAAATATTTCATGTATTTAATTCAAACATGGAGAATTAACGCAAATAGAGGAAAACGGAAGATTTGTATAAGGTCTTAAACTACTTTATTCGCATACAACTAACCGGCACATCAATCAATTATTTAAATTTTCAAACCTATATATATATGTTTTTTTTGTTATAGGTTCCGAAAAGTTTTTTAACACCTAAATTGACTCTAATTAGAAATGACATTGAAAAACCTAATTGATAATTGAAAATGCTTTGATTTATTATAATTTTAGAACAGGAAAATAAGCACGAGACAAATTTGGAATGGAGACCGGGAAAAAAAGGGAAAATTATCCCACAAGGAAACATCGTTTAGTGGAAGTGAGAGGTGTGGTGAACATAGATCACCGAAAATACGTGGCGACAGCAACGAACACCAAAGTGATGAATTATATATTTATAATTTATAAGAATTTCAATCGAATATTTTAATCCAGTTTACAAACGATTTTATCCATTTAATTTCCTTTTACCTCTTTCAAGAATCAAGCGTTTTTTCTTGTCATTCTAAGGGATCTTCCGAACTTTTTCCCTACACGGAAAAAAAAGCAATTATATTTTTTTATTTTCTTCAAAAAGAATTCGAAGGGTTGATCAAGGGTTTAATGGACCAATAAAAGAATGGCTGTTAAACGATCAGGAACCAACATATTCTAATTAAATATCCCATAATATTAAGAAGTAATTTTTTGCGTAGTCCAGTATGTAGATGATAAATTGAAGTTTACATATCGTCAACACTATGTAAAACTAACGAATGTGAAAAATTTCTTTTTTATTTCGTAAGTTTACCGATGTATTCTACAAGGCCTTATGCTAAAATTTCTCTAATCTGTTCGTCTATTACAAGAGCGAAATCAGTAACGAAATTTTTACGAATTTCTAGAATTTTACCACAGGTCTTTAAGAATACAAAAGTAAATGAACGAGATAAGAAATGTTTTTTTTTTTCACATTCGTTAGTTTTGCATAGTAGCAACGATATTAGGAAGAACATTATGTTTCATTGAGTAAAGAGTAAAGAATATATATACGTAATATATATATATATATATATATATATATATATATATATATATATATATATCTTTTTTTATAAAACCCCTCATCAAAATTGTTGTTTTTAAAACCTCAGAAAAAACGAAAAAATTGAAATTTTCTAGTGAAAAAAATTACCCTTTAACCAAATCAAAACTAATTGGTACGGTTGGGAAAAGATCCTAAGGCGCGCGATTTACAACTGGAACGTCATACTACGTTGTTTTAATTTTTCAATAAAATTTTTTATTCAATATTCAGATTTTTTTAAGTAACGCAAAGATCATATTTATAAATAAGAAGATCTTCTTTTAACCAGCCAAGGGACACCGGCATTGGACGGAACGGAACATAAATTCATGCTTTCAAAATTTCAACCCTCCTCGAAACTGCTAAAAAACAAAAATGTTTTTTGGTTTCTATGATAATTTAAATATACTGGTTTTTAGTGAATTAAATCATAAAGTATGTCACAATTTTTATAATGGAAAAATCCATAAAGCTAGTTTAATCTGATAGGTAATTTTTGTTAATTAATTATTCAACAAAAAATAATATCTTATTATTAACATCCTATAATATAATATATTATTAAATAGAAATATTTTGGCGAAATAGCCATATGGATATCTAATTTCAAACTCGAGGTATAAAACAAGATTTTCAACAAACTTAATATTTTTTCCGTGCTTCTAGGCCGCTTTGGACGATAATAATAATTAAAAAAACGTTAAAAAATATTACTTTTATCCGAAAAAAAATCACCAAAAAAATAGGTTCGAAAACAGTGTCGGACAGGAAGGTCTCGTGGTTAGTTTCTTTTCAATTGTAGATTTCTTTGATAAATTCGATCTTAAAACAAATTGGATAGAAACCAATACCTAATATTTTTATAGTCTCTTTTTTCAAGTAGGTACACATTAATAATTTTTTTAATATTTCATAAAATATCTAAGAATAGACAGTAAACAAATAAAACTCAAATAAACAAATTTAGTTGTCTTCAGTGACTTTTTTTATTTTATTATTTTTTTTTTTTCATCGGTTTCCGTTCCTTCAGTTTATGAGGGGGCCATCTGTGTAGGGAGGGTCCCCTTCAACCCTATTAACATGAAGGGAAAGGCAATTTGGGTTCTGACCTTTTCTAAGTAGTTTTTAAAAGATTTAGAAGATATTAGTATTTTCGACTAATGGTGAAAAAAATAATAATGAAAAATAATGTTTCAAAAATATAAAATGTTATTCTTAATAAATTCTAATACCAGAGTGTGATTATCTCTAAAAATGTTTAGGAAACAATGATTTTAAAAATTATTATATTTTGCTTATTTATTTACACAATTGCTTCGAATCCGCAATCGAATTTATTTCAACCAATTCATCTCGTATCCAATCTTAGCAATCCAAAATCCGTCGAAAAATCCTCAATGCTGCTTATTATGTCAGTAATAAACATGAATAATGATCTAAATGTCCCTTATGTTGCAAATTTGCTCCAAACCCACTTAAATAAATAGTTTCCCAACTTTCTTTTTGTTACAAGGGAAGATGAATGAAATAAGATCTTCAATGGAAAATAATCTTTTGTATTAAAACTCAAAATTCGTACAAAACAATAAAACAAAAATAAAATATAATCGATTACACATTAAATCAATTTCTTTTCAATCTATTTCTGATAACCCTCAGAGGCTTCTGAAGGAAGATGGCTTAGGAACTTTTATTGCAGTGTTACTAATAACCGGTAGTTGCTTTACGTACCATTTATCAGCAGTTTCTCTGATTTACTTATGATAGATATTCTTTAAGAGTTGTATCGATAAATAAATTTTAAAAATTGATTAACTTATTTTTTAAATTGTAATTTTATAATTTTAATATAGCATTAATAAATGCCTAATTATATTTGTCGCATTGTAGGTAAAATTATGAATTAATTAACGAATACTAATGGTATTTGCAAATATACATATAATTAATAGTACACGAGCACAGTGATATATATTTTAGATTTAATCTAGGATTGAAAAAATCTTCGTGCTTATATATCTAGATTTAATTAATTCTTGGTGTTTAAAGAATTAACAACAGTATTGAAATTTATTTTTCAAAATTCTTTTTTTTTAGTGTCTTTTTATAATTCTTTCTAATTCTATTTACAAACGTATGAATATAAATTAAAATTTCAGCCAATGATATCTAATAAATTCATCAGGATGGATAATCAAGCAGACGAAGGAGTGAGGGAAGGGCGCATGCGCGGCTGGATAGCTTGTCTTGGACCCCATTCGACGTCCAGCGACGTCCGTGGTAGGATGTGAGTGGTTGTCCGATCCGTTCGTCTTCCGAGACCGGGTTTCGCGAGTGTTGTGCTACAAATTGAGCTGCTCGAAATGGGGAATACTGGAAGCGGAACCAAGGGCGATGCGCAACCCTCGCCGCCTCCTGTTGACCTTTACAGGAGTCCTAACATTCGGGCCAGTATCAGAGCTAAGCTGCCCATGCCGGCGGATCAGTCAGAGCTCGAGAGGAGGTTCACCAAAGTTCTGGTAAGTCAGAGGATAAAATTACAGTGTAAAGATGTAGAAAATAAGTTCAATATCCCAGGATTTAGTAAGAATTTATATTGCTGCTCTGTAATCTTGTATCACTATTATCCGATAAAGGACTTCACTAGCAGTATAAATGTTTTATGCTGTTTAGTTAAAGAAATGTTGAATAATAAATTCGTTGTGTTTAGAAATGAACTTCTAAGTACTATTCAATAAGTCTTCTTAAAGTTTGTTGTTATTTGTATACTTTTAGATTACGATCCCCTATCATTTCTATGTCCTATTAATAATTATGCTGTGCAAACTGTGGAATGTTTAAAATGTATTACATTTTCATTGATCATTAAATTTATCCATATAAAAATAATATATCTTAGGGATGATAATGTAAAATAATAATTATTGGCTAGTGCATGAATAAAACAAACTCACTAATTTTAATTTGAATTGAATTGATCTAACTATTCTCAAGAAACGGTCATACATATTTAAAATTACAAAACAATATAATGTTACTGAATAACAAATTAACTTTAATTACTGTTTTTAATATGACTAAAATTATGAAGTAGTAGTATTGTTTTTTATCTTTATTTAAGATTTAAAGATTTAAATTGACAATCACTCGTTTTAACATTACAATTTGGTATAAACCTCTTAAATTGATGTATAAACCCTAAAATATTTCTGCAATAGCGTGAATTCCAGAAGAGAGAGAAATTGTTGACCTCGGCTGGACTTGTGGATTGTAACCTTAATGGACGCAACCTTCCTTGTCCCAGCATCCAGATCCCTTTAGATACCAGCTCACCTCTCGAAAATTTATTGTTCGCCTGTTCCTCTGTATTGTCTTGTCATTTGTGTTCTTTTAACTGGTGAATCCATTGTGTTTTTATTGTTTCTAAATTGCTATACAATTAGATCAAATCTCAAAATATTAAAAAAAATAAACGCAACAGGTATTATATCTGTTAGTTAGCTCTAAATTCCACAGTATTTATCTTATTACTATGGAATATAATGAACGATCCTATTCATATTTATTATGTCTACTATCATCTTAATGTCTTATTAACTGTTGGAATAATATATTTCTTATTACACCATTAAAACTATATACTTATCACTTAGTTTCAATAATGTAAAAGAATAAGATAGTTATTGACAATTGTTTCAAAACAGTTTGATAGTTTTGTTTGTTATATAACATTTGCGATTTTTGTTCAGAATCATTCTCTATAATGTGTGATTACGTTTAAACAAATAAATTTTTCATACATACAGTAATATTATTTATTGACTAATTATATCTTCTTAATATAGAAGAGATATCTAAACTTCAATATCAATTTCTACATTTTCATGAATCTTTACGTCTGAATTTTTTTTTTTTAATGTTATTTTATAATTCTAACAATATCTTATTCTTAAGTCTAATATCATGAGAGCGACTGACACTTTTCGGGTTATCTAAGATAATATTTATTACAGGTTCAATAAAAATCTGAGTTAATTGTAGATTACTCCTGCACCATTATAATCAAACACACTATATTCATTTTATTTGATACATAGTTATGTACATTTTCTTATATACTCTAGACCTAAAACAAGTATTAGCTTATTAATTTTTTCAAGTAATTTATTAACGTGTTGTAGAAATAGTTTATGCTTGTTATTGTTTAAAATTAACTGTTATTCTCCAGAAAGAGGATTTAAAATTTTCATATTTTAAAAATAATTTTACGATAATAATTTAACGTAATTATAATATCATTTTTGATAGGAAGATACATTATTATTTAGACTAAATTTATGATAAAGCATACTTTGTCAATGATGAACACTTATTATTAAAGCAGTAACTTTTTTTCTTTTAATTTGACTGCATTAGTTTAGTATTCTGTAATAATATTTATTTATATATTTGCAATTTATTAATCATCCCCATCACTCTCAATTATTTGCTATGATGAATGACTGGGTGGATATATTGAGTAGGATGATGAGTGTGATCAGTCATAAATAATTAGGCAGTGTTTGATAATCAAAAAACATATATATATATATATATATATATATATATATATATATATATATATATATATTTTTTTTTTTTTTTTTTTTTTTTTTTTTTTGCCAACGTCTTAGCCATATCATTGATGGCCATCATCAGGACAAATTGAAAATAGGAAAAAAAAAACTATAAAAGATAAATTAGCCTAATGACACTTTGTCATAAAGAGAACTAAAGTAAGCTAACCTTTTTCAACTGAATTGTTAAAGAGAGTCATGTGGTTTTCATCAATGAGGAACCTAATTGATGTAATTAATTTGCTAATTTTAAATTTAATGTTTTGAAAGGTTTCTTGGAATGATAAATTTTTTTTATATGGTTGATTTAGAATTCAATGTCTTGGAAGAAGTGATGTGGTTTTGACTATATTATGTAGTTGATTTAATTGGGAAAAATATTTTTTAAGTAGCACTTGATGAGGAAAATGAGTGATTCCTCTTTGTTAACTAGTTTTTTTTTATGAAAAATTGTGTTACTTCAATTATTTATTGGTTAAACATGTGTTTTCGGTTACAATGTTATGTTGAAGATTCATTTATCTCATCAATATTTATGTACTGTTAAATCTTCTTATTTATTTATTTTTAACCTCAGCTCTGAATAAATATCCAGTGTAGCAGCATTACAAATTATTATGCAGTGTTGCAGCGTTTGATAACTTTTTCTCTGCTTTTCCTAGGTCTGACAATTTTTTTTAAAATTTTAATTATTAAATTATTTTATAAATTTGTAAAATTATTCATATATAATAAATATAGAAAGTTAGCCAGATTAATAAATTTGTTTGTATGCTTGAATTTAGTTCCTGATGATCATTGAGAGCCCAAATGGCCCCAAGATACCAGTAAAGAAAAAAAAAGAATCTGGCAATGTTTTTGATATCTGTTTCTCATCCTTGAAGTTCATCTGATAGTTGTCAAGGTCTCTAGACAGTTATACCAATTTGAATATCTTTGCCTGGGTTAACATTTTCTGTTTATATCCCTGTTTTTTTAATTAGATACTTTTCACTTTTAAATAATTTGGCATTATTCTGCTCCATGTTATTGCTCTGACTTCCAGAGTTTTGTATGCTGTTTTCCCTATCATTTACATAACTGGATATGACGAAGGGGATCCCTCATTGAACTCGAACTCATAACCCCTTACACAGAAAAAAAAGACATATATACATATACTATATATATATATATATATATATATATATATATACATATACTATATATATATATATATATATAATATATTCTCTTGATCTTAAAATAGACTTTTTACTGTCTACCTTGAAATATACTTATATAAAAAAAGTTTTATCTTATAAATAGTTAAAAGTATTTATTTGCATGAAAAATAATTCAGTATAACAATAACAAAAATTTTTAAAATGTAAATATCAGACATAATTATTTCATTGACATGTTAAATGTAATTTATTTCTTATCTTGAAATTTGAACTGAAGTTTCTCATTTTGTATAATTTTAGAGATTAAAAAACGGATTTTATGATTTTCTCTCTCTCTCCCTCTCTCTCTCTCTCTATTATATATATATTTGATTCATTAATTTTTCATGAGCTAATAAAATCGTATATTTTTCATGAGCTAATAAAATCGTATATTTTTTTTCTCGTTTTTTTTTTTTTTTTTTTTTTTTTTTTTTTTTTTTTTTTTTTTTTTTTTTTTTTTTTACTGTTATTTTACACTGTTTTATCACATTATAAATTATATTGTTGTCTTTAATTGGATAGATGGGTATGCTGTGTTTATAGCAACCCAATAAAGTTAGGCAGCACTATGTTTATTGTTTATTGTCTCAATAAAGCATATATCTCTCTCTAAAATTACATACAATCATGTATGTGCTCATGATTTAAAATTTGTCAAGTATTTATAATTTTTCACTAAAAATACTTTACTATGTTACCCACAGGTGATTTCTGTGAGTTAATTGATTATTTAAATAATTAACTTTAACATTTCTTTATCTTATATAATATATATATATATATATATATATATATATATATATATATATATATATATATATATATATATATATATATATATAAATAAAGTGTACTGTATAGTAAATTTATGCTAATTGCGGATTAAAATGTACGCGATTAAATCACATTTTTTATTTTCTCCCTCCTTCTATGTTTCTTTGAATTTTCTTTATAGATAGGAAAAACGATATATGATTCGTCCCTTCTGCAACTCTAAATGTATTGTAAAGGGTTCCTGAAGAGAGGAATGATTTGTTACAGGGGTCTGGATAGTTGAGTTCTTATCCTATTTCAATTTTGCCGCACCGAATAGATTCTATGGAGCTGTCATATTGCTCAAAGATGTGCAATATTTATTTTACCTCAAAAACGTGTATTTTCCATGTAGAACTCGCCCCCCCCCCTCCACCTCAATCCATAAAAAAGCCTTAATTTCAAATATAATGTAAAGAATTTTCCATGTAGAAAACTCGTCGTCGAATTTTTTTCTTTCCCACAACAGCCTCTGAATGTCCTTTAAAGAAGCCCTGCCTCCAACCATCTCACTGTCGCGAGCCGTGCTAAAAAATGAGAAAAAGAAAATTTTGTGCAAAAATGGCTAAGTTCTTTTGTATTGTTTTTATTTACTTTAGAAGGTTATGTATGGCTAAGTTCTATTGTTGAAGGTTATGTATGAAATTGTCAACGTTTTTTCATTCTTTGACCATAAATAGTACATTTCTTCACATTTATTTTGATGCCTAGTTTATCTGCCTTTGGCTTGCTCTTTCGGTGATTTTTGTGGTTTTACATTTCAAATCCAATTCTAAACTGTTCGACGTCTGGCGCAGTAATGAACCAGATACGATGCTTTATTTATTTGATAGAATTGTGCAAAAATATAATTTATCTGAATGTTCGGATGAAGTTAAGGAGAATTAAATTTGAAACATTAATAATTAATTTTGACACCAATTTAAAAGTAGTTTCTAGTGGATTCTAGTATTGATACAAATATGTATCTTATGAAAAAGCCTCTCCTTTCACCAGATTCATATTTCTCAACTTAAGAGAGGTTGGCTCCGAAAAACAAGAAATTGTCTAAAATGCTTTAACATACATAATTTTAAGAGAAAATGATAACATTTGTTAACATTCTAGTGATTCAGAGGAGGAATACCTTTTTTTATTTGTAACTTTCTGTATATATTTTTTGTAAGTTCGTAAAAGTCATATGTGAGTCTCTATGTACATTTTACGTGTTAGTTTATACCATAATAAATTATCTTATCTGCTATTTTTGTGTATTCCATATCCTCGTTACTCTGTGAGTCTGTTTTACACACTAACTTTTGTTAAATGCTCAGTCGTCTCTTAAGTTAACATTGTTTACAGTGACATGCGATGCCTGCATTTTCTCCTGGTATTTACCGCCTTGGTTTCACTGAAAGAATTGTGCCGCACTCTGAAATATGCAGCGTTTGTTGTGAAGGCATCTAGGATCAAGCTTTGGTTACAAATGGGTTTAATTTCTTACATACTTGCACCTCTGAATTCATGGAAAATGTCCTCTCATACAATATTTAAAAATGAATATATATTTCAATTCTTTTCAATTAACTGTGCTCCTCAAGAATTGAAATTTATATAATAGAGTGCATGTTCCACCTCGCGTTCCCATGATTATAGCCACGAGAAGTCAGTTGCTATTGTCTCTTGAACACATGTATCCTTATAATTTGTCACAGACACCGCCATTTTTTTTCAAAGTGTGCTTATCTTGAATATTTAAAATATAATTTGTACTTTCTTTTTTTTTTCACGTCTAAGAAAATAATAAATTACAATCTTTCATATTAAAATACTCGGATTTCTTTGAAAAATTCATTTAAATATTTAAATGGAAATTTGTCTTATATACTTGATTTACTGCGTCAGTTTATATCAAGTTTTTTACTTTGTAGATAGATATCCCAGAAAAAAACTCCCTGACTGGGAAAAAGCAATAGATTATTGATATGTCTATCTGTAATCTTACTGCTTTTATATCTATTGCTTCAGTTAAGGAAACTTTCTACTTTTGATCCGAGCATCACCAACAAACCAAGAGCGTGTCAAAAAAGCACAAAAATGTAGGCAAAACGTGACTCTGTTCATTCAAACCAATATAGCTCCTAAAGAGGGGGTCCTAGCCACAAATGTTATATAACCAAAAATATTCTCCATTAAATTTTTGATCGAAAAACTGTCTAATTTCGTGTCAAAAAAGTTAAACATTTAGGAATAACTTAATTTTTTTTACATTTTTGAGTGTGAAAAAAACTTTACACATTGTACGAATGAAAAAAACATTACACATGAAAACTATACCAGAAGAAATATACATGTAAATATTAAAATGAAGTTAATCTTCTTTCAATATTTTGTTAGTCTCAAAACAATCTCAATGTTTTAGTGTTAAATTGCTGAAGAAACAAATTTTTTTTTTTGTATATTATTCAATTCTGAAAAGGATGAGATAGGGTTATCATATCGAAACCGGAGAAGGGTTTACTTAAGGTTATCTCTGATATAGTAAATGAGAATAACTTTTTATTGGATTAAACATATCTTTGAATAAAATTAAAAATAGATATTCATTGATATGGTTGTGATTTCGAATCGGCAAATAAATGTTTTATATTATGTTTTATTTATGTTTCGTATTTAGAATATTTATTGAAAATTATATATTGGAACAAAAATATTATATTCAGTTCAGATATATAAATGTATCCCTTTAAAAAATTTTCACTCAATATAATTTAGATATTATTTCTGTTGGTGTAAGTCAATAGCTTACAAAATAATATTGATCTTGTAACAATTATGCTTGTTAAAATCTATTTAATCCAAGAGACATTAACTATGTGTAAAACAAAAAAAAATTAAATATATAATAATAAAATTCGCGCGTGAAGTGGGCAATTTCCCTCTAAGTTTTGTTTAAATCAATTCGCTGAACATTTGTTTTGTGCATCGTTTCCCTCCCTTTCACCCTCTAATGAGGTTAAAGTAACCCTCTCCCCTAGTGCAGTGTGTTACTTCAGTGGTCTGTTATGGTACAGTATGATAATTTTTATGTGCATATATGATATAACTGCATAAATGATGAAATAAACCTGTACGACAAAAACCCATGAACAGTTTCGGAATCAGTACTTTGTTAATTATGTACTGTTACTTATAATAAATAAGTACAAAACCCATATAACAGAATGTAACATAATTAATCTAAAAAACCTATACCTCCTAATATATAAACCTAATAGCTGTACCCAGCGTGCGTTGCTACGCGCTTAACAAAATTAAAAAAAAAAAAACTCAGTACAACAATTACTATAGTATTGTTTTTGTGTATTTTTTTTATTTGATTTGAAATAATTTTCAAAGAATTAAATATTTTTCTTTTATTCTTTTTTGCTGATGGATATTCAATATTTTTTGTTTTTCCAATCGGTTGCGTATACAAATAAATGAGATTATTTTCCAACGCGAGAGCAGTCCACATATAACTGTGAATGAGAGAAGCATGGATTTTCTAAATTTAGTCACCTAAAACTTGTCACCTATGCATCCAATCATTGGTGTCTTGATTGGATACATAGGTTTGAATCGATTTTTATTACTTCACGATTTTTACATTTTGGTCCATAACTTGTCACCTATGCATCCACTCAGTATAACAATAGGCCTATAATCTTCACCTGAATATGTGGGAAAAAATGCCGCCTCACATGGAACATTATCTCTTACCGTTTCAAAGCCTATAAAAGACACACACACATACATTGATATATATATATATATATATATATATATATATATATATATATATATATATATATACCTATAATAATTGAAGCGCAGGATTTCAAAACCAGCCAGGTCCATTTTTACAAAGTTTTCATAGCTGGCCAATAAAGGCAAAAGTAAAGGTCAGACTGGATTAGGTAGAGGCCTTTTTGTATGGCCGCTTTAAATCTGATTTAACTACTTTTGGGAGAAAGCCTTTCATCTAAAGATAATCTAGTAGAAAAACTATTCAAAAAAACGAAAAAAGATCTGGAAATTGGACAGGATTTCGTATAATTTTGTTCATTATTATTATTTCTTCCATTGAGATAAAACATTTTTTTTTTTTATTGATTAGACCTATAATTCGAAGCTTCAACAAACAAATGTCGTACATCTATAAAATGTTATGATTGTAATCTGGAAATTAGACTTGGTTTGTATTGGAATTCTACACCTCAATAAATATATGCACATAACGAATCAATGTGACCTATGAACTAAATTAATTTAAGAGTACACGGTTTTTTCTTTTGTGAGTGGAGGAATTCTTTAGTTTAGTTTCCGATTTATTGGATAAGGGAATATTTTTTTCATTGTATATTTTAGTTTGTTTATACTCGTAGATATAAAGTTAAGTGAGGTCGTTTAGAATAGTCGATATTTTTTTTTATATCGATAGTAATCATTGATGATCCTCAAATACGAGTTTGGGATCCTTTCGAGTTTACTGTTGGTTACACAAGTGGAGCTCCACACGCACACAGTGTGCGTGTGTGTGTGTTTGTGTTTGTGTGTTTGTGTGTGTGTGTGTGTGTGTGTGTGTGTGTGTGTGTGTGTGTGTGTGTGTGTGTGTGTGTGTGTGTGTGTGTGTGTGTGTGTGTGTGTGTGTGTGTGTGTGTGTGTGTGTGTGTGTGTGTGTGTGTGTGTGTGTGTGTGTGTGTGTGTGTGTGTGTGTGTGTGTGTGTGTGTGTGTGTGTGTGTGTGTGTGTGTGTGTGTGTGTGTGTGTGTGTGTGTGTGTGTGTGTGTGTGTGTGTGTTGTGTGTGTGTGTGTGTGTGTGTGTGTGTGTGTGTGTGTGTGTGTGTGTGTGTGTGTGTGTGTGTGTGTGTGTGTGTGTGTGTGTGTGTGTGTGTGTGTTTGTGTGTGTGTGTGCGTGCGTGCGTGCGTGTGTGTGGGCGCGGCTCACACAGACCACATATACGATTAGGGGGCCTCATTTTTTCTTCTAAGTTTTTCTTTTCTTTTCTTTTTTTTTACTACCTTTCTTTATTTTTTTTATATTTTGGATCAGTTAGATATTTTTAATACTCGTACTTCCTTGTATTACGGAATATGAACTTATATATTTTGAAGTAATTGTATGAAGTTGAATCATGGCTGAAACAGCTGAAAATAAATTTTCTGCTTCCAACTGGATTCGAACTATTACCCACCATGCTATCGCTTCTCCTTAAATATAATCATTAAGGAAGCTTTTTATCTTGTCCACCATGTTTTAGCAAATCCATCAGGTTTTGGTATTTCGGTATTACTTACTGATTGCATTATCTATTGGGATTTATATTATCTTAAGGGTATAAGAGATTATTACATGACTTTAAAATGGTTTAAAAAATAAAATATGCGTCTGTATCATAAATTATCTGTTTCATCATTGTTGCTGGTAATGATTTAGTTCAAGGTTTATAGATAAGATTGGATGCACTAATTGTTTAGTTAAAGGATTTATTTATAACGATGCATGCAAAATGTATTTATTGATTTATGCTGTCCTGGAAGGGCCTTTCTTTAAATAATAGTAGCTACTAATTTTAATTGTTTTAGATAAGCAAAAGACTCAACCAGGAATATGTCGATTCTTGATTCTACCGATCCTTGATGAAAAAAAACTGGTATCGAGAATCGATAGTCCAAAGTCGATTTCTTGGGACATATACTGGCGACTTTCAGGATTGTTTTGTGTTTCCTAATAACTTAATAATTTTGTATCTATCGATTCTACTCCCAAATGCAAAAAAAAAAATATACAAAGGCTATTATTTTAATCTTAAATAACAGACCAATGCTTCATCTAACTGTTTTCTTACACTAAAGGGATTTTCGTTAACCTACAATTAAGATTATATACTCAAATATTATGAAAAACTCAAATAATCATTTTTAATTTTTTTTTTTTTTTTTTTTTTTTTTTTTTTTTTTTTTTTTTTTTTTTTTTTTTTTTTTTTTTTTTTTTTTTTTTTTTTTTTGTACATTGTCTGGACTGTTATTAACTGATATTATATACCATTTGTTGAAGATAATAAATGCTATTCAATGTTAACTAATTTATTACTGGAATAATCATTGTTTTTACAATACATCTCCTATGATTAGATTATTCTTTACAATATTAATTTATTTTTAAACCTAGGTATCGCAATCGAAAATAAATTTTTTGGTACCGGTACCAGTATTGAGAATATGAAGATTTTAGTGCCGAAACAACACTAGGATCAACTGTTTATTTGTTCTTATAAATTATGTTGACTTTCTTGAATTTAATGCCATTTTTATTTAACATTCTTCGTTTTTCATTAAAACGGTTCCGAGAGGAACTGATCTTATCAAAATGACTCAATGTCATTCATGTGAAAGATTGTCTTGCGGAAATTTTTGTAGAGATGTTTCATGTTTCATTTTAGACGTTTATATTATTATGTTATTTAAACATTCGTTTCGATATTTACTGGTTTTATGTAGTGTGAGGGAAATTATATTATTACTAGGATCCCCCGTCGCGGATTCGCCCGCTCTTGATAATTTTAATTATCAATAGAAATTTTATTTGTTTGTATATAGAAATCTTATTTTAAAATTCAAACTATAAAAAAATACGGCATAGTGGCAAACCTTGTATCTGCCACTCAGGATTGTTCATTAAAATTTTTATTATTGTAAATTTTTTAATGCTAAACCATCCTAGACCTAAGAAGATGATGTAGATAGTTAAGAATTGGTTGTATTACCAGATTCAGTAGTTTTTCCGTTGTAAACTTTATTGGGAATGTTGCTAACCACATATCGTTCGGTTTTCAACCTTCACTGATAGACGAGGGAGTAATGGCGCATGAGCATGCAAAATTTTCGGACGCGGTTTCCCTTCTGAAAGTCGTTCACTATGATCAAAATTACTGAAAACCGGTGGTTGCCAACCGAGATCGCGGTGCGGTATATTAAAAAAGAAAAAACAAATTTGAAAATATTGAAAATTAAAAAAAAAATTAAATGAAGTTAAATGATCGAGTTTGATGTCTTTTTCTATGTATTTTTGGTCACAGAATTGAATGGTGCCACCTTAATATCTATTCCACTCACCCTTGTCAAATAAACTGCATAAACAATACAGTCACCTAAGCGTGAAAAAAATGACCGAACCAATATAGCTAAAATTTAACTACAACTTTTCCTATTCTTCTCTGTTTACCCTATCTTCTGGTGTTCCTCAAGGAAGTATTTTAGGTCCCATCTTCTTCTACACAGTGTATACAGCTGACATCCCGACCTAACACCGTCTTCACAACGTATAGTGATGACATTTGTGTGTTATCAGTAAACAATGTTCCCATTATTACCTCCCATACTATCCAATCCCGTATCCTAAACCTTCAAGAGTGGTGTCATATATGGAGATTCAAATTAAATCAAAACAAATCTCACCAAATAACCTTTACTCTCCATCGTAAACCTACGACTTCCTGTCTAACAGTATCCTTTAATGATATTCCGTTAATCCATGTTGAACAGATTCGATACCTAGGACTCAGGACACGTCTTACTTGGAACTCACATACAAGGCAAAAACGACAAAAAAAACTGCACGTCGGTTTCGACTCCTTTAACATTTACTTGACAAACGTTCAAACCTTCAGATTAGTTACAAATGACTCATTTACTTAACAGTAATTAGAACTATTTGGACGTATGGAGTTGAGCTTTGGGTCTGTACTAAACCATGCAATTAATTTCGTATCCAATTCTTACTACCCAAAATCCTTAGAAAGATCCTGAATCCTCCTTATGTTGTCAGAAACAAACTTATTTACAAAGATCTTAATATTCCTTATATCTCCGACTTAGCCCAAACTATCCTTTCATAACAAACTCCGTAATCATTCAAATCCATTAGTATCACAACTTGCTTCCCACTCTATTCCAGATAACCCTCCGAGGCGCCTGAAAAGAAGATGGCTTTGGAATTTGCTAATATAGTACTTTATTATATAGAACATTTATAATTGCTACAAATGGGTAGTAGCTTTCAAGGAATGCCATGCCATTTTTAGCATTATCATCACATTTATTTGTTACACCCTCATATTAAAATCTTTTTTATAATTATTATATCAATTATGTATCATATGATATATCATATATAGCAATTATAATTTAATTAAACATACGTAGATTTTATTATAAATTTCAAGCTCTATTAACACCTTAACATTTTAACCTCTCATGTAGAATGGCGCTCGGTTGAAACTTCACTGTTATCCACATATTATCTCTTTTTTAATAACAAATTAATTGAAATCAGTTGATATTTAAATTGCTAAACCTTCATGGAACTATAAAGTTGATAAAGTTAAAATTAGGTACAGATTGGTTCAGTAGTTTTCGTGGTTACTGATCACAAACGAAAAATGGCTTGTCCTTTTATATAATAGTATAGATATAGATTATGTTTTTCAATTAGTATTTAATCACCAACACTTTGCACTATATACTCTGATAGCAGAATAGAACATGATGTACCATCTAGTATGTGGCCGAAGAACTCTCAAACGATGAAGAAAAATATCCAAAGCGTTCATGAAAACATGTAAATTATATTAAAATAATTTAACGTTGGTATTTAGTCGCTTATGGTCCACCATGGTATTTATATTATTTTGCTTGAAAAAAAAACCCCATTAATTTTGGACGTAGGATCTATTTAGTTTTACTTTTTAAATACCAAAAAATACTGCTTATTGTTTTAGTATCAAATCAACAACATTAAGAAATCTTTACAACAATATTCGTATTCTATTTTCCAACATTTTTTACAGATGGCTTAGTTTAAATTTATTCTTGTTCAGATATTAAAAAAAAAGAAATTAAGATTCCTGAAATTGCAACGTAAATAAGTTACTTCTTTTATGGTAAATAATCTTTTCTATACTGTTAAAATAAATGATCATATTATTTAATATAATATATATTATTTTAAAATTATAATCGTCTGTTTCGTTTATATAGCATTATTCCTTTTTAAACTATCATTGTTCTCATTTAAATATATCTTGGATTTTAAAGCCAGACCAGTTCCCAGCTTCAAGGCAAGCCGGTTGATCAGATGAAGGCTGCTGAACTATGATTCAGCCTAAGAAAATGCCATATTTTGTTGTTTTTAAATAATATCTATTAACATTGAGTCATTAATTTTAACTTATATTCAATTAATTCCTTCTTTCTTTTTTTTTAATTTTCATTATCATAAAATGAATTATGAAAAAATATTATTGAACTATAAATCATCAATTGTTTTTTGTTAATTTTTAGTTTGTTTGTTGTCTGGCGCTTTAGATTATTTTACTTAAACTTAACATTAAAAATGTAGTTTAGGTTCAGAAATTTGGAATGTTTATACTGAATATAAATTATTTCACATTGATTTTGTAGATTAAAAGTTAAAATTTCCTTTGGAGCTACTTTATAAAAGATCCTATGTAAGTAATTCATCTGGAAGGAACAGCGGAGTTGTGTCGAGTTGGACAAAAGACGACAATACTTCTCTCCCCCTCTCTTAGGGAAGAGCTTCAAGATTAGCTATCAGTTTTTTTTTTCCTTTAGAAGTTGTAGTTACTTACTAAGTAAACTTTTCATCGAATAATCTTTATAGAACAACATTTTGAATCTTATCTTAGGTCATTCCAACAAACTACTCTATAGGAAGACAACAAATATGCCTGACAATGTTTTTATAAAACTGAAAAAACGTTGAATAAGATAGCTCCTTGAAGAATGAGGAAGTTGTAGCCTCTGGCCGGTTCCTTTTTGCCTCGCTTTTAGCATTTCACATTTAAATCACAACATAGCTAGCTTTCATTATTGTTTGACTGTTATGTATTTAAATCTTAAAGATTGATAAAATAAATACAGTGAAACTCCGTACATTACGTACTCCGTACGTAATTTCAGCCCCAATTAATCCGTAGATTAATTGGGGCTGAAATTGATCCGGATACCCAAAATTCCGGATTTACTATTGAATTGGTGTATTGAAATAAAAAATACGGACATAGGTATATAATGTTTTTACTATGCATTTTATTAAATAATAAAAAATGTGGCTGTTTATAAAAATGTATTTATGTAACAACAAATTTTAGTTAACATGTCGGAAATCGTGGATGTTTCGACACAGAACTCATCCACCAATTTAGTTCCCAGATTCGCCTTTCCTAAGACGTTCTACAATGTTACACATTCTACAGTTTATCGGACACATTTAATACAACACGTTTTCTTTTAGTTGCCATACCTCTTTGGGTTTATAAAGAGACTACTCACGACGGGAACAGGGCCCAGGCTGGGCAAAACCCGGTAGAATGGATGTGCTATGCTTCTAGATTCACTAGTGTGTGGTCTTCGCCCCCTAATTCGTCGGTATCTGCAACTTGGTTTAATTAGTTTTATGTCTTTTATTGTGTCCTACCTACCTATATATATATATATATATATATTCTTCAAATCAATCCGAATAATCAGAGTTTCACTGTATATCAAGGGTTGACTTAAGAATGACGTCAGTTTTTATAAATACGATATATATATATATATATATGTATATATATATATATATATATATATATATATATATATATATATATATATATATATATATGTATATATATATATATATATATATTTATATGTTAGATACATGTAGCTAGATTTATCACCTACGAAATGAAAAAAAACTACTTCGAAATCGGACCATTTACTGCGAAGATATGGTCTAGGGAAAAACCGTTGAGATTGGCCAACTGGCGGTCAGTCCCACTTCTCCGCGAAATCATGTTTGTCGTACATTTTTGTCTATAACAATATAGATTTTAACAAAAATCACGCTAAAAACAAAACAAAAAAAAACTGTACTTTTGTGAAATCCACGTATTTTTTGCACATTTTTCACTTTAACTCCGAAACGTTTTGTCGCATCCAAAATTTTATTTTGTCATCTCGAAGCTGGTTGAATTTACTGTTAGATCATATATATGTAATTTATATTAAACACACTCGCTAGCATGCTAAATATGTATATTTTGGCAAAATGGGTCATATTTATGTGTGGTCAGTGGGTCCGATTTCGGAGTATTTTTTTCACTTCGTAGGTAATAAATCTAGTCGACTTCTAACAGAAGCCGACTTCTGCCGTGGTAGCAAGCTTCAGATTCGGATTCAGCACCCCAAAAAACATAAAGATCCGTTGATAATAAAAGTTAGGCAGTTTTTTCTTAAAAACAGACTTTGGGAGCCTCATTTTACTGGACTAATATATAATGTAGAGCAAACGTTTTTTCGTTAGTTACTTATCGATATATCGATATAAAATATATTGATATAAAAATATCGGATTATTGAAAGCAAAATAATGTTCTTTACCTACAGTTCTTCTCCATTATTCAAACTTGTTCTAGACACCAGCTTACCTGTTTCCCGCTTTCAGTTATTATGGCTTTGTGGCAAAGTGGCAGATTTATATTTTAGCAATAAATTAATTTCGTGCCTCCTCCACCAACACCCGTGTCTATCTTTCTTCTTCTTCTATCGACTCATTTGATTGGGATTCCCCACAATATTGCCTCGTGGGGTTAATAATTGATTCCCTTCGAGGATGCGGACCCTGCTGGGACTGAACACCCCACTCTGTACAGCTATGACACCCTCCAATGACTAAGACCATCCTGGCTACCGGAGTGTGGCCCACCAGTTGATCGCCACATGTGTGCGCAGATTAACAATTAGGAGTGACGTATGTCTATGACGTCGGGTGCCTCTGACCCGGATGTCCTTCCACTGCCTTCGATTGTCCTCTTCGTCTTTTGCTTATCACGTTCTCCATTGTTCTTTCTTTCTATTTTTATATCTTATTCGCATCACTATTTTATATTATTACTTAATATTCTTACGCCTTGGTATTTCTTAGCCAGTTACGCTGCCAGGGGGTTGTCATATGCGGTACGGTGTATTATCTGACCTTCACGGTCTTACACTTGCTGAAAGTGTATATTCAGTTGTTTTTTTTTTTGTTTTTTTTTCAGGCCTCTTAATATATTTTTAAATAAAGAATTTTTTACGCTTTTTGAACTTTTTATCTGTTCAACATTTATGTTTATTTATAAGAACGTAATGTATTTATTTTATCCATTAGTAAATTTAATTTGTAATTCAACTTTATAGTAAATCACCACTTTTCAGTCACGCTCAATTTGGAAAATTTAAAGGAAAATAATATGTTAGTGCGACAGATTTAATATTGTTGTGAATTATTTCTATTTTTAAGATACATTATGATATATATATTTAGCTTAACATTTTATAATTCTGTTGGCAATACAGAATGCTTTGGACGTCCACGGTATTTTTATTTTTTGACAAGGATACGTCTTTTGGCTGGGGGATTACTCTTTTTTGGTGTAACGTTTTTCGTCACATTCCAAAATGGAACATTCGCTCTAGATCTGTTGGTGTTGCTACATCGAAAATGTTGTGACTGTTACAGGAATGGAGAATCTTTTTTTGTTACATAACATTAGCTGTATTGGTTTGAATGAAACAGGTCACGTTTGAAACCCCCTACTTACTCTCAACTTTGTTTATTTCGATTATTGATAATTTGTTAATTTAATTTAATTATTAATTGTAGTAATTTGGTCATTTTAATTCTAAAATGTAAATTGGAAAAGCAGTAAATTACCGCTTTATTTTACTTAACTTAAATAGTTAAGTTTCAAATTTGGAATTCAATAATGCCGAAAAAGATATCGTGTTTAAGCACTTATAGTTATAATAAAGTATCTTGCATGTATTGTTTTTTTATTTATTTATTTTTTGTTTTAAATGAAATATTCTTGGACCTAAAAATAGGGAAAAAAGAAGGTTTTCTAATTAGAAAAGTTGACGTCATCATAACTTATTGAAAAAATAAAAACATTATTTATAAAATTTTATCCTACAAAATATGAGTATTGACAAATGTCTTGTTAACAAATATATTTAATGTACACGTAATTGTGGGAGAAAACATCTGGAATGTATGGCGTTTATTGGCTAATTTCATATTTTCCTATTTAAAACTTTATGTCATTAAACTCACCAACATATTTTCTTGAACCTAGTTGAAGAACATAAGGATGTTAAGTTTCAACAAACAATATGTATGAAAAAACAATTTATCAACTCTGTAGTTTTGTTTCTAGTTTTAATTTTGCTGTAAAAATAAAAATAATTTTATTAATACCTTGTAGTGATCCAGACATATAAGGAAAAATAAATATATTTACAAAACTTTTATTATTTTACGTAATCTACTTTTTGTGAAGTTAGCCTTAATAGAAACGTTAATAATGCATTGCAAGGTAATATCCTTAAAACAAATAAATAAAAAAATAGTAAAAATAGGCAAAAGATTATTTGACAAAAATATAGTTTTTATTTACGAATTTATAATTACGAACTACTCTGACATTTAATTCTACCTAAAAAAAGAATCAAATTTCTGCCTTTACAACATTTATTTTTTAGCCTTAATGGCTGTTAAAAAAATCTCTGTTAAGAAAATATAACAAAATATGGATTCCATGGTTGTACTTGTAGTTTCAGACTTTTCCAAATTTCTATTAGGTAAAAGTTCCTTCAATGTTATTACTGGTACTATTTCAGACATATGCTCTAACTCCCTATGATATTATAAGGTCTAAGAAGTAGATGTAATTTTCTTTATCACGTTCACTAATTGTTCTAATTACTTGGTATTCATCCCTGTAATATTAAAGCGGCCCCAGTTAAACAGGTTTTCTTTCATTCCCTTTTAGCTATGGCGTTTCTTTGACATTTCCTTTTGTGGTAAGAATCGTGTGAGTAATCCTGATTTGCATATACGTCAGATGTTGTCATAATTGAGAAACTCAAAGATTACTTTACCTAATCCATCCCTCTCCGCTTTAGAACTTGTTGTCAGTCATTATTTTATTTTTTGTTGATGTGATATCTATCATTCTTAAACAAATCAAAAAAAAAAAAAATCGCTATTTTTATTTATTTTTTTTTTACGATTTCAGGGATTGACTGTCCTTGACGTATTAATAATAATCTACATTCATGGATATAGATACTTTTTATACGATCATGGCAGATAATTTATCTAGTCACAGATAAAATTATTATACTAAGTTTCTCATCAATTTGATTATAAACTTTTTTAAATTACTATAATATTAATTTTAAGTACTAACTAGGGGACGTTTGCAGTTGTTACTCACAGATTTGAATGCCGATTTTTGTGTGGGTAGTAGGGACCTATAATTGTGCAAAACCAGAGTTATAGCCGCCAATAGGCATTAGGAGCCGAGTAAAAAAATAAAATATGAAAATCACGTTTTATTCTTTTTCTCAGCTTTAAGTCAAGATAGAGAAATGATTTTCTTCACGTTTAATTGTAGTTATGCATGCTATTTTAAACAAAAATACTTTCGTTATGCTCAAAATACTACCCGGCTTTAGAGTGCTCAAAACCTCCAAAAAAATGACAAAATTACAAGGAAATCCGCTGTAAATCAGTGGAAACTTTTTTTATGAACAACTGACCTCAAATCTTGATTAAGCGCACCATAAAACCCTTATATGTGAAATTTTATCAAAATCAAAAAATATTGATTTTTTACCCCTTTCGAGGAGGTTAAAATTTTGAAGTTGAGATTTCATCAACATTTTCTACCGGTCATAACAACTGCTGTGTTCAACCGATTACAACAATAATAACATCACTAAAATCAGCATACATTCTGCTTTTTATCCATGCGTATAGCATTGTATTTACTCGATTTTAGTGGACAAAAACTGATGTGAATGAAAAAATCCAAGGTCAGCTATAACTTGAGATATTTCAATAAGGGGAAATCCTGCGATCTCCGGACTTCGGCTAAACTATGCAGTTTTAAGGCTTCTAGATGACCTTAAAATTTTGTCTTAATCGGTTGCGAAATATGTGAGATAGCGCAAATTATTTACATTTTTTCAGAAATTCACCGCCCGTTGCCTTCTAAAATCCTACAAAATTTTAAAGATAAAAAAAAAGTTATTTTTGATTTCGACAAAATTAAGTTTCTACATGTTTTTTGAGATGAGGAATCTGGAAATAATATCAGTTTTTTGTTTAAAAATTTTCCTCACCTATGTTATATAAATAAGACGTTTTAAAACGACATATTTTTATTTCAAATTGCATAGAAATCCTAAGATTGATAAATAATGTAAAATTAATATCAGGTTTTGGTTAAAGAATATGTTGTTTTTTTTTTAATGGTGTTATTTGAAATTTATTGTGTAAAAACTAAAATAATAATAGAAATAAATCATTTTAAAACTTATAAATGTCTTATTTATATAACATAGGTGAGGAAAATTTTTAAACAAAAAACTGATATTATTTCCAGATTCCTCATCTCAAAAAACATGTAGAAACTTAATTTTGTCGAAATCAAAAATAACTTTTTTTTTATCTTTAAAATTTTGTTGGATTTTAGAAGGCAAGGAAGGGGCTGTCAATTTCTGAAAAAATGTAAATAATTTGCGCTATCTCACACATTTCGCAACCGATTAAGACAAAATTTTAAGGTCATCTAGAAGCCTTAAAACTAATGTTTTAAACTTTTAACTAAAAGTTTATACTGATTTACAGCGGATTTCCTTGGAATTTTGTCATTTTTTCGGAGGTTTTGAGCACTCTAAAGCCGGGTAGTGTTTTGAGCATAACGAAAGTATTTTTATTTATAACTACTATTAAACGTGGAAAAATCATTTCTCTATCTTGACTTAAAGCTGAGAAAAAAAATAAAACGTGATTTTCATATTTTATTTTTTTACTCGGCTCCTAATGCCCATTGGCGGCTATAACTCTAGTTTTGCACGATTATAGGTCCCTACTACCCACACAAACATCGGCATTCAAATCTGTGAGTTACAACTGCAAACAACCCCTTGTAAGTTTAATATTTGTTTAATTTATTCCTTATAAAAAGAAATATTTGAATTAAAGCATGAATACATTTATTTTGTTATTAACAGACGTACTTGTTTTGAAAAAAAATCATTTTTTAGTTTACTTAACGATGATTATACTCTATACTCAATAAGAATATTTTTTACTTAAACCTTATTCTTAGATTAATTCAGATTGAACCTATACCTCTACAACCATGAACGGTCTTGGGTTCAGTACTAGGTAAGGAAGTATTGTTTCATGAGCAACGGTTGTACAAGGAGGTGACGTGGTTAGCAATCACACTCAACTGCCTGAAAAAGTAAAAAGTAGAAAAAGTAATATTTATATAATTATCGAAGATGTCCTGGGCCCTCACGTCAAAACGAAACTCCTCTACCTCAACAATAGACTAAGATTACTATACGGTATACTTCACAAACTATCGACTCTGAAAATCAAACAACGATTAAATACCTATACTTACTTACTAAAACATTTATGGACCTACACATTGCAAATTACCAGGACAGCAAAATAGACACAATAAAAAATTACAAGATTTTCTTTCATAATTATTGAGAATTAAAGCACTCTCACCCTGGAACGTCTTTAATATAACATTGCATACAGACTTCATACAAAAGATTCTATGACAAACTTTAAAGGCAATACAACAGACTAATACAAAACATGACGGCTTAGGATATGACTGAGTCAACCCGATTAAGGCTAAAGAGGAGTTGGCTAAGAGGTCTCCTAAGATGAATCTAAAAAATGCAAGAATGAAATAGGTAGGTACCGATGGGTGCTTAACTCCCGTATGCCTGACATGCCAATTTTAATCAGCTTTATATCATATCCAGAAATAAACAGGAATATATCATTAATAATGGAATTCATATATATTATAACTAGAAGAAACGGAAATAAATTTTCTGCCCTCAGCCGGTCTCGAACTCGGGCCCCAGAACATAGCAGTTCAGTGCCTTACTGAGCTACCTCGCTGACTAAAGATAATTATACTACATACTAATTAATAATGCCACCATACTAACATACTGATCGCCAAAGTTGTGGGTGGAAGAAATAGTACTTATGTACCTATTCTACTCTATCAAAATAGTCCTATTTTACCAGAATTTTATTTTGTGAATTAGTTAATTTATTATTATATTACTTAGTTTTGGATGATAAATGGCACCTTAGAAAAAAAGTTGAAATGAACTTTTAAAGAAGAGTTGTCCACCCGGTATCCAGACTAGAAAGAAGAGCCAATATGGAAATAATAAGGAGAATGGAGGCCCACGAACATCTGAGAAGAATGGATAAAGAAAGGCTTCCCAATTTCATTTTCCATAGGAATGTTGAAGCGAACCAAAGGAGAGAAAGACCTTGGAAAAAATGGATAGGTCAGGTGAAGAAAAGTATGTACTGTCATAGATTGGGGGAAGAAGACTTACAAAATAGGGAGACGGAAATGGAGGAAGGAAATGAAGGAGATATTCGGATTAAAAAAAGAGCTTGTATTGGGTGAAAGAAATTGCAAAATCAGGAAAACACTTTAAAAAAAAAAACTATTCCTATGAAAAAAATATCGTTTCATATTTAATCTTACTATAATTAAGTGTCGTAGTATTTTGTAATTATATATATATATATATATATATATATATATATTTTATTTTTTTCTAATTTGGTTTTTCCTAATTTTTTTTATTCAATACTATTTTAAATCTCTTTATATCGATAATTTTTTTTTTTTATTACGCATTTATCAATTCGGCTCAGGGAATATTGCTAGTCATCCTTTTTAGGTTTCAAAAGATAAAATTAATCCCGACGTTTTATCATTGGAATTTACTTACTCTTTGCATCCTTATCTTATCCATGTCTTCGATTCATGAGGATTCATTAGGGAGATAATGATGATACGAAATCTTTAAAATTTTACTCATAAGGCGGATTAAATGAAATTATTTTAAATTGTACTGCGTATTTGCTGCTTTTTATATTTTAGACAAGATATAAACTATGAACATTTGAAAAAATTTAGCTTTAAGATTGTAAAATTTGATTGAATTTTAATTTTTAAATTCCTAAAAGTAAATAAATATGATTACCACACATAAGTATTATAGAATCATTATTTGACTCACATTTATTAATAATGTTTAATTAGGTTTTCATTTTCCTATTTTTATATTTTTTATTCCTGGAACCCTATTGCGGGTAAATCTATATAATATCATTAACAATCTACGATATATTTGTCGTGGATAGCTTGGAATAATGTATTTATTGTTGTTTTTTCAAGAGGCTACGTTATGGTACCAGCGCTATCAATGCGATAAGCCCGCGGCGTTCCGGCCTTGAAGTTTGCTGTAACTGATAATGTCTTATGATTTATATATTTTTCGAGAGACCTAGGCCCCATGTCCTGCTCAGCTCTGTCCGTACATATGCGTTTCTATTTTGGTGTATTTTTTTTTTTTTAAATTTGTACATTATCCACCGAAGATTAAGGATCTTATTTTTGGCTTATCGTTGGGAAGTTATGTGCAAAAAGGTGTATTCATCTTCCCCCTCTTTATTAAAAAGCTGTTCATCTCATCTATTTCTGAAACATGTTAGATAGTAGCTGAAGATTTAGATATTCACTTATAATGGTTTCAAGATTTGAATTTATATTATTTTCTTTTAATTTATGGTATTAATTAAATTTAATACTTCCCATTAGCATATTTTTGTTTTTCCTATTTATAAATAATGAATGACATCAGAACTAAATTTATGTAGCTATACGTATATTAATTCTCACATCTAGAAGTTCTAAAGTGTACGTCGTATTTCCAGTCAAGAGGGACTTTCGGTGTTTGAATAGGAATACGTAATTTTTTTTCGATGTACTAGGAATAGATAAGATTTTCAAATTGTATAGAGTCCTGATTATTCATGTTAAATACCTTTACTCATAATTAATTGTGTATAGTCAATTTACAGCGTTTGACAGAATTGTATTAAAATGTTCACTGATAACTATTGTTTTCCATTAGAGTTTATTTTTTTCAATAATACCCTTCCGTACTGAAAAATCTTATTTTCTTCTTGCTGATTATGAGGTGACATGACATGACGCAGCGTATCTCATAGACTAAACATTACTCACGTGATTGTTAAGGCTTCTTGACTGTAACAATAATCTGTTATGGTATTCTAACTTCTATTTTTCTTTAGTATTATTATTTTTTTAAAATTATTCTAATTCCTGTAAAAACAATAAATATTTTTTGTTGATCATCGTTGGTTATCTAATTATTTATTCCTTTTCACGCTTATGTGTGATTTTTCACTTCTCCCCAGACCTATCAATTTTATATATAACGTAATCTATTCGGTTCTAAATATTTGCTTTCATTTAGAATCTTCAGAAATAAATGTTATTGGTCCAGTTTACATTTATTTTATTAGGATCTTCGTTTACTTTTTTTTTTTTTTCTTTTCTTCGAACACCATTTTAAATTGAAGCTAATTTTGATTTTGTATGAATGTGTAACCGTGCCTTAAAATGACGCAGGAATATTATTAGAAATTAGGATATATTTTTCCTCATACATCTCTATCGTCAGTCAATGGGCTAGTTTTCGAAAATACAACTCTTGTATTTCAACTTGCAAATTTGCATACTAAATACATAAACTAACTACAATTGAAAAATAACAAATCTAGGTCCCATGTCCTACTCAGCTTTTTCCGTACATATGCGTTTCTATTTTGGTATATATTTTTTTTAATTTGTACATTACCTATCGAAGACTAAGGATTTTATTTTTGGATATCGTAGGGAAGTTATGTGCAAAAATGTGTATCCATTTTCCCCCTCTTTAAAAATCCTAAAATATTCTTATAAATATTAGTCCATATTTTAGCAAAATAATCTTTTGCTAAACCATTATTTACAACAACCTTTTACAGTGTTTTAGTAATATTCAATCTTCAACATAGAAATAAAAATAATAATAATACATTACATTTTTTTATTATATTGTTACTGTGATTTTTTTTTGTTGGAACATTTATCCTTGTAACTAACTTGAATATGTGTCCCCTAATTTGTGCTAGTATTTTATTGTTAAAAGTGTTTTATATCGCAAATTCAGTTTGAAAAAGATATAACTTAAAACCCTTTGTTTTTATTAGGACCTCTTTCATCTCAGTAAATGTTTCTCAAATAGTTAAAATATGTTATTCTTGTTATCATGCATTGAGTGATGTATGTGTATGCGATATATGTTAATGCGATCAGGAGTAAAAATCTAAGAACATGAAAAAAAGAAGGTTGTTGAACAACATTATTGCGCCCCTCCTTATTACATTATTCAAATTTGATAAGTGAGGAGGATTAGTTCGAGAATAAGATCTGCACAGCTCGTATCTGCTCTGAAGTTTTAATACCTCGGTATTGTATAAAGTTATGTTTGCTTCTGTTGCTGATATTTTTTCATGAATTACCTATTTCTTGGTTCCGCTTTCTTGAGTTCGCGATCGCGATAAGCCGTAGAAAAATTCGTGCCGTTACCATAATGCTGGTACTCCGCTCTGGACATTTCCCTTGTCGTGCAAGCCTAGCATAAGGGTTGTTCGTTCCATATTTATTATTGATTCTCTTGAGATGCTGTCGTTTCCATCACAGAAGACATCATTCGCCATGTCCTGTGCTACTTATAACAGTTAAGACCATATAGGCACCATTGGCCGGCGACAAGCGCTTCCCTTGTATTCTCGTGCTGTAGATAAAAACAGCTCGTCTCACGTCCGCTTGGGTGGTCATCATATTTCTGCTTGGATTTCTCGGATCTTCGTGACCGTAGCTGTATCCCTTGCAAATCGGCTATCAGGCTATCCAGGATCTTCTGAAGAAATGTTGTGATCTATGTTTGTAAACCTTTCTTTTTATGTATATACTGATTGCCTGATGAATTATACATCACTTTATCATTGTTCGATGTTTGTTTATTTTAAGAAAATCTCTATTATTTAAAACTAATAATAAATGACTAATTTCTTTAAGGAGACATAAAAAAAAACTTCTGTCCGTGTTTCATAAATACTGAGATCAAAATTATACATTTATTTATTACATTTTGCCTTCAATACGTTGTCATAATAGTGATATCAAGTATGGTTATCCATCATTTAAAGATTAATCGCAGTAATGTTCATTTATTTAGTCTAATGTTGTTTTTTTTAAATATTAGATAAATAATGGTAAAACCTATTAAATATGATGAGGTCTCTCATGAGTTAGGTAATAATAAAATTAAGTACAGTTCGCATGACTTTACTCACGTTTCTTTTTATAATTCTAGTTTGGAAAAAATAGTTGCTTTTCCAGAGTAGATGTTTCAAGATATCGCAGTTAATTGAAAAAAAAAAAGATAAATTGCCTTTTTTATTTATTCGCTTATCCTCTATATTATTTAGTACTTATTAAATATTTTTTCTATTATTGTTTTTAATTTTTTGGTGGTTTTTTACGAACACTTTTTCTCGAAGCATTGTTTATTTAATATACTACCTTATACTCTGCATTTATCGAAAAATAAATGAAATAAAATATTTGACGAAATAGTGCCAATAAAGGACCGAAATAGACCAAGGATGACAAGATTGGATAGTGTTTTAATGCTTGTGTTCTCTTTTTTCTTTTTCTTTTTCTTTCTATAGTAGATTGTAGAGCTCCTAGTAATATTAATTTTAGTAAATAGGATATATCACGAGTTGTCAACTGTTGTACATTGTGAATTAGGAATCCATTGGTTTGCGTATTAGCTAGGAGGACTTGCTGGGCTTTTAAGGAACGAAATTGATGTCATTGCATACACAATGAGCTGGATATTAGATTCAGCGATTGGATGAAGAGAGAACCCCGAGAGATGATATGGGATTATCTCAAGTCGTGATCCAATCCGCCCATACAAACGTCGGCGAGGGCAGTCCGAAATTACGGTTGATAGATTCCAAGACATCCAATACAGTCCTTTGCTCACATCTTCCTTCGTTAGACGGTCATTTCTTTTCTGTCGTTTCTGTCTAATAGGAGCTAGTTTAGCTTACTAGGAACTAGTAATTGATGAGAAGCAATGATGTTAGGATTTGCTTGCCGGTGGCAGACACTGAATCATCTCATCTGCAAATCATTAGAAAAAAGGTTGGCTGATTTTAATTCTCAAGTTTAATAGGTTGTTAATGTATTTTTTTTCTTTTTACTTATTTTATTTAATTACCAGTCCATTATCTTATCTTTTATCCGCGATCACCATTATCCGTCCCTGTGTTAAATCATTGTATTGTTAATGATGGTAGCCATGTGGTATGCATTAGCTGACAGTTATTGTTAGCTACTAATAAAACTTTAGATTGATCAATTAAGTTTGTTGTTGTTGGAGGCTCCACACTTGTATTTTTTTACTTTTTTTTGAGTAAATATTACATTGTGCCACACTTAAGAAATTTTTTTTTGTTTATTGTTAATCGATTTTTTTGAAGAATCATTTTTCCATCGGCCATTATTCTAATTAAATTATCTGTACTTTATTATTGTATAAACTCACTCTCACCTTAAAATAAATTTTTCTACGTATTATTGACGACTCTGAAATGGCTGCTTACCATTTGTTACATTATTATTATGTATGATTAAACGCCAATTGACTCAGCGTTAAAAAGTAATAATTGTTACTTCGATTAATTACAAAATTATAAATCAACCAGTTTAATTGGAACTGTTTTCGCTGAAGTCTATCCGACATACTTATTATTATGTTTTTTTAAATAATACTTACGAAATATATTATTTATATGCATGAATTCATATTTCTTCATGAAATCATATTTCTTAAGTATCAGGAATAAATTTATTCAGTATAAATATCATGATGTGGCCTATAATCAACTCCTACACTCAGCCGAGTAAACTACAATCTTGATCTTATCCCATCTGATTATCTCACCTCGAATCTCGATCAGTTATTATTAGTGTCAGTTTATCAAGATTCTATCATTTCCTACCCGTCCGTTCCCATTTATTTTTTTTATTTTTTTCAGTCGTTGAATTTCTTTAGTTGTAGGAATAATGAAGTATTAAGTGGTTGTAATAATCATTTTCTTATGTGTGTTATTATTTTCAGTAATACTGTCCAAAGCAAATAGGTTGGTCGTCCCATCTTTACAAAAAGCGAAGGTTGCCTTTCTGGGATTTCCCATTAGTTTGTTTCGTTTATTTTTATTCAGTATTCCCAAACAACTATCTGGAATATCTTTTTTTTTTTAATTTGAATCCCTCCAAGTTTATTATCTAATAATAACTGAATACAAGAATAATATTAATAGTAAACCATTTTGCTGGATAATTATTGAACATTATTTTTCATTTCTCTGTAATTTATATATCCATAGCGTGATATATCGGTCGGTGAATAAGTGTTAAAAATTCCAATTTTCAAAGAAGAAATTTAAAAATGTCTGAACAAGAAAAAAATCTTGTAAATAAATGAATATTTGTAGGATTAGATAAAAAATCTAGCATTATATTGCTATATCTTCTCACCTTTTAATCAATATATGATAAATTTTATATTCACTGAAATGCTAGAAAATATACCAAGTATAAATTACCCTTTATTCATCAAAACAAGGACAATTTTGACGTACCCCGATTCTTACATTTTTTTAATTTTTTTTTTTTATATTAATTAAATGTATAATGTTTCTATAATATTTTTTGTCAAGCCAAAATTATTCGATTCTCAATACCTGCATCGGTACCGAAAAATTGATACTGGATTTTAGATACAGATACCTAGGTTTAAAAATGAAGTGCTATTATGAAAAATTATCTAGATAAGAGCCATAAGAGAAAACTAAATCAATTCTAGTTTTGTACAAAATTTAGTAATACTGCAATGGGTACATACATTTATACGCGTTCCGTCTCTGGCCGTATTGCGTATTTAAATAAATATGAATGAATGAATTACTGTATTTTGTAAAAATAATTACAATCACAGGAGGTCTGACTTCAGAATGAACAGTTAAAATGAAAAAAAAATATATAAATAAATTGAAACAAACATAAAATCCGTATATCACACATAATATAAAATTAAATAAATATACTACACATAATAAGTACAACTTAAAAAAAAAAAAATTTCTGCTGAATAAAGAGAAAAACAAAGTTTAAACAAAATACTTCGAGATAACTAATCACCATCCGAATTAAATGCATTGGTTATAAATAAATAAATAGCTTTTAAATGCTTTATACTCTTAACCGATAAAAGATTTTCCATGGTCAACTCAGGAGTAGGTTTGGGCAGGAGATACTTGCTTAAATACTTTTGTTTTTGTCTTCTATATGGGTGTTGAAATGTATTTAAATAAATAACTACGCAAACAAGCTTAATTTTAATAATTTCCAATATTTTTAGAATAGTATTGGAATGATTATTAGATTAAGAAAAAATAAAATGTAAACAAATAATTAGTGGAATAGTTTTATAAGTTTATTATTAATCATAAGAAAAAAAATTAAAAAACGATAGGTATTCAAGGGGTAAGTTAGTAAACAGTGAAGTGCATTAATTATCTTGAACATAAATATAGTATATACATTTATTATAATTCAGACAAAAAAAAATATTAAGTTATAAAATTACATTCCTATTCACGCTTTTAAAAATAATCATTCTTCTGGATATGAAAACTGTTGTGAGAATAACAAAGAAGTAAAATAAAATGTTACTATTTTCTGTTTGTATTTATTTCGTTAGGGCTTTAGAATATGCAGTTGGAAATTGTTATCCTGTTCCTTCATTTTCCAATAAAAATACATTTTGGCGTTAAGTTTGTTTCTTAGAGGGTTGTTTTAAATTCTATACCAAGGAATGTTGAACAAGTAAACGAGAGAAATTAGTCTGTTATTAAATGTGAAAAATATCTTTTTAACAGTTTTTTTTTTCTATTTTTATCATTAGGGAGAAGAATCGATTTATAATAACTAAATAATTAGGTATTACAAAACAATCGTCAACGTCAGCAGTATCGATTGGTTCCTAGAAATCATTATAGGAAAACCATCATGATACCAGTAGTACCTACTGTAATGGTTGTACTGTATTTAAGCTTTAATTTTCTATTTTATTTTCGAATTTGAATTTCTTTATTTATAGCTATTTGTGAGCTTTGTATGCTAAAGTGTTACATTTTGGATCGTATTCATATCATATCATATTTATATTAAATTGTATTTTGCATAATTTATTTTCATGGTTCTATTTTATTTATATTGTTTATTTAAATATGTTTTTGTATCTTATTTATTTATTACTGTATTCTGTATCGTATTTATTTTTCGTTGTATAATTTTTTTTTTAATTGTTTAGTTTTAAGTATGTTTTTTTATCGTGTTTATTTATATGTATTACATTTTGTATCGTATTTATGTTTTTTTCTTTTCTTACTTTCTTTTAAATATGTTAGGTTATATGTATATCATTATTACTACGTGAGCATTATAAATCTCATTCAAACAAGCAAATCAGGTTGTATGGAAAATGTATGGAGCCTGGTGTATTATTTATAAAGTACACGCCTCTTCCATAGGATTACTATAGAAGGAAAAAAAAAAAAAAAAAAAAAAAAAAAAGATAAATTGTGAAAGAATTCCGTTGAAATGGTAAACATTCCTACTTAAGTAATGATATGAGAATTTAAATCCGTGTTAAATGGTATAATATCCTTTTTCTTTGCAATTATTCTCGAAATATAAAAAACATTTTAAACTAAATGACATATGCAATTATGCACTCGTGGAATTGACTCTACAAATTTGTCTTATAACACCCGCCCGTCAGGCAAGACCTTGAATGGCTTGGCCTAAAATGTGTGGGAAAAGCAGCAATTGGCTAGACAATACAGTCCATCACTTCGCACATAAAACTACTTAGTCACAAGGCAGTCATTAAAAACGTTTTCCTCCTTTTCAAGGTAAGGTGTAAATTTTGTTGTATGTGGTGCATACACCTCTCATTTTATATTTAAGATCTCTAACCGCTATTTGAAATAATATTTTTTACTCTATTCGTTCATTATATGCAGTATATGTTCCAAAAAAAAAAAAAAAAAAAAACGCCTTCGCTTATTATTGATTCGTCAAAGAAACAAAAAAAAAAAAGAAAAAAAAGTGATACGTTAACCTCTATAAATCTCCGTTAAAACCTCTTCTGGACATACAGGTTCAGTTCCTGTATAGAGATGAGGCTCTGGCCATAGATTTTAAACACAATAGACCCTTCTACCACCGGTAGGTTCGATGGAGTTTCGTTAGCCAGGTAACCGCTGTCAACAGGTGCCTGCCAATGCTGCCAACTTCTGACCGATTGTTGGCACTGCGATTCTTGGCAATCTCTTCAACGGAAAAAACGACCATATGGAATTTTTGTCACATTCTTTATTAATTCTGGGATTAAGATTTTGAACGTTCATTTAATATTGCAAAAAATATAGGAGTGTGAAATTTCTGCCAAATTATATACAGATACTTGTAATTGATTTGAATATCGTGTTAGTTCTGTGTTTCCTTAGCAATCACGTTTAAAATTTCTCCACTTTCAGGAATAATATTTAGGACCATTCATGAAATTTATTTATTGTTAATAGTTCTTGTTTATTGTTAGCAATTTTTTTTTTCTTTCGAGTTCGGCCATCTGTGGACCACGTTTAACAATGCATTCCTTCCTCTTCAGTTCTTGCCAATATTTCTTAGCAGAGAGCAAATAGATATTTGGTGGCTTTTTAGAAGAGAGCCCATATTTACACCCCATTTTTCTGGCGCGTTTTTAAAAATCTTCTTGTTAATCTTTGTTTTACCTTCTAGTATTTAGGAAACTTGTTATAGTTCTCAATGAAAGACAAAAATCTAGACTTTTTCAAATTAAAAGTAACTTTAAATAAAAAACTAATGAGGGTGCCCATATTGAATATATACATACCTTTATTGAATGAAACATTTATTTCATGTGAGAAGTGCAAAAGAGAAGTGATTTTGGATAGAGTTCAGGATACAGTGAAAATTAATGTAACAAAAAAAAAGAAAGAATGAATATAGGCCGTTTGAGATATGTCATGGTGAGGGTGTGACTACCACTCGCGAACGTGGAGAAAAATAGCAGCGCGACGGTTAAAAAGGGCAAGTAAAGTCGGTGGGTTTAGTATTGACCGAATTTCGAATAAAGTAAGCAGTTTGAGCCGTCGGGTAAACGAGCTAGGAGTAGATCGAGACGTAGATGGGAGGATCTAGGTCAGCAGATTTGGGTTTGGAGAGAGGTGTGTGGTCAACTGTTGGTGGTATCGGCATCGAACCTTCAGGTTTGCTAATCCTTTTATTATTATTTATTCGTTATTTTTGATATGGCATATTAATATAAATTTAAAAAAAATTATTATTTAATATAAATTGTAATTTTATGTAAAATATGATCTTAAATGTGTGTGTGTTTTTTCCCAAAAATTGCAAAATAAATTTTGGAGTCGAGAAAAAAATACTTGTAACCCACGAGAGTTACTAACTGTATATGAATTGTGAAGGATACTGAAAAGAATGTCGATGACATATTCTGTCTCTATGTGTATAGTTCTCTCCAACCACACGCCTTTATCCACATGAACCAGTAACCTTGCATTTTAGCGATGGCAAATTCTTTAAAAAGTTTTTTTCTATAAAAGAATAACCTTATCAAGGAAAATATATTATTGATGTGACACTTCCGTTAATAATCTGATTACACACTGGTTTTTTCGTGTGATAAATGCGTTGGAGATTTGTTGGATAACTTTCCTAAAAGGAAAAGAAAATGTTTTTAATGTCAATCAGTAATAAGGCTAAATATACCACTGTCTTCATAAAACAATTATGTGTGATAGGTCTCTGTTAATGAGTAACGACTCTGAAGAATTTATCTCTTGAATGTTTTTCAAGCTTATAATGACAGCTTATCCATTACGAAACCAACAGGACAGAAAGAAAATATGTGGAATATTTTTGCCTGCTACCATAGAATAGATTGATAATAGATTTAACTGGTGCATTCATCAGCATTTTTTTTTTTTGTTTTTTTTGCAAATTGATTTGTCTACAGGTGGGAGTTGGGGTCTATATTTTTTTTCTTTGAAAATTCTTTTACCCTTTAAAATGTAAAATTTTGACACTCTCTAGCCCCGTTGGTGTTGCTAGGATAGGAAATTTGACATGTTCCTCATCAGAAATGTAATGGAGAATATTTTTTGTTATGTAACATTTATCGCTAGGACCTACAGTTTAGGAACTATATTGGCTTGAATGAAAAAAGTCACATTTGAAACCTCTATTCTCTCTCAACTTTGTTTATTTCGAATAATCATTAATAGTTAATTTAATTTAATTATTAATTAAAATTAGTATTGTGATCCTTTTAATTCTGAAATGTTAATTGTTAAAAGAAGTTACATATATACATATATATTTTACTTTTTATATTATAGACCATTAATCAGTATTATCAATGTACCAATATATAAATTCACATAGATCATTAAAAATAAATTTTGTTAGTTAATTATTTCTTTATCTTCTATACTTCATTAATTAAATGTATTTAATTTAATATCTTGTATAATTTCTCTTATGAGTAATAACATTAGGTTTAGTTTAAACTGTTTTAAAAGGCTTGGGTATGTGAGACGAAATAAGCCCAGAGTCTACGCAAACTTGAGCAACAGGTTCCTGTTAATAGCTAAGAACAAAAAGAAGAAAATGACTCGCCTTCTAGATTACAAGGATCTACATTAATTACATAATGCTAAGGCATTATGGAAGTGCCGTTTTTATTTTTTTAATGAATCTCCACTTTTTAGAAACTGTTCTTGTAAATTTCATTAGAATTATTTACTCTTCTGATTATTATAAAAATTTAGAGATGTGTTTAGTATTAGCGAAATATCAAAACAATTTTGAGATGGATAGGACAAAAAATCTTTTCACTTGAACATTATGAAGAAACTTCTCTTCCTTAGGAAATTCGTATGCAGTAAGGAATACGACCAAATATAATAAGTTTCAGAATCGGTAAAACCCTGTCGCGGGAATAGTGGCGGAATCAGGTAAAAAAACATTAGGTAAACATTTAAGACTGAAATAATCATGAGGTCCCACAAATTGTTTAATTTTGGAGAAAAAAATGCGAAAATGTATAAAGTCCAAGTTTTATTGTTTTCTGATCGAATATTGTCAAAGGGCTTGAAAAATAATGCATACAATTTTTAAACATTTGTCTATTCTTCTGAGTTAGCGTATATCAAAATTGAAAAAATTTCTTCTTCGTGTCATCGAAGATTCGAGTTCCTATGAACCCATCCTTTTTTCGCCACAACTTTTGCAGAGTCCTGTCATTCATCTTTCAGAATCGATTTAAGAATAATTGCAGCAGAGTGAAAGGATTCACCAGTTCTATTACGAACCACTCTCAAATTCTGATAAGCAGCCAACATCTATTTGGATTTGGTTTATTTTTTTATTTGTTCTCCTTTTTGTCTTCATACTTGACATAACTTGGTTGATCCTCCTGTAAGCTAACATCATTTGAGAGGTAGTTGTCAGATTTTGTGTCTGTTCTACTGGTGGCAGCTTCAACTTTTCTTAAATTTGTTTCCACCTTAAAAAATAATGCTTTAATAATAATAAAATTACATAACGTTTAATTTTATGTGGTGCAATTTTCTCCCCTTCTGTCTTGCTATCCGGCGTTTTAGCATCTTCGGAGTTTATCATCTACTCCCTGAAATAACATCTTTTATTCCTTTCTTTGATCAATTAAAATTTTTTGTTTAGCTGAGGGAATTTTTTTGCGCACGTTCAAAAATTAAAATCATCAGATTTGCAGGAGGCTAAATCGAAAAGAGTGATTTTAGCGTGAGCTACGAATGCTGTAATCCTTCTGCTCTCCGTTTCGGTGTGAATCAAATCTTTCTGTTTTGTGAAAGTGCGCTCATCTCTTCCTCATCACATTCACATGTCCTTTATGTGTTTTACAGGTAATGGGATTTCCATTTTGTATTGCGTTTGTATCTCTACTAATACTTGGAAATAGGTTTCCAGTATAAATTAAATGCTTTAGTGGGAAGGATTGCTAACTATTAGAATATATATATTTTTTTCAGGAATTCCGGCTACTCAAAACGTAAAAAAATGTTTGCGTCCTCATGATGACATAATTTCAGAATAAAATTTTTACACAATTTTCTTCAGCCAATATCGTTATTTTTCCCATGTCAGGGATTCTCTGGTTCACAAACATTTTTTTTTTTTTCGCTCCACCCTACCTAATCTGCAGTTTGCCTTCCACGATGGTTTATCAGAAAAAATGCCAGAATCAAAGTTGTAAGACATTAAATTTTCTTTAATTTCATATATACGGTTCTGGTACTTGAAGCAAATGTTTGACAAAAATTGAGGTAAAAAAAAATCTTTGTTTCTCGAAAATTATCGATTTTCAATAACGTATATCTCGAAAACCGTTGGAAGTTCGACAAATATGTATGGATTCAATTTTATTGGAAATTTAATTTTTAACGTAATTTTCTAACGTCTTCCGTTTTCGAGATACAGTCGTAAAACCCCAAATTTAGATCTTCTCCCTTCCCTCCACTGTAAGATTACCCCCACCCCACACCTTAAGCTCACCCCCTCCCACACACCGTGAGCTCATAGTATGTTATTTTCTAACTACTACTATGTTATTTTCTAACTTTATTGACTGGATATGTTCATGCCCTAGATTCAATTGGAAATTGTGTAACATCTTTTCTTGCATACGTAGTTTTTGGAAGAATGGGATAATCGGATTACCTTAATTTTTATTTGTTATATAAATTATAAAACAGATCAGTCGCTACCGTATCCCTGCAAAAGTTGAAGTAGTTCTCAATTTGGTTCGGTAAATAGGTTTACTAATGTTTGAACAAGATTGTTTGATAAAATATGTCAGTTATACAACATCCGTTTTCAATTGTTTTAATTGGATTATAAAATTATTTGTTTTACAGTCATATTTTATCTTTTTGCATCTGTAAGCTACTGAGTAAGGGATTCGTCATATCTGGTTGAATACCTGACTCGGAAAAAAATTCACTTATAAGGAATAAGATATTTTAATTATTTTAAATAATGAATCATTTTGTCTTAAAAAGCTTAAAATTAAATTATTTTTAACTTACTCTTTTTAAGGATATATAGAATAAAGTAGCACCTATGACACTCACAACAGTTTACCTAGATGAATAAAATTTAAATGAACTAAATTCTTAATACAGGAAACATTGATTATTTTATTTTGTGTGTACCGATCTCTGACCCTGACGAAGCGATCTAGTATTATATTGTTTGTCAGGTTTAAGTTGCAAATACTTTGGCATTGTCAGGAAGAAGTCGTTCAGACCAATCACATTTATAACAATTTAAGTGTGACTTCAAAGCTCCATTTTAGCAAATATAAGTGTTTTGAGAAATTGTTCGTTCTTTATAAGACCTTAAAGTATCCATTTTGGAACAAATGGTGTTTGTAGAGTTATTAAAGGGTTTTGGAAAATGATCAAAACTTCGCCTTCTGAAAGAACAGCAGTTAGGGATCCTCTTCAGGAGGAAAAGAGGAATTCTACTAATGGTGTTAATTTTTTTATATGAAGTCAAAGGATGTATTCAAGTAAACGGGCCAACTAAAACGCTTGATTATTCAGGGCTTGATATGATATAGATTATTATTTTAATTTATTGATATTATTATTATTATTATTTAATTATTAATTTAGTTACACTGTTTATTGAATAATTTTATAATAATTATGTATAGTTAGCTAATTTTATATTGAAAATTATATTAAAAGGTAATTAATATTTCATAGACATATAATATTATAATTATTACATAATATTAATAAATAATTATAGTTAAATATATATAATCACTAAACCATATAGAAAGATAATGATGAATCATCTATTTATTGATAAATCTGTTGGAAAAAAATAAGATGATTAGATATAAATTTATGATTTTTAAAATTATCAGTTTTTTTTCCACAGTATTAATTAGTATATTTTTTAATTTTTATATTTATATTATTCTAAACTTATAGATCAATTTTTAAATTATCAAATTACTAAATTACTTGCGTCAAATTATCACGGACGTTTATATCAGTAAATAAAAAAGTAACTGCTGATAGGAATAAATACAGAATTATTATTATTTTTTATTTTTTAGCTGATCTAAAAGAATAAGAATTTTTCTCGAAATAAGGTAAACAATTTGAAACGCACTGTTTTTATAGAAAATCCCCATCTGAAAATCTGATGAGTTCAGCTCAATCGAGAATTTATGGCAAACCTCACTCGAAAATACGACCGATCTGCAGATAAAATTGAAACATAAGCGTGCTCAATTTTCGAAGTGTTATTGAACTCACTGTTATCAGCTCAATTGTATTAGCCAATGACTCTGAGTATGTTATTTATAGATGTTTATGGTTAGATGTTTATATAAATCATTGCAATTTTATTTTTTACTGTATCTTTGTATTAAAGACTCATAAAAAAATAATTAAATTAATGCAGTTTATATAGAAATTATGCTACAATGTTTTATGGACAAATTTGAATAAGGAACGAGTTCAATTATTTTAATTTAAATCATATTTTGTATGTAAAAGAAGTGGGGCCATTGAAAAATTGAATTTTAGCACAATAGGACAGTTAACACGCCCTTAAAGGTCCTTGTCTGTAGACTTGACTTGGATTATAATTGATATTAATTATACGTCTGATTCTCTTTTGGTATTATTAATATCAGAGGCAATGCTTTATGTTTTCATTAAAGATTTTGGAGATCACTTGATTTCTTGGGCTCCCTTTGTTTTCTCTTTCGTTAATCTTAAGCTTAGGTTCCGGTAAACTAATGTTAATATTCATCCCTTCAAAGTGTTTGGGTATTCATCGGGCGTGGTCTGGATTACATCATCTCATGATATAACCGTGAGGAAAGGATTTATACTACATGCATAATAGTTTTGCTGTTTTGTTTTAGTTTTTCCTGTGGCATTCATTCTCAATGACCAGTTATATGACTTACTTCTCATCCCCGATTAGTTTGATTTTCCATCCTTGTTTTTGAATCTATTCTCTTTCGTAGGTCACCACCTATTTGTACTACAATTAGAGATGAACCAACTACGACTTTGACCGACTATTTGGCAGGCAAAAAAGCCGATTAGTCGGTGGCTTGTCGGCCAAGCCGATCATTGCTTCTTTTGGAATTTGGTTGACATCGGCAATGTTATTATGTATTATTATAGATATTATTTGTATATTTATATATGAAAAAAACAAAAAATCTAAAATGCAATTGTAAATAAACACGCATGTAAAATACTAAAACAGCAGTTTCCTTTCCGTGTTCCTTCCTACCTTCATATTACATTACAATTAAGAATATTTATTATTATGACACAAATCAATAACTTAAATAAAAAATGAAATTTTGAATAAACGGTTTCCTTTCCGTGTTCCAGTCTTTATATTACATTTCTGTTAAGAATAATAATTTTTTAATAACGAAACAAAACCCAAATTGATTTAAAAAAAAATATTTACGCAAGTTCTTAATTCAGTATTGTAGTAGTTATCGAATTTACTTTTTATTAATATTAAAATCTTTCTTAAAGTCCCATAATTGATTACAAAACAAGCGTTCCTATTCCTTGAATAAATAATGAACAATGAAGATGTATCTAAAATAAATATAATAGTCAACAAAGGCCATGTTTTCATTTCAATGAACCTATTTTTAAGCGTATAAATATAAATGATTATAATGGCCTACTATAGTCCACCCATCTCTAACTACAGTTCGTGCTAGAACTGCACCCTTTCGCATGTCTTAGCAGGCGTTCAGTAATCCATATCTATTTTCCTAACAAACCTTCCGTGGTCAATCTGCTACGTCTCACGAACTTTCATATCAGCTTTCCTCCTTATTTTAACTTTTTCCTCTATGTACACAATATATTTTTTTATTCTCTTCTGTGCACAAATCTGTATAAGATCAATGCTGTTCGAATCGACTCCTTCCTCATCCTAACAAGCTCCGATCCGGTATTTAGTTCCCATCTGATCGGCTTCGTTATAGTTCTGTTTATCTCTCCTCAGAACTATTGGGCTATCTTAGCAGACTAACAAATGACTCTCTTATCTCCTGCCAATTATCTTTAGGAGCTCTTCGCACCTTTAGCAGATAACGATCCGTCTGCCTTTCTCTTTAATGGGCTTTTCTCATCCATAGTCGATTTTATTTGTTTAAACTGTCCTATTCCTTTTTCGAAGTCAATGTCTGTTATGATAAATTCTTCATAAAAACCGGTAGCCAAATAAAACTCGCTCCAGTTTATAGTATAAATTTGAATGCAATAAACTCGTTCTTATAAGGTTCGATAAAAATTAGAGATGGGCCGGGAAATCCGATTAGTTGGCAAAAAGCGCCGACTATTTTTATTCATTTTTAATTCTTGAAATAAAAATATGGCCTTTATTATTTACAATTTTTATTTTAGATTCATCTTTACAGTTTGTTATTTAATCCTGGAATAGAAAGCTTTTTTTTCGTAATAAATTATTGAACTTTAATCAAGATTATAATATTAACAAAAAATAAATTTGATAACTTGTACAATACTTGTATAAAGAATTTGCGTAACATACACAGCTTTGGTTTTGTGTCCCAATTAAAAAATATCGAAAATCAATATAATGGTAGGAACACGAACAGGAAACTGCTATTTTAGTAATTTACATACGTGTTTATTTGCAAATAGACGTAAGCGATTTTTGTATTATGAACATAGACACGTTATCTTTTTCGGCATGATTGAATTACAGTTTAATTTATAAACTATCGAGTAATTAAGATATAAACTATACTATATATAAATGAAATATGTGGATAAAAAAAATAATAATAGTGAAAATGAAATTGAATTATAAAATAAAAATACTATACTATATATAACTCATGAAACCATGTGGATAAAAAAAGACCATCCTGAAACGATACCAGTAATAATAGTGAAAATGAAATTTAAACGAATTATAAAAGATAAAAATCTACCTACAATCATACAATTAATTTAAAACAAACTTACAATATTCCACACTCATCGTACGGATCCCCTACCAGACCTGTGTCTCTCTGCTTATGAAGGGACAAAGTATGTCCTAAGTGATCCCATATCTTCTCTCTCAGTTGGGGTGTCAGGGGTGAAAAAAAAACCAGTGGAGGCTGAGTAGGAGCGCTATAGTACAGTCACTCAGGGAATGAGTTAATTCCAAATTAACTATCTAAGTTTAGTAAATTGCAGAGTTTGCTTTATTTTTATAATTAAAAAAAAACACTTATTAATTACTTTTTTAAAAACAGAAGAAACAAATATCTGATAAACAAAAACCTGTACCTGTACTTAAACTATAAACGAAGCGTCTCGAACATTGCGGATGTAACCCGAATTTCATCGGAAGCAATGATTGGCTTGGCCGACGAATTTTATCTGCCGTCTAGACGGCCTAAGTTATATTCGGCCATCTCTAGTAGTAATGTAGTAACTTTTGATCGAGTTGAAGAACTATCATTGATTTAAAGTTTGTATCCAGATGTTACATTAAGAAATTATTATTATAACTTTTTACAAATATTTAACCTCAATGTTGCAAAATAATGAATGGTTGTTGCTATGAAACTCTGGCATTTCTTCCAAATATCATTCCAGTTGTGAAAGTTTCTCTGAAATCTTTAAGATAAATGAGGTGTCGCCTTGTCGTAATTCGTATTGTGAAGAAATCAATTGCTTCAGCTGTAAAAGTTATCACCAACCGCTGTTTACTTAGGTTTTTCTGTAAGTGTTGTTTATAATTTTCTGATATTTATTAAAAGTAAGGAGTTCTCGTATTATTGATACATTTACCGGCTGGTGAGAATATGAAACACCAATCAACTAACAAAATATGTGGTTTAATCTTATATATGAAATTATATGAAAATAATTTTTTTTTTTTTTAACAAAGTTTCCAAAATATAAGTTAAAATTATTTTTTTTTAATTTAAGAAAAGAGGAACTTAGTGAATACGAGAATCATTAATTGCAGAACGGAAGAATGTGGCAGTTATTTTCTTCACTATTGTTGAACTTTTTGTTCTCGTCATACATCTATATCTAATAATTACTCTGAAAATTGTTTATTTAAAAAAAAATTAAATGAAAAATAATTGTTTTTTCTAAATTATTTTTTTATCTGTTTCAGGTATGTTAAAACCGATGGGAATATTGACAGTAAATATAATTCTTTTTTTTTGCATGCATTTTGTTACTTTGATATTGAGAGTTGCTTTGATTCGATATTTTATATTGTATAAAATTACTTTATATACATAAAACTCAATGATTTCCCTCTTAAAGTTATTTATTGGAATGGAACGTGCGTACACTTATGGCTGAAAAATACCTGGTTGTTAATTTAACATGTGCAATAACCGCGGACTCTATGAATAAATTTTATTTGTTAATTTTTCTTTTTAAATAAATTTTATTTTTAGTTTGAGTTGGGATAGTTGAATTGTTGAACAAACTCATCTTCACTTTATTATTTTTTTTAATGTTTTAATTTATTTTATTTTTTCATAACAATAATTAAATCTTATAGCTCCTAGAAGGTAGGTCCTAGCTACAAAAAATATTGTCTATTAAATTTCTTATGAAACTATGTACAATTTTCGATTTGAGCAACAACAGCAGGACTAGAACGTGTCAAAAATGCCCCCCAACACTCCAAAAATATAGACAAAAAGTGATTTTTTTTTTTTTTTTTATTCAAAGCAATATAGCTACACTGTTAGAAAATGTTTAGAGCGTGTCATTAAATGTTACATTTTTGAGGTTGAAAAAAACATTAAACCAATGATAATTGGGTTTTTTAAACAAAATTGCATTTAAAAAAAGAAAAAAAAGTGTATTACAGTATTGTGTTTGTTCATTTCATTATTTTATCAGAATATAAACAAGTGAAGAGACTCTACCTATCTCATTGGGCTTCCCAGCTATTCTATTAATAGCACATTGATATAAGAAACGAACTCATTAATTTATCTAATAAAAGAACAAGAACCTTTATATTTAAAGTTATCTGGTAGTTTCTTTTAGGCTACTTAATACTCATTAGAATATACAAAAAAATTATCATCATAAGATGATTTATGAAGGAAATGTACCTCCATTGTCCGAAAACAATATATACCCAAACATCCGTATTAAGCTTCAGTATAATTGAATACCTTCGTCCCTCTTAAGTGCCTTTGTGTTCTTGAATATAGAAGCGTTATTAAGATCAGTAACTACTGTGGAATGGTTTTTAGTATTGATTGCCTTACCATTGCCTCCCATATTTACTGGAAGGCAACAATTTTTTTTTTTTTTTTTTTCAATTATCAACTAAATAAACGCGAGACTATAGAAGAATTTTTCTTAGGCGTCTGATTTTTTTTTAAATTAACGATGCATTAATAACACGTGTTTGGGTGTGGGAAAGAACTCACATGTCCTCAGTATGTCCAAAACGTGTTTACCGACAGGTTGTTTGTTTCGCCGTAGAAAAATGAGTTCTGTTATTTTTCTTGACTGTAATGTTCTGAGGGCTTTGAAATCTGTTCCGATTTTATTAATTCTTATATATGGAATTCTTCTCCGACGTTTTAATTAAAGACTATTCCAAGATTGGCTTGTCAGTCATAAACATTTGTGGTCTTTCTAAAATCGAGACATATATAAGAGACGGTATTCTAATTTAAAAACGACTAGAAGTATGAAATGATTGGGATGCTCCGGAGATGCTTGGTTAGAAAATTCTGATAGGTTTGTGGTTAAGCATGTATTAGATCACATAAATCAATTTTATTTTAATTTATCAGACATTTTAAATTATAAGTTCTTGGGGAAAAACTTTTTCCTGATTAGAAACTGTATTTTAATAATTTAAAAAAAAAATATCATAAAACAGAATATAGCATTATGAAATTAAATTTAAGTTGGGAAAAAAAATTAATCATTCTAATTATTTTTAAGTACTATAAAATTCCGTAAGCAGAAAAGGTATAAGTACGTAATTAGTAGAGATGGGTCGGCGATGTCCGAGGCGCTTCGTTTACAGCTGTATGTGCATGTAGCTACATGTTTTTGTTTATCCTATTTTATTTATTTTTTTTGCAAACAGTGTGTAACGGAGTGTTTTGATTTAGACAACTAAATCAAAAGTCAGCAATTTATTTTACTTTGTTAATAGTGGAATTCGGAGTTCAATAATACCGACAAAGATATCGTGTTTATGGACTTAAATAATTATATAATTTGGATGTATATAACTCAAAAATGTCTTGTTAAATATGAATTGTGAATAAACGCAGTTTCCTTTTCGTGTTCCAGTCTTTATATTACATTTCAATTAAGAATTAATATTTTTTAATTTCCAAACAAAAAAACTGTGATTAAAAAAAAAAAAAAAAAAAAAAAAAAAAAAAGTAGTTACGCAAGTTCTTAATTCAATATTGTAAAAGTTATTGAATTTATTTTTTGTTAATATCATGATCATTCTTCGATGATTTCGATAATTGATTACAAAACAAAAAGAGTTCTTATTCCTGGAATAAATTACAAACTGTAAAGATGAATCTTAATTAAAAGTTACAATCAATAAACGAAATGTTTTTATTTCAATCAACCTATTTGTAAGCGTAGATATATTTAAATGATATATTTATTGCGTAACAGCCTTTTTAAAATCAAAAATATAAATATCCATGAATTCCTCGTAGAAGAAATCAGGCGAGAATTGATCACTTGCTACAGTCATGGAATACAAATTTCCTTCAAATGGATAAAAGCCCATGCCGGCTTACTTGGAAATGAGCAGGCAGATACAGAAGCCAAAAGCGCGGCAAAGGATACAACTCTTCAAATTGTATTCAATAAAGCACCAATTAGTGCAGTTAAGCACATTTTGAAAACAACGACTCGTCAAACTTGGAACGAAAGATGGACAAATTCAACAAAAGGAAGACATACTTATGAATTCATTAAAACCTTAGACGACAGAAAAAAAATTAAAAAACTGAATTACAAACTTACCCAATTTTTGACAGGACACGGCGGAGCTAAAAGTTACTTACACAGATTTAAACTTATTGACAACAGCATTTGTAACTGCGATAGAAACAGTGAGCAAACTTACGATCATCTCATTTATGACTGTAGAAATTTGGAAAGACACAGATACAAGCTGATATCCAAAGTCCTACAGAACGGAGACAAATGGCCGCCTTCAAAGAAGGATCTCATAGATAAATACTTTGATGAGTTTGATGCATTTGTGGATCATGTTGATTATATGGAACTCAACAATTTAACAATTAATCTATAATAGCTATACATTATCTAATACCTATAATATCTATATATATATATATATATACCAGGTATGCAAGTTTAAAATGTCGTTTTAATTCCAATAGAATGCGCTCTTAGCCTATTGAAGGATTTCCTTCTCTCTAAACGCTATATTGTTTGTTAATCATTTGTTTACAAAAGTCAGTTGTTTTTAATTCGTTTACGTGGACGTATCATACCTTTCTTTGGTGTTAAAAATGTCTAATTTTAAGCCAAATAAAGAGCATTTGCGGCATGTCATGATTTCTTATTTAATCAAAAGAAAAAGGCATCTGAATGTCATAGAATTCTTGTTGAGACTTATGGCGATGTTGCTCCAACCGTCAGGACATGTGAACGTTGGTTTCAAAGTTTCAAACGTGGTGATTTTGATGTTACTGGTCAAAAACGAGAAAAAAAAACGACCAAAAAAGTTTGAGGACTTCGAATTGCAATCTTTATTAGACGAAGACAATACCCAAACCCAACAAATGATGGCAGAACAGTTGAATGTCACTAGGCAAGCCATTTCCGATCGCCTGAGAGCTATGGAAAAGATTCAAAAGGTTGGAAAATGGGTTCCACATGAATTGGACGAACGACAGATGGAAAAAAAAAAAAAAAAAAACTGTGTGCGAAATGCTGCTTTTACGCCACGAAAGAAAGGGTTTTTTGCATCGAGTTGTAACTGGCGATGAAAAATGGATTTATTTTCAGAATCCCAAACGAAAAAAAATCATGGGTAACGCCAGGACAACCATCCACATCGAGTGCAAGACCGGATCGTTTTGGGAAGAAGACAATGCTGTGTGTGTGGTGGGATCAGAAGGGAGTAGTCTACTACGAGCTTCTCAAACCCGGCGAAACAGTCAATACCGAGCGCTACCGACAACAAATGATCAATTTGAGTCACGCATTGATCGAAAAAAACGCCCAGAATGGGCTCACAGGCACGCCAAAGTCATTCTTCAGCATGATAACGCTCCTGCACATTCAGCCAGATTGACTAAGGAAACGATTTCTTCGCTTGGTTGGGAACTCCTACCCCACCCGCCGTATTCACCTGACCTGGCGCCTTCTGATTATCACCTCTTCTCATCGATGGGACACTCATTGGCGGAGCAACACTTCAACAATTTCGAAAACGTACGAAAATGGCTCGATGAATGGATTTCAAATAAAGATGAAGCATTCTTTTGGAATGGTATCCATATATTGCCCGAGAGATGGACAAAATGTGTAGAAAGCGAGGGTCAGTACTTTGAATAAAATATATTATACTTTTTTTTAAATTACTGCGTATATATTTTAAGAAATAAACGACATTTTAAACTTGCATACCTGGTATATATAATTCTACCTCTATTTGTTTATATACATCATTTTTATTTTATTTTATTTATTTATTTACTTATTTTGTTTGGCTTCACCTTTTACTTATTTATTTATTATTTTTTATTGTATTTATTAATTAACTTCTAATACCTATAAGTAATTATTCTTTATATTTCATATTAATTTCTATATTATTTTAAAATATTTTTGCAATATATATAACTGAACATGTTTGTACAAATATTAATGATAATACGCGTTATGTCGAGAGATGGTACGCGTAGAAATACATGCACCCATTGCAGGGTTACTGCAATGTGGAAAAAAAAAAAAAAAAGAAAAAGAAATAGTCGACCAATCAGTGCTTTTTACTGACTAATCTCCTTCTTTCTAACCAAATTCAATTTTTTATTAATTGAATTTTCGACAACTGTATTTCAAAAATCTTAATTAAAAACAACACTGAAATTAGTAATGTTTTTTAAAAATGGTACTTTAAAAAGTTGATATAGTAGAAGCAGTTTGATCTAGCTAACAGGATACTGGTTGGAATCAACGTTCTTATGGAATGTTTAAGATGGTGCTTATAGATGGGTCTCTACATTCATCCACACTGTTTTCCATTTCTACTTTTTACTTCTCTAATCTCATATGATAAACCTTCAAGAATGGTGTAGAAATTGGAGAATTAAAACGAACCCAAACAAACAACTTCAAATAACCTTTATCCTTCGTCGTCACACCTACAACTTCCTGTTCTGCAATATCCTTCAGATACCTGTTAAAAAAAAAAAAAAAAAAAAAAAAAAGCTACTAACATGTCCGATTCGTCAAATCATCACAATCCGAAATCCTTTAAAAAATCCTCAATGCTCCTTAGTTTGTCACAAACAAACGTATCCATAAAGATCTTAAGGTGCATATGTTGTTGATTTAGCCCTAACCAGATACCTAACTTATCATAGTAAACTCCATAACCATTTAAATCCAGTAGTATCACAACTTGCTTCCTATTCTATTGCAGATAACTCCAGGCGTCTTATAAGAAGATGGCCTCGGGACCTTCTAAAATAAAACTTTATAAATGCAACCAATGAGTAGTTTCCTTCCAATATGGACATGTCATTTTTAGCATTATCGTCACATTTACCTGATGTATTTAATATTGTATTGCATACAGTAGTAAATTTCAACAAATAGATAATGTATCTTGAGGACTAATAGTTACGTCACATTTTCTCTTATATTGTGATTTAATATTTAAGTCCTTTTAAATTTAAGTCTGAATCCTCCCTCTAGTTCGCTCATTGAAGTTGTTATATGCTCATTGAAGATAAATAGATCGTTACATGATTAAAAATATTGTAGAGTAATTCGTCTATCTCACCCTCGAAGTTTTCTTGAGAACAGTCCTTGACCAGCATTGTTCTCTCAGCCTTGGACGGTTTTCCGTTTTCCATTTCTAAGGCCGGACCTAGATTAATTTCACCTTGTCATATCGGGCGTGTGCCATTGTTGTCTGTTAATTGCTGCTCTTAATCGAGTTCAAATTCCCATTCCTTTTTAGAAAATTTATCGATTACTGAGATTTCAAGGAAGAATGTAGCCACCGTAAATTTATAATTACAGCCCCCATATCTTATATCCATGTCTTCCTTGAATACAATTGTTTGAACTTTACTAATATTTTTAATTAACAGCTTACTTACGACACTGCTTTCATTTCAGTGACACTAAACCTACCGACATTTCATGTATACCTATTTCTACCACAACGGGGCAAATGACTCGCGTTTAAAAATTTATTATAGATGTTAAGATGTAACATAAAAATTACTAATTCGAAATAATATATTAAGCTTATTTGCTTTTTCGCATTTTTTGCAAATATTGAAGGGATGTACTTTTATCCATTCCTTCTTAATTGTTTAATTGGTTATCCAGAACTTGTGTTAAAAATTTATTTGTGCAGAGACCTCTCGATTTATCAATACTCGCAAAAAATTTGCTTATTCTAAGTATTGTGAAGGATGGTAATTAAAAAGAAGGGTCTATAGTTTAAATATTATTTGAAAACTCTACCGCTACTTTTCTACCTAACCAATAGCAATCACTAAGAATATAATCGGCTTATTCGGATGCTTTTTTGACTTTGGTTTTTATCTCTTCTCTATAATAAAAATGATAGTAGTAGGTATCAACTTTCTTGTTCTTACTCACTGGTATTTTTGGATTAAAATCTTGTTGATTACGGAAGTACATACTTCACTTGAATTATTTTCATATTACATTACTTTAGGGAAAGTTAATAACTTGTGGGTTAACTGGTATTCTGTCAGGAAAATGTTGCCAAATCTCAGCCCTTTTTTGATAGTGTATCTTTAAGGAACTGACTCACATCCTGATAAGATACTCAAAGAGTTCAATTCAATTTTTTTTTTTTTTTTTTTTTTTTCAACTTTTTCCTTTTTATTCTGCATATAATATATTTTTAAAAAATACGAATTTCCCATTCGCAAACAGCTTTGCTGCTACTTTAGATATTTACAACAAGGCCCTGAATTTTTACTAAAAAACAAAAAATACGGCTCAGATATAAATAAATATTTTTTAGTTCAAGAGACAAAAAGCAAATTGTTCTTTAGTTTTCTAACGGATTTTTATATTATAAACAAGCATAGTGGCCAATGTTTTGAAAATTATTAATCAACTTAATCGAAATTAAAGAATATTAATTTTTATATTAAAAAAAAATAATAATTCAATTTTATTAGATAATAGAATTTTTTTAATTTTTTTTTTCTTGATCGTTTCTTTAAAATAAAATTCCAGTTATCCTTAAATTAAAATTAAAATGCGAGTTTTATTACTCAATTAAAAACGATCAATAAGACTTAAATTAGTTTAAAACAGCTCACAATGCGAAAAGGAAAAAATTAAAAGCATTCATGTTACAAAAATCATTACTTGTCGATAAAACCGTGAGTTAAAAATATATATCATTATAAGTTTCTAACCGAATTTGCTGAATATGTTGTCGGGTCTCATAAAATTTTATTTCAAATAAAAATTAGAAAAATATTTGATCCTATCAAAAACAAATCTGGATGAGCATAAAAAAAAAAGTCGTAATCTTGAAGTACGGAATAATTCCTACAAATATTCTTTTTAGTTTATATTCTTTAATTAGGGGCTCCATTAAACCTTCTAATTTTTCTTGTATCCAATCCTTATGATCTGAAATCCTTCATAAAATCTTTACTAGTCCTTAATTTGTCACAAATAAACTTATCTATAAAGACATTAATGTATCCTTTCATAGTAAACTCAATACCCAAGTGAAACCACTAGTTTTCCAACTTGGCGAGTCATTAGGAATCGAATGTGAAGCAAGGCGTCTAAAAAGAAGATGGCTTAGAGACCTTCTTGTCTAAAACTTTTATTAAAGTGCTGCTAGTGAGTAGTTCTTTACAAGTTATTTACATGTCATTATAATCATTTCCCTCAAATTTACTTGTTGTATATTACATACAGTTGTAAATATCAATAAATAGTTTTAAAAAATCTATAATTATGAATAACATGTGACGAGATAGTTGCTTGTACACATTTCATAATAAGGTTGCTTCACATTCACTACTTCTTCTTTTCCGTATGATGTCATTATTATTTTTTATTGATGATCCGAAGAGACCTATTACTTTTCTTTTTAGTATTTTTTGTGGTGGTGTCGCCGCTTGTATTTCAACCGCCCTATCAAGCTTACTAGGAGACACTATAAGTGCCGATCAATTTCTATCGATTATCCCATTCTACCTTCTTCGGCAGCCTTATTCTTTAAGATGGAAAACACATCTTAACTAATAGCGCTATATAAAAAAAAAATAATAATAATTTCTAACCTACGGTTACAAAACTTTTATGGAGAAGAAGATGATCAGGGATGCAGTCAAAGTAACACTACGTCTAAGAAGGGATTCTTTAATACGTGACAAAACTTTTATTATTAATGTTTTATTAAGGCTGTTCCATATTTCTATATAAGTTTATACAATATAGAAGTTTATATACTTCATATTTAATTTAAATGTTAAGGCGTCTTATAGCTGAAATTGCAGATAACTCTGACGTAAAGTTAAAGAAAAAAGTTCATGTTCTATGCTATGGTCAGGTTATAAAATTGTATCATCAGTATGAGAAAATTATATCAAAGCTTACAACAATAAAGTTTTCTCCCTTAACCCTCAGTCATAATAAAGGCGCTGTATGGAAGTAAAGCAAAGATATCCATTTTCGCTGGCACTGTTTATTTTAATTCTATAAAGGACAAACCCTGAAAGCTTCAATGACCATCAGACTCTGTGCCGATGACGTAGTCATTCCTAGCAGAACAGAAAACGCCATACTTGGAGCATTTGAGAAGTGTGGTAGAAAAGCTGTTGGTCATCACAAAAGTGAAGTGTCGAAGAATTCGTGGGAAGAAAAAATCTTAGCTGGTAATAGGTGCTGCTAGGCCCTATAGAAAATATAAAACAACTAGCTGAAAGTACCCTGCTCCACTGCGGCTTAATATCAGTAGGATTAAGGACAACTTAAATTAGCAAAAGTTAAGCTTAACGTTGATAATTATTATTAATTAAATAAACCTAAAGAATTCCATTCTTAGAATAATTTCAATAAGTAAATTTGACAATTTGCAAAAGTTAATTTTATATTATTTTGATAGTCAATAAAAATTGTATTCGCATTTTTCGCGAATTAGCCGCGATCCAGGCCGATTTTTTTTTAATTCCTTTCTTAGCGAGCACCTACGGCCCTAGAGGAAGCTATATATCGCATTTCATTCCAATCCGTTCATTGGTTTCTGAGATTTCGTGTTAAATGACTGAGTGGTATTTGACTCGTATATAGTAGAAAATAAGAGTCTCTCTGAAAAGCTATATGATATGGGAGCGAAACCTGGAAATTCACTGCGAAGAAGGAAGGTACTTCTTAGTCAAAGAAAATTATGAGAAAGACATGGCCCTTAAGGTGGAGATGTATGGAGGCTTAGAAGAAATCAAGAGACAAGTAACTAATTGAAAGCTCCAGATTAAGTGGCATCGTATTGATTCCTATATAATGCTTAAACTAATTATAAATGCAGATGAGTGAATGGATGGCCCAGATTGCGCTGAAGGGATATCGTTGGAGCGGGGCTGGAAACCATATAGATAGAGAAGAATCGTGGAAACTCCAAGGTTATGTATGGGCCATAGGCCATATTTGTTGTTATTTCAGACTTATGAAAAAAAAAAAAAAATAATAATGTATACAATACTATTTATTATGAAATATATTTTTAGATTGTTCTTATCATAAACTGCTACTTTATTTTAACCATTAGCTTGGCAAAAATATATCCGCTGTGATTTTTGTTAATATTTAATGTTTTTCAGTCAGAAGAGTGCTTAAAAAACAAGAACTCGAAGAAAAAAAAAATTTGTAGTTACTCTTGTAGTCACTTCTCAGATACATTTCCTGGATAGTAAAAAAGTAAAGAAATGAAAATTTTCATCCTGGATTTTAGGAAAATTCACAAAGTCATAGTATCATATACAGTACAGTGCCAAGCTATAAACTGTGTAGGGTTTGCTTATTTCTCTTATATAGCCTTTTATATTCATTCAGACAATCATTTTTTTGTATAAAAAAATATTTTTGTTATTTAAACTGTGTATTATTACAGAAACTGGTTTCCTCGTCCTGCCTAACAACGCTCGCGTGTCACGCTCCTATTCGTGAAAACATAGTTTCGCATTTTATCTAATTGATACATGCAGGATATTTGAAAAATGTTAAAATTCCAGAAATAATAGTTTGTTTGAATGTCTGAATTAAAAATTCTAATGCTACTGGATTAAAAATATTCAACGTAGAAAATTTTAAATAAATTAGAAAGAATTATAATACCTTGCTCTAATTTTCTATTGGAACTAATGCACAGTATATACATTTAAGATAAGCCTTATTTACCTGTAAGAAATTAATGTAGATCTGTGTATTTTATTTTTTATTTCTAATCAAGCTCCGGAGAATAAACTGAGTAGTAGCACGTAACTATCTTATCAGATACTATTTAGGGTCCCCCTGTTCTACAAAGATAGATCACTTATCTCTTCAAAAGAGGTCTTGGCTGGAGTCTATTCATATGCTCCAGCAGTTCCGGGGTAAAAGTTCCTCTTAAAGTTCCGTCATCTCTTTTTTTAACCGTTAACAGTGTTCATTAGTGGCCTTGTGTCAGATTCCGAGGTTCGGATGTGTCATGGTCTCGAGGCTGTAGTCAGTGGTTTTCTCTGTAACGGAAGTGTGTAATTTTAGGATGCAATTATGATGGGTTGTTGGTGTTAAATGACTGCTTTTTTTACGATTACCTATTATTGATATCTAACTGTTCCTCAATATATATTCGTAATGAAATATTACGTAAATATTATCCAATTTTTCTCTCAACTGATTGAAACGAAGGAAGTAGTATGACCATTGAATTACTAAATTTTCCTTAAACTCTCAAAAACTCATCAAATTCTTTAAATTTTTATGAAATATAATTAGATCCGCGTTCCGACCTATGACACAATGATTACATCAATTATGTTTATATAGTACATATATACAATTTCATATAAAAATGTATATAATCAGATATATACAGGGTGTTTCAGGGTTAAGTAACCAAACTGAATATTTGAACTAAGGACCTCAAAACAAGAAAGCAATTTTCTATGGAGTTATATTCACAAACTCTTTGAGATGTGAGATGAGATGCAGGCATCTTTCTTCAACAGCAGCAGTGGCATAACGACGCTGGATATGTGACATTGTTTCACAAAATTCAATTTTCCATTTTCGTAAAGAATTAAGGTCACCGGCCTTGCGTAGTTTTATCTCCTCTCATGTCTCCCCCCCCCCCCCCCCCAAAAAAAAAAAAAAAAAATCAGTGATGTAAGATCTTTTTTTGAGGTCCTTAATTCATATTTTGTGTTTGGTCACAAAACAATCATAATAATTTATAACAATGAAAATTTAGAAGTGTAAATATCTTCTAAACAAAGTGTTTTGCGGACTTTATCTCCATAGGAAATTTTTTTCTTGGTTTGAGGTTCTTTGTTCAAATTTTCAATTTGGCTACTTAACCCTGAAACACCCTGTATATAAAGGATATTAAGAAGAAATATAAAAATGGGTCCTTAATTATATTAAAATGAAATATTGAAAAACAGTTATTTTATTTTTAAAAATTTATTTTACCATTTTGATCTTCGTTATTAAGATGTAATAATGCTGGCAAAAAGAGTTATATGGATGTCGTTACCACGTCAATCAATATATAAAATCACATCTAACGATTTTTTTTACTATGTAACGGTCAACTACTTGGACGCGGTTTGATACTTATTTATTTCTTATATATGACATCTTTAACACTAAAACTTTGACTTTGACTTGAACTTTGACCCTGGGGGGGGGGGGGGGGTCAAATGACCCTTTTCGGAACTTCTGGCTGAAGTTTTTGGAAACATTATTAGTTTACTTTTTGACTTTACTACTTTTATTAAAAAATATCCCAAAAGTGTTTTTTCAATATCCACTTCTCTCTTATTGTTTGTTGCTTTTAACCGAGAAATGCTGGTTGAAAAAGGTGTACATGACACGTCGGTGGTTTCGGTGTTAAAAAATACAACACTCTCTTGAATCCCAGCAAATTAAATTTATACAAGTTTTAAAATAAAGCTACAAAGAATGAATGATAAACTGATATGTTTACAAATAGTCTTCTTGTTGTTTCTTAACGTCCTTATGTACTCCAACTAGGGCAGGAAGGACGGGTTATCCTACAGGTTACCAACCTATTCTAGCCAGGGTGGGAAGGGCAAGATTCATTTCTTGAGTCCGCCACGAAATAAATTTTAACTCGCCCAAGTGGGATTCGAACCCATAACCTTCTGGTTACGAGCGCGCTGAGACCCCAAACTCCCGCGACCATCAGGTCCCCTTGAATTGTCTTGTTATAATAATAGTATATGGGTTATCTGCAGTGCCCAAAGGAGCCATTTATATTTGTTTACAAACCTCTTTAAAAAATAATCCACTTCAGATAAAGCACGATTGCAAACATGTTTCTTCATGATAACGTTAACACTAAATCAACGACTACATTTACTTATCATGGATAAATTACAAATACCAACAAACAATATTTTTGAACCACCTATATAAATTAGATTATTGATTTTTAAATAAAAGTTGATCAAATATTATAAAACAGCTAAATCGGATTTTATTTTATCGGAATTTATAGATATAAAAAATAAATATGTATGTATACTTTTTTTTTTTTGCATACTTATATAAATAGTTTTTTTTTCCTAATATCCTTCATTTTATGTACAGTAAAATTATAATAAGGAGTTGTGTTTAAATAAATTTTTGTTTGGTGGAAATAAAGATCACTTAAGACATATCTTACCATTTTGTCTCAAATATATTTTTTTCGTTTTTCAAAACTTTATTATTTTTTATTTTTCGACGCATATCTTATTATTCAGGTTATCCGCTTTACTTATATTGTTCTGGAAATGTTTTATTTTTATTAGAATAACTGAATTATTTATGAGTATGCTTCTGTATTTTTTTATTTTATTTCTAACTTCCAGCTCTGTTTAACTCGTTTGGTCACTATGGCAAAATTAAACGAACATGTATTTATTTGGAATAAAACTCCATCAACATATCATTCTAATTGGAATTTTTACTGTCCTGGAGAATTATTCATGTATCTTAACTGAAAACATAGGTTAATCTTGGAAAATGTGAATAATCCATCTATTATTATACACAATATTAAGAATGATATTATGAATATATAACAAATCGAAAAATTAATTGTATACTAATTAGATAAAGTTTTATATTTGTTTATAACTAATAGCTTAAATCACATAAGAACATAGGGACAGCGCATTAGTCACCTAGTTTATGAAATATTTTTTGTTTACTAATTAATTATTATTAATTGAGCAGCTAGTTAGATTGCATTACGTAGCTGTCTTTTATTTACATTAGCTATAAAAGTTTTGCTGGCCATTGACACGTTACCCCACTGTTGAAGTCACCAGCGGGATTGCCAGGGACGCGTCATCACTAAGTGAAAGGTGTTATGTAACATTTACCTTTTCTTTTGTTATGTGATTTAAAAAAGATCGTTTTGGTTACAATTACACTCTTCTAAACATTTATGATTGAGGATAAATATACTAAGATAAATATATAAGATTAATTTTTAATATAGTTCTAAATCAACTTTTTTCCCACTCCATTCCTGATAATCTTCCGAGGCATCTGAAAAGATGTCCTCGAGACCTTCTAGTGGTAAATTTTTATTGAAGTGCTACTGCTGAGTAGTTCTTTTCAAATTTTGACTTATATATAATTGATGTATATTTTTTTTTTCAGTTGTAAATTTCAATAAATGGATAAAAAAAAAAGAGAAAAAAAAATTCTTATTTCTTTCTTTTAAATTTTAGAAAGTACATAGATCATTGTGCTTGAACACGTGTTAATAGTAATGAGCTAGTTGAGAACTATATTATAACCGAAGTAATCTTTTTAACTTGCCTTATTATTATCTTTTATTCTAGTAGGTACGCTCTATGTTATTTACGATGTAATAATTTTGTGACGCATAGCTATTCATGGTGATATCATTTGCATTCCAATGCTGAAATCATTAATTTTTTACTTGTTTTAATTACCGTTTTACATATTTTTTCTGTTATATCATCTTGTTAAAATCTAGATATAATATATTATATAATAACGTCTGTATAAATGTTAAGGTTGTCAAATATTTATCCATAGATATTTTTAGACAATTTGTTTTTAGATTAAAGAAAAAAAGGAAGGAATTGCTTTTCCCAATATTCATTTTAGAATTGAAAGGATCAAATAACTTCAATTAATGATTGAATTAAATAAACAATTAATCACTATTCGCAAAGTTAAGAGAAAGTGGAGGTTTCGAACGCGACTTTTACCATTCAAACCAAAATAGCTCCAAATCGGTAGAACCTCTGACTAATGTTATAATACAAAAAATATAGCAACACCAAAAGAACTAGTGTTTCAAAATATTACATTTTTAAAGGTGAAAAAACGGTACAACGTGACTTTTTTTCATTCAAACCATAGTACCTCCAATACGGTAGGTCCTCTGGCAAATGTGATACAACAAAAAATATTTTCCATTAAATATCTGAAAGAGCGTGGCTGTTACATTACATTGTGAAAATTGTTACATTTTTTAATGTGAAAACAACGTTACACTAAAAACGTATAGACCCCGAGCCAAAAGACGTATCCACGTCTAAAAGTTATTTTAAATTATCTTTCTATATTGTTCGTATTAATAATATATATGGATAAATTTCTTGACTGTTACTATTAAATGTTTAGTAAGGCTCTCGAGGTTCAGTCAATAAATAAAAACAACTATTTTGGCGATGTTTCGAGGCTATATTATTCTCATAATCAAGCCAATGTTACTAGGGGATATGGAATGATTCCATATGGGCATTATTATGACAACAATATAGTCTCGAAACGTCGCCCAAATAGTTGTTTTTATTTATTGACGGAACCTCAAGAACCTTACTTAACCACAAACACACGCACGCACGCAGACACACACACACACACACACACACACACACACACACACACACACACACACACACACACACACACACACACACACACACACACACACACACACACACACACACACACACACACACACACACACACACACACACACACACACACACACACACACACACACACACACACACACACACACACACACACACACACACACACACACACACACACACACACACACACACACACACACACACACACACACACACACCACACACACACACACACACACACACACACACACACACACACACACACACACACACACACACACACACACACACACACTTGTCCGTTATAATATAATATTTTTTCCTTGTTGAATGTCATTAAGATTTTAAAAAAATGTATTACATTTTCAATTATTTTATAAGAATGTAGAGAAGAACATAAATCCTTTAAAAAAAAAAAAGGTATCGTTTATTATTATATTATGTGTCCCGATTATAAGTTGAAAAATTGTATTTTAGGAAAAACGCAATAGAAAGTTTGGATTTTTGTCTACAATATACAAAGGAATATTACTCTGCATTAGCCGCATTAGTAGTCCATTGGGCGCAAACATAAAGTAATAATAAAATTGAGTAACTGGTAACACTCATAATCCAAATTTCACAAAATCACACAACACACCATTCACAGGTGCCTCGGATATGCCTTCTACAGTTGTTGGTAATTATAATCGGTCTAAATCCTTTGATGATTTAAACCACAATTCTTAAGTTAAGTCTGTTTTGGGATGGTTTTGCAATAGGTAGGTAGGTAGGTTTATTGTTTTTGGACACTCAACTTCCATGGTCTTCAGTGTCCTGGTTCCTTAGTTGTTTTTTTTTTTAATTATATTTTTTCCGAAAAAATTATGTTGTTTCAAAAATGTGATAACTTTGTCGATATTGTATTTGTTATCTCCAAGCATTACCGAGAGTCTTCTTTCCAGCTGTTCCTGTTCAAAAAAAGTTTCGTAAAGCGGGCATTCCTCCAGAATATGTCTGATCGTTAGTTGGCACTGGCAGTGTAAACATTTCGGTGAGGCCTCTCTCATTAAAAGGTAGCCATGTGTGAGGCGAGTATGGCCAATTCTCAATCTAGTGATCACTACTTCTTCTCTTATGTTTCTCCGATACGATGTATACCACTGTTTGATGTCACTTTTAATTTCTTTTAATTTATTATTTGCCTGGGTTTCATGCCATAATTTCATCCAAGTACACCTGGCAAAATACTTTAAAAAATTGCAAACGTCCGAAGAGGTATAGCTTGTTTTGATTTCTAGCGAGGAAATGGCTGCTTGCTTGGCTGCTTCGTCTGCGGCTTCATTCCCTTTTATCCCCACACGGGATAAAAGAGAATGATGAAAATCCCCACAAGGGATAAGCACCAAGTTCTTTTGTGAATCTTTTAACATTGAGGCATATGCCTGTGCCTTTCTTATGACTGGATCCTTCGTATATATGTTAAGAAAAGATATTATGGCAGAAAGGGAATCAGTAAATATGGCAACATTTTTTTCTTCCAGGTGCATACCGTAATGTAACGCCGCAGTAAGCGCCCAGCATTCCGCTGTAAAGTTACTTGTGATTGGCGGAAGTTTGTATTTCAAAATCTTAGTGTCCAAAACAACGAAACATCCAACATTGTTATTTGATTTTGAGCCATCTGTAAATATGAGTTTAAAGTTGTTGTATTTTTCTTTTACTTTGTTAAATTCCGTTAAGTATATTATATCTGAGGTGCTAATTTTCGAATATTTTTTGAGTGTTAAATCTATTGTTGGAATTGTTAGAGTCCATGGTGGATATTTCAAATAATCGGTTGTAGGTTCGAGGTGTTGTATTTCTTTTATATATCTTCCGGCTCTGATTCCCAACGGGGCAGGCAGTCGTTGGTTTTCCAGAAATCTTCCGAACTTTGGTTGGAACACGGATTTCCAATATAATATAATTATAATATAAATATAATTAGTTAGTGTTTTTATATTTACTTTTGTGTTCCGTGAAAGATATACCCTTAGGACTCATTTAGACTCCCGTGCTGTCTACTTATGGCCCACGTTACTCCTACAATGAGGTTGCATAGCGCTGAATGCATTGCCTTTCACTTCCCTTTGGCGAACAGCACCGCTGCGCGATATCGGCATTTCGATGTATCGATACGGTGATAATGACGAAGTAGGCGTGGCAGTGTTTTGCCGGGTCATTAGCCGGAACAACAGGCCTCGGAAGTGCCGCCTCACCGCTCCTCCTCAATAGCACTATCGACCTGGTCTAGGATAGGGAGGAAATACGCCGTTTCACTGAGTTATCTGGGGTCAGTTAGACTATTAATACTGACCCACAGATATAGTATGTTTACCACCTCAAGGAACACTGAGCTTTGCGGTATAAATGTTTTTTGTTTCGTAAATTTATAATTTTTAATAAGTAAACGTAAATAATTAGTAACAAATCAACGTATCCATCGATTTTAGACAGGCCTATGGTACCATTGACAGAGAGAATAAATGACTGCATTCTTTGGGGATCACAAACAAAAATTATAAGGCTGATATGCTCAACCCTTGAGAACACCTACTCAAGGATAAGTTAGTAGTGTAAGATCGGTCGCAGATCCTCCCAGGGATTTAAATTAGGCCAATATTTACTCGATCCGTGAGCTATGAACAAATCTCAGTGGAATCATCTTCCATCCGTTTAACTTGACATCTGGCCTTTGCTTATGTCGTGATGATATCAGCAAGAATACTTCAAACCTTACTAGGTGCACTGCCAGAGTTCCTGAGTGCTACTATGTAGCTCAGGCTTGATATAAATGTTCAAAAGGCTGTTAATATGAAGATTGGCAAGAGGTGTGGTAAAAAACTGACTATTCAACTGGTAAAGTGTGAAATACAGTATTGTCAATAATTCAGGTACCTGGGTAGCTTGATAGCCATTGATATTTTTACATCTGACCTAAATGTTAGAATTGCTTATGAAAACCGCTGCAAACGGCTCTTAAGTTTCCAGAAACTTCCTTGAAAGACCATGCTTTTGATCTATAAAAGCCAATTGCCACCTATAGCAGTGAATCTTGAACAGCAGCTGAAAACGACAGATATATAAGTTCTTTGTCGAATATTCTGTGGAATAAGAGTTTGAGAAACCTGATGGATAAAAAAGAATTAGGAACTTCAAGAGCTATTTGGAGAGGCACACATTGTATCCTACATCTGAAGGGGACAATTATGATGTTTGGAACATGCAGATTTGAAAACTGGATTTGAAGCTCTTAGAACAATATTCGTCTCTTGATTTCAGGACTAGCATTAAACTATGTCATCTCCAACCTCATATATTACAGGTCTTCAGTCTCATTTAACTGGCATAAATTATTTAAACGGTAACCCTAACAATAAGTGCCCTATGAAACATCGTAGTTTTTACGAAAACCAAACAGTTTTTATATTGGTTAAATGTAACTTAATAAATAGAGTAATTATGGGTGATAAACAGACACTTATTTTCATATTTAAAAAAAAATTATCTGTTTTTTTTTTTTAAATTTAAAACTGTAAAATTATGTTGTTCAGAAACATCGAACCATAACATCGATTTTAACGATTCATCGGGTGGAAAACATCCATGTTTGGATACATCTATGTCGATGTACCATCACTATAGCATTATCTGATATTCCTTTTAAACAAGATCTGGATAAAAAATTTATCATCAAACTTTAAGGATATTTCAGCATTTATAATATATCGTTAGATAATTAATTTTTACCTCTACAGACGAATTAAACTTTAGGTGAAAGCGGTATGAAGGAAACAAATGACTGATTAAAAAGACAAAAAACAGAAGATTACCTCAGAAGTCTTTCCGCCGCGGCACTTAGATTTACATTGCTTACATAAAGGGGTCTTGGTTGTCTTCCTTTTTGTTGCATGAGGTTCGTAATCATTTATGCTTTAAATTTGACGTTTCTTTATAACCTATTATGGAATCGTTGTAATGGGTTGATTAAAAAAAAAAAGTTACTCGTTAGAATAGTGTTTTAACGACATTTCCTATTGTTATTAACTGAATATGCTTGAGTTGAAATGAAACTAAAATCGAAATCAGTGGATCGTTATAAGTTTTAAACTTGACTACCCATGGCGGGCTACATCTTTTCATATTCCTAAGCAAAGGTACCCGAATTTCGGTGGTTTTTTCGATCATTTGAAGCATTTAACGGTTCATAAGGATTTCAGAGAATCTGCTGCAGTTATTAAGGACGTGCCATTTACAGGCTGTGTTACGACCCAAAAGGTGGCTGTGTTTAATCCGCTAGGTGGTCTCACTGTTCTAAGGGGTCCTGTTATCTAAAGCATAGACAATGGAGCCACGGCATAACTGAGTTGATTATTTTGAAAGTAAATTAGCTCCCATCTCTGCATTGTGCCTTCTATAACGCTTCAGTTCACCTTCTTTGTAGTCAGCTTATCTTCAAATAGATTAATGTTTCTCAGGCCCTACTATTAGATATTGTAAAAAAAAAATTATAATCCTAATAAACTTTTGGTACTCATTTGAGGTGCTCATGATGGTATAGAAGGATCAATTCTACTAGGATTGATGAATTATTTTCCAATTCTATCGGAATTATTTTATTCGAAGACTAGTTTAGAATATAAAACATTCATTAGTTCTATAAACAAACAAAACTTCATAAATAGTTCTAAAATCCCGCGGTTTTTCGAGAACGAAAAAATCGCACTAGGTTTTGAGGGTTGCAAAGTTGGATAGCAACTAGGACCTTATGGGTCCTAATAATTTTTTTTTTTTTTTTTTTTTTTTTTTTTTTTTATAAATCGACTGTGCTATTATATTTCTCGAGTTAAATGTGTGTTCAAAATTCCTGTACTAAAAATAGATTCCCACACCCCACATAATATCACTCTGTGACAAAGATCAGTTATGTAGTAGGAAGACCTTAAATATTTCAAGAACGGAAAAAGTAAACGAGGAAAGAGGAAAACAGTACAGTAAGAGAAGTGCACAGGAAATGGCTTTTGGTGACAATAAGGAGAGGAATTCCATGGCCCAAAGGGAATTCTGCCCAGCCTTAAGGGAATCGGTTTATCACCTATTTAATATTCCAACATTATAGACCAAACCGAAGAGGGTAGTTTTTGCTTTTATTTCTTTCTGAACAATACGTGTGATTCTCGGTTTATAAAATAAAATCATCCATCCTAGCAATCGGATGTGGTAGTGGGCGACAGATAAAAAATTGGAGTTTGAATTGATGCATTATTTGCCACTGCTATTGGAATTTTTTTTCTTTCTTGATTTCAAATATTAATAAAAATGGTATGGTTGACTGTATGATATAATGTTTGAGAAAATGATCAGGAATACAGTCAGGTTAGTAAATTACACATCCCAGTTTAAAAATTATAAAGTTTTTATTTTATAACAAAAAAAATAATTTTGTCTAAAACATGGATGTGTAATTTATTAACCTGACTATATTCCTGATCATTTGTTCAAACATTATATCATACAGTCAACCATACCATTTTTATTAATATTTGAAATCAAGAAAGAAAAAAAATTCCAATAGCAGTGGCAAATAATGCATCAATTCAAACTCTAATTTTTTATCTGTCGCCCACTTCCACATCCGATTGCTAGGATGGATGATTTAATTTTATAAACCGAGAATCACACGTATTGTTCAGAAAGAAATAAAAGCAAAAACTACCCTTTAAAAAAAAAAAAAGTACCATTTATACATTAATCATCATTCCTAAAAACCTGCAAACAATTCACATCAGCACATAACTGCATATATGTTTAGTAAGATTCTTGAGGTTCAGTTAAAAATAAAAAAACAACTATTTTGCCGACGTTTCGAGACTATATTGTTCTCATAATCATGCCCTACAGTGATAAAACAGGTTACAATAAAATTATATAAGTTATACAAGTTATTTCAAAACATAAAGTTAGCTACAGTACAGGTATATAACAAAATGTGTAGGGTAATAAAAATATATATAATTACAGAATATAGAGGAGTATGAAGCTACTTCCAATGTTACTAGTGAATATATTTATATATATTTAATGTAAAACAAGAATTGAAACATGTTGATACTCAGCTATGGAGGCAAAATGGGAGGGTTTCTAAAAGATATCTGGACCTAGAGAAGACTGAGTGTAAAAAGACGAAAGAAGGAGTACTCCTTAAGGATTTCTCTATGTTACTACTGAAAAGAAATTTAGAATGTGATTATTGGAATAATTTGTCTGTAAAAAAAAAAAAAAAAAAAAAAATGTTTTTGAACGATTTTATTATTTCTAATGATTCGTAAATATTTAATTTAAGTCTATTTTATGCGGCAGTCCCTAGTCTTTGTTAAATTTATGGTTATTTTAATTTAAATGAATAGCAAATTTATAGTTCCGCATCTTATTTCGCCGTCGTATGTTCTTTTAATCCTTGATTTACTGATCGTCCAGTTTTTCCCGTGTATTTCACTGTCATTATATTTTAGTTCATATACATCGGTTTTTTGGAAAGAGCCTATTTTGACTTTAGATGAAGGAAAATTAGATGATAATGGTTTATCTATTTTAAATGCAAAATTTAAAACTGATGTTTTCAATTCCTTTATGACTGTTGGAGTTTTGGCAGTAATATTGGATCAAAATGTATTGTTGGGGAGTTAATCCTCTGGGGGTATTACGCATACTTATCTTAGCTAATTTTGAATTGGATTAAAATAGCTTTTGTTAATTTATTTTCTCAATTCCTTTCTGACTTGGATTTTTGGCAGCAATATTGGATAAAAATGTATTTTTGGGGGGTTTATCCTCTAGAGGTATTAAGCATACTTAACTAAGCTAATTTTGAATTAGATTAAAATAGTTTTTGTATCGTTAATTTGTATTTGTATGAATTTGTTGCGAATCAGGTGTGTATGATAGCATAGAAGGATCCAATATACATTATATATTGATGAATTATTTGCCACATCTATTGGATTTTTTTTATTCGAAGAATAGTTTTGAATGTTAAACATGCATCATCAAATAACATACTTGCATTACTAAGTTATATAAATGAAGGGTGTTACGCTAAAAAGGGAAATGTCCAAATTAATCGAAACAGAATTTATCGCCTCTTGTTTGCTTGCACCATGTACTATCGCTTAAGGTGGTCTCATAAGGGCTAGATATAGGTTTGTCACTTGTTTTGTAGTTTAAGAACCCGTTCGCTATGATAAAAAATTATAGACTTTGTAATTTAAACATTCTACCATATTTTTCAGAAATATGATTTTACCCAATAGTCTTATTTTAAATTTATTTACTCCTGCACCATTACAGCTGCAACAAATTGTATTTTGTTTCTCTCCCTTTGGTGTGTTACCAAATGCATTTGATTTCTTGTCATATATTTTTACATTAACATAATAAATTTAATCTGTAAATCCAATCAATAATGTTTTGATTTTTTATTTGTTTTTAGAACCGAATTGGTAGGTTTCAACTAAATATTAAAAGTGTGAAAATCGATTTTCTAAATACAATTTCTTATTTATCAGTCTTCTGCGCTTGTCAGAAATATATATATTTTATATTATACATATATATTATATATATATATATATATATATATATATATATATATATATATATATATATATATATATATATATATATATATATTAATGTAGATTTAAATATTCTGTAAATAGCCTTTACATTTTAAATATTAGATGCCTATAATTAGCATAAAATCATTTATTTTATTTTTGTTACAGGTATGTACGGTCTGGGATTGATTACATAATAGATAAGTACCCCAGATTTATGATTATTTAAATATTTATAAACAATTGTGAATCATTTAAAAATACAGTTGAATCTTTTTTTTTTTTTTTTTTTTTTTTTTTTTTTTTTTTTTATGTAACGGATGTTCTCTGCATTCTTGTTTACCTCAAAAGTAATATACTAGATGTTATATCGTATTTATTTAGGAATGTAAGCCTCTACATTGTCTCTAACTGAACTTTGACCTTTATTCTTATTAATGATATGTTACTCATAGCAATATGATTAATTAAGGAAAAGATCATTATGATTAATTTTTATTTTAAGGACTGACATTATTTGTCACTTATTTGCATTTAGATATCGGGGTGTGTCTCCTGGCAAGTTGTCAGATTGATTTATTTATTAAACTATTCAATCCGATGATCATTTATTTGAAATATGCACTTAATATTATGATTTTATTTTTCTATCTGGATCTTTATCATTCTCATTTGTGAGTAGTAGTAATATGAATACCAATTTTAATTTGAGGATTTAACTATTTTTGTTAGATTGAATGGCCGGTTCTGACACCAAATATTAATGTGTTTAGGGCTATAATGTGAAAATATTAAATAATGTGTTAATACCAATTCTTCGATTCTTAAAATGGATATAGGTTTCTGGAAATCAATTCTATATAGAGGCTTTTCTCAAAGTCTTGTGTAAGAAGTTTTCATTTTCATATTTTCATTCGCTCTGAGTTATCGATTTCTTTTGGTATCGGAAAAGTTACAAGCTAGATACATCTACTACCTTTCACTGTACACTTTAGATAGCAATGCCATATATTTAACTGTAAGATGTTATAATTGTTTTTAAAGGTTTGAAAATAAGTAAGAAAGAACTTATTCTGCAACTCCAAGGGTCTTAGTTTGACCACGTGTCTTGGTCGTACTGGTATTATTAAGTTAATTTCTGTTAGTTGGATAGAAGCCTTCCTGTGAAAGGACCAAACTCTTCACTTGCCTTTATTTTAAAGCCATTACCTTGAATCGATTCTTAACTTCTTTAGTTTAATATTATTGTTGTACTTAACAAGAATTTACTTCACTAACAAAGATCTTGAACAATCTTTCCGTTGTAATCTTTAGAATTTTATGCCGTTGTCTTTTATCTTAGATCAAAGAGTGATCGTGTTGATCTATGATATGAAAATTACTCAAATTAAGAATATGATCGAATGATCGATAGCATGAAATCGATGTAAGCTCATTCGATGTTCTCAAGAATCGATGGATTGGCACATTGTACAGTAGTTATGTACTTGGCATACGATGGTTTAGCCGTTTTCCCTATGTACAATAATTTTATGATGCCCTATTGTGTAATCATTATTTATATTATATAATTAAACAGATATCTCTCGCAAAGGATAAAAATAAACTACTTTTTTTTAACGTTTTACAACAAAACAATTTTGATCTACCAAACTTTGCTGCAGCTGCAAGCAAATCGTCTGAATATTGACATATATTCGTCATTGAAGACTAAAGAAGCAGGACTGAAGTTTCATTTTTTCCTCTCCTTTTACATGATAATCGTAAATTTTAGTAAAATAACTGTGTTAGCACCCATCTACTGGATTTAGTTAAAAAGTTTGGTAACCGATTAAAACTGTATTATCAAGTTTTCCTGGATAAGAATTTTTTAAAAATTTCCTTTTCTATAGATTAAGTGAATATTTCATGGATTGTATGTTATACTTATAGTTAACTATTTTTTCGTTTAAATTAATGTTGTTATTTTAATAAACTTGCTTCTTTTGCCTCATATACATTTTTTTTTTATGTAATTGAAAATTTTTTTTTTTAATTTTAAGTTTAGAATCGATTTTCTGCGACTGTTATTAGTAATATTTTTTTTCCGTGGAAATAAAGCTTTTATTTGATGAAAAAAATCGTTTGATACAATACGATGAAAATAATCGTATGATTTGCTCTCCTCTCCTCCATAGCTCAAGTCCGTAGGGTCTAGATGGGTAGAAACATAGTTTTATAAATCAATAGCTGACTGTATGAATAAAGTTGAGATACTTAATTAATAAATATTATACGTTATGGTTGGTTGAATATTCTGTTTAGTTTCTGTCTCTTAAATCTATCATGTGGGTTCCATGTAAATCCTCTGCCGAGGATGAAACCAAGATACAGCACTGTGTCGGATCTGAATAGTGGGATTTTAATATATTGGATTCGTATTCAGGAAATAAATTGGAATTTAAAAATTCTATTAAAAGAATTTTTATATATTTTGCATGAAATGATTTTAAATTTTACAACTTAATCTGCATAAAAGTTTCTAAAATAAAAATATTTTTTAAAAATTAGCTATCCTATTAAATATTGTTTCTCTCCTGTACATCTAAATTCAGCAGATCCGTTGCTGGAATTAGAGAGAACTTCCCTGAAAGCTATAAAATCCCAACCTATTCCCTATTGGCTACTAGCCTTCTCACAAAACTATTAGTAGAACTATTAGAGCCATTAAATATTAATAGAATTATTTTAGAAATGGCCTATTAATGTTTTAGTGCAGCTTTGTAGAACCGCTTTAAAATTTTAAAGTGTTATAAAGCTCAGAGCCGCTGGAGAGTAGAATGATGGAATAGAAAAAAAAAAAGAAAACTCTTTAAGATTTAGTACTTGCAGTTATTAGTCAAATATCAATAATTTATGAAATGCAGTCACCACGCAGGCAACCAAATATTATTAATAGTTTATTAAAATATTGTTTTACTGTTTTTTTTTTGTTTTTTTTTGTTTCTTTTTAATAATTAAAATGCAGAGACAAATACTGGTGCATATTTCAAATCATACAAATTTATATTTATTCTCACAACCAAAGATGTGGAAAGCCAAAAGTGTACTGTTACCCATGGAAAATATATAGGTTTGCCGGAATAAATCTTATTTTTATGATTAGCTTTGACTTAAATAAAATAACTAAAGTTTAAAAAATAAAAATTTGTCGGATTTCATTTACTTAACCACACGAAAGATTCCCTTTCTTATATTGTAAGGTGTTAGTCAATGTTTCAATATGGTATTTAATTCGTCGGTTATGATTTAAACAGAACGTTTAGAAATATTTGTTATGTGACACCACACGTCCAAAATAAAAAATATCTACAAAATCTGTTAAACTTTTTATTTTTTATTTTAGGAAACAAGATTTGTCTTTGTATATTAATTTTTAATCTTCTTAATTTCTCATCATGGATTAGTTTGTACATCATCATAATAGTCATTTTTTTATTGGCAGATTATGAGGTGTGGAAGAGTATAGTAAGTAGATATTAGGTGTTAATAAGCAACTCGCTCGCCTCTTCGCCAGCGTTCCTCTTGTTTTTCCAGTCAAGTCCTCGTTTCTGGAAATATCTGGAGTTCATTTTCACACCTTGTTCTCTCCATCTTTTCCCATTTATATTAGCTCAGTGTTCCTGGCTTCAATGCTATGGGGCTCCATCGGTTAAAGTGTAATAGAAATCTCAACCGTTTTTCTTTTGTCACCTCACTGGCTCGACTCTAATCTGTCACTTCTTTCTTTTCCTTCGAACCTTCGGACAAACCGTATATTATGTCGAATGATCCAGTTTGTGAACAAAATGGTTTTACCAATCTGGTAAAACCTTCTGAGATTTTATTTCAGCTACAGGAGAAACTAACATGATGAGTGTATTTATAGATAACAAATTGATAAATAAAGTTACTTATTAATATGTAGCGGCACATTAGAGGCTCTTTCCAGTCCATTCCCAATCGGGGTATGCTTATCTCAACTAGAAGCCCTGACCTACTTAGCCGGCGATATCTGGGGGAAAAGATTTCATACAAAAGAGTCAAAAATTCAAACGAAGAAAAGCAAAGGTTAGATTTAGGGGATAGGACCATATTTAAGATGAACCCGGGTAATAAGAAGATGTCTATTGGATCTTAGAGGACTGAAGTTGTAGATGCCGGAAGGACGAAGATAATGGAAGATACTTGGTAGAAGACGGATCCGATTTAGACCATTTCCCTAAAGTACCATATATTGCAAATAGTCAGATATAACAATGCAGATTAACAATGCAGATTAACAATGCGAGACCGTGTTTGACTGACGAGGCGAAGCCGAGCCCGTTAATTCGATCGAGCATCGTAAAATCACTTTCGGTACGAGTAATGTACGATACTTTTCATCACGAGGCAAAAACGCTTAACGCAGTTTTTAACTCGTGAATCTACATATTAAGATTTAGCATAGCAACCTACTAAACTCAAGATCGCGGGTTCGCAGCCCGGCAGATGACCTTAGGATTTTTTAAAGGGAGTAAAAAATCCTTAGCTATGCCGTCCTTTGGAAGGGACGTAAAATGGGGGTCCCGAGCCTGTGCGATGTCAGGTACTCGTTAAAGATCCCTATCCTAATTATACCTGGATAGGCAAAATTTAGGACTCCCACCGTAGCATCGTCCGATTAGCCATAGCAGCATAAAGTGACGTTAAACGAAATAAACAAACAATACATATTAAGATTTTAATAATTCATATTATTACACTACATGATTGTTTTTCATTTTAGTGATTATTTGTAACAGCTGATTTAGAGAAATAACCGTAGACAAGTTTTTATTTAATAATTACGTTTAATAACTGAAATGTAATAATTCAAAATACATTTATAAAACCTCACCAGGAGCAGATGAGGTACATAATGAAATGTTGAAAATCTACCAAGGCAGTCAATGGATGCACTTCTTGCACTCTATAACCAGGTGTGGAGCACAGGGGACTTTCCTGAGATATGGAGGAGATCAATTATAATACCAATTTTAAAAACTGGAAAAAATAAGTTGTTTCCCTCGAGTTACCGGCCCATCTCACTAACAAGCTGCGTATGCAAGTTGCTAGAAAAGATGGTTTTGAAAAGGCTTAGTTGGATACTAGAAAAAAATAACTTACTATCGAACGCACAAAGTGGTTTCAGAACAGGGCGCTCTACAGTAGATCATCTCATAACAATGGAGTATGAAATTCTGAATAGCTTTGCTGAAAAAAAAAGAATGCATAGGCATATACTTCGACGTTGAAAAAGCCTATGACAACTTAAAAACATCTCTCGTCCTACAACAGCTACGAGAATGGGGAATTAGAGGTCGCCTTCTCATCCTCATTGGTAACTTTCTGAGAAATCGAACATTTCAAGTTAGAATAGGTAGTCATCTGTCTTCCATAAAAGAAATGACTAACGGTATTCCACAAGGAAGTGTACTGAGCTGTGCTCTTTTTGCGATAGCCATTAACAAAATTACAGAAATTATTCCGAAGCAAATTAAAACTTTTTTATTTGTAGATGATTTAGCTTTGTTATTACATTCAAAAATGAAAATAGAATGCAGATATTATTACAAAATTGCCTAACAAATTTGGAAGTATGGTGTAGGCAATCTGGTTTAAATTTCTCCACAGAAAAAACCTAAATGCCTACTTTTTTTTCATATACCAGTCTGATATATTAATAAAAAAATCACTTCATTTTTATAGGGTCAGGTTAATATTATTTGTACAGTTTTGGTTGTTGGTAATGTTTAAAAATTAAAGAAAATATAGTAGTGATAGAAATTATATATACCATCAGTTAATGTTTTTTTCTATTTAGGTTCTTCATTTGCGTGTTTTTAATGGACACTTTATTCAAGCGCTGGTCCTCTTTACTGTCCTCATCTTCACTATCGGTATTCCGAAATAGATCATCAACTGTAACAAAATCAATTTCTTGGTCTGCAACATTTGGGATTTCCATTGATGATGTGCCTCTCTTATTGAACAGTTTCCTAGCTACTGAGTCTTCTATGTAGCCCTCCGCAGCGGTCGACGATCTCCAACCTCCGTGTCTCTTTAGTGTGAGAAGAGCGTGGCCCGTGTAGCTCTCGGGGTCTTCCGACTTCAAAAATTCTGCTACTTTTCTTGGCACAGCGTATATTGTATGCTGACCGACATTTTGAGCAGTACACTTTCCATTCCTATAGGCAACTAAAAATCGTTTACTTTTTATGTGCGGCGGCCGCAGAAACAAATATTTTCGAATAATATCGCATATCTGAAATGAGGAATCTGCGTCATTAATAATGAACGTGCGTTCACTATTTGTTTTACCACCTTTAAGAAACACTGTAAAGAAAGTTCCATTATCCTTAAAATCTTCTACATTTAAATTTATAAGGTCGTCACATCGACATGCTCCATAAATACCTACAACTAAAATAACCTTTGTTAACAACCACTCCGAATTAGGTGCAGTGTCCATGAACTTTCTTATTTAATGTTGTCTAAAGACTTTAGATTTTTTGAGGTGATAACCTACGCTGTGGTGTTTTAATAATGCTATCGATTTCGAAAATTTAGAAACATCCAAATTTTTCTTTATTTTTAAACACGATTTTAACATGCAAAATTTACTCCATAAAGAAGAGGCTTTAAATTTTTTCGATAAAGTTGATAGGTATACTAACATCACTTCATCATTAACATGGTTAGGGTTAACACTTTCACTATAGCACCACTCACAAAACTTATTAAATTAAACTTTTTCGTATCTATTACGAGATTTCCCGGGCAATAACGAATCAGTTATTCCTTCAGCTTCTTAAATTAATTTTTGAGGGATGTTAAAGGCCATTTTCGCACACTAACAATGTAAAATTAAATTATAAACTAAAAGAAACGCTAGCGAACCTCGTGTTGGTAACAGTAAACACTGCTAGCTGCGAAAACTTTCCCGGCTAGACGTGTAAAATCATATGTTCGTTGTTTTACCTTGCTCTAAATTTTGAGATGTGTAAAGGCCGACTTTCCTTGCTCCCAGCTGTTATGGAAAGTATCTATTTTCCAATCCGAGTGATGTAAAATATATTTACCAACATTAATAATTAATTATCTTCTAATTTCCAATAAGTGAAATATAATTGGTTAACTCGACAGAAGTAAAATAGATCAGGCATAAGTGTATGTGACTATTGTGTCACTAGAAACAAGATCTTTATTAGTAGAGGTAAAGTATTTGATAGACCTCCAAGCTATTTGTAACAACATTTCAATGATCTTACGAATTTTCTTAAATTGCTTATGGTAGTTTTAAACAAAAACTGCAATTATTTGAAGAACATTTTAGCAATTATAGTGTATACATAAAGAAATGTTTTCGTTAGTGAATTGAATGCATAATTACTCATATATATTTACTGTTTGTTTTTTTTTTCTTTTTTTCCTCTCATTAAATCTAATCCTGTGAAATTATTATTTAATTGTTTAGTTAATAAGGGCGAGATATCAAGGAAAGAACGACTTCAGCGGAAAGAAAATCCGAATTTCCTTGTAAACGTTTTTAATTGCCTTATGGCTTCGTTTGATGGCAGTGTTCTAACGGTATATTATTTTACGTCAGCCTTTTAGAATTAATCTTATTTGTCATTTATTATGATATCCAGAATGTTATCTGGTTATATTTGAAGATTCAACATGTGTTGAATTAGGGGAAAGAGCTATCGCAGTGTGAGACTGCAGTTTTTTCAAAGCACATCTGCTTGATCAGCTTGGGGCCGTTACGTCACTGTTATCTGACAGGGTCTACGCTGGCTTCCTCGCATCGCCCAAGATTAATTCATCTTCGAAGAACTGATATGAAATACATGCTAAAAATTATCGTTTCTTGTCAGACACAACATAAAGAAAGTCTTGAAGATTGGAATATTCCTTGTAAATATTTTTTATCATTTCGGTAATTGGTTTACTAGTTATGAAACTAGATAATAGTCATTTCAAAATATAGTATGCTACATTTACTAGGACTTATTATGAAGAATGTCCTAGAAAATGAAAAGGAAGGCTTATTAAATCGTTTATTAAAAACACATGCTTAACTTCTTTAAAAATAACTTTGGCTGTTTCTTAACAGAATAAGATTAAGACGATTGGGGGGTAAATGAAGGTTATGGAATCTGAAATGTGTTCCAAGGAATGAAGTAATGCTGGGAAGATTCCGTCTTGGTCGCAACAACTTATTACTTACGAGGAACTACAAGAGAATGTTAGAGGAAAAAATCACCTACCCACTATATGAATATCTATTTTAAAACTTACATTAAACTTTTCTTTTTTTTTTTTTTAGTTAGTTTTCTCTCTCCTTACATATATCAAATTGTGTATAATTTTACTAGTATTGTATCCTTGATTGTTTATAAACTACTTGAACATTAAAATATATTTATGAATAAATATACATGAAATATGTTGTTATAATGCAGCACTTCTCATCGAAGAGGGAGTGAAACGATCTATCATGTATTCGTAGAAATGGCAGAACCACTTCAAAGGAATCTGAGAAAAATGCTCTAAATGTATATTTTTTTAATTCTTAGTATCAATGAAATGTATAATCTAGTGCTATTTTAATTTTGTCTCGGTTTAGTTCATATTATATGTTTATTATTTATCGAATTATTTATTAATTTACATCTATTTTCACTGCCTTTTATTTTGTTTTATTGACTGGTCTTTTAAACCTTTATCTTCCTTAATCAACCTACTACTTATTTACATTTATTTTTGAGCTGCATACTTCTCCACTTTGTCTCCCCTCCCTTAGTGAGTTCTGTTATTGATTTTCCTTTTTTGTTTCTTTATACTTTTAAGAAACAAAAAAAATTAAGGTGCCAAATAATTTCAGATTACTAACATTTAGAAGAGGTTTAATTGCAGAACCTAAAGCCGCGTTTACACCTGATTTGACAACTAAGTTTTCTACAAGTTGCGGCAATCTGTTGCTTTTTCTACTAAACACAGCAACTTTTTCTGTCTTCCACTTGTGGAGAGACAAGTCTTCCACTAAATTCTGGTTTCCCGCGGAGTGTCGGTAAATATCAAAGAAAGTTGACAACTAAAAGTGGAAGATTTGTTGCTGCACACTTTGCGCAAGCAACTTGTAGAAAACTAGTGGACAACTCCACCTCCACGCGCCCCGGACCTGACATTCGGCTGACGGAGAAGTCATTCCCTGGCCCAAATCAGTAAAATACCTTGGTTTGACTCTATACAGATCTCTAACATACACAGACCACATAAATGATAAATTTGTGATTACTAACACGAAAATCTAAACTTAGTCCTATAAATAAACTTATATTATATAAAACAGTTATTCGATCCCAGATTACATATGCCTCAGCAGCTTGGAGCTCAACTTGTACAACCAACTACCGTAAACACGAAAGGATACGAAACTTGTGTATGAGGATAATCAATTATTACTCTCGATATATAAAAATATCAACAATGCTTCACGTCTACGATCAAACAAAAACATAGTTTGGAAAAACAACAATTTCAGAAAATTCCCATTATCAGAGAAATCGGTTATTACAATGAAACATCACTTAAAAGATATACGCATAGAAGAGCGAAACATGCACTCCTCACTTAATCTAAACCTTTCGCGCCAATTCACAAGTTTTCCACTTGTTGCTCAAAATTTGAGAAGAGCAACTTTTAGTTCTCAACTTTGGTGAAAAACGCGGCTTGACCCTTGTTTCTTGAATATTAATGAGAAATATTAGCTGTAAATAAATGTTTTTTGTTTTTTTTAATGACGATACTGAAAGTCCTTTTGTTATCTAATTTAGCTGCAATCTATGTACAATTGTCTTAATACACGATGCATAAATTGCTTTCTCATTCTTCGCGCCCTTAGATCAACTATTGTTTCCTTGATGGCCATCCTTGAACTGAATTTCGCCACTTGATTTGACTCAACGTGACTTGCTGACAATCTTTAAAGGCCTTCACGCAACTTTATGTTTGACTTATCATGAACAGAACATTTTCTCCTTCCGAAATTCTCTTCAGTATCTTATATTGTACTAATACTGAACTGTTACTTCCTACTAAGCTAAAAAATAGAGTATTGAATGATTTCAATGAAATAATTAATTTCATATCTTATTTTTTTTCTTTGGGATTATTAATGTTATTAAAATTAAAAACACAGTTGTTACAATTGACTTACGGTTGCTACACTAGCTCAAAAGTGATCAAACCCCAAACGCACCTTTTTCAATCTATATCGGTGCATTGCTAGCGAACTTTATAACTTATATAATTAAAACTGAAATGTTCAGATTGATCGCAAAGTCGCATGACTGGTAGGAGAATGAACGTATCCCTGTCGTGAAAAACTGGATAATTCACTCCAGTGCGTTGATGATGCGCTTTTCTGCTGGGAACCTAAATCCTTTAATTGCTCTAAAATACTATTTCTGCCAAAATAGATACTTTTCAGCCTTATTAAGAAGTTTAATCAATTTTTCAGAAGGCAGATAATAAAAATTCTGCCTTGAAGGTTAATAGTTAACTCGTTTTTAAAGTAATTTGACTAGACTATCCACCTCTTCTCGACAACTACCGATGTAACCTTGCATTTTTTTTTTTTTTTTTTTTTTTATTACTTCTATGTAATAGCTGTGCAATGTTATGACATTTGTAATTGCATAAGTTTCATAAAGTAATTGAAAATACTTAATAGTTAACGTAAAATAACCTTAGAGGGCAATTGTTTGGGCGCCTAATTTGTGGCTGGAATGTCCGTTTTTCCCGTTATATATCGCTGAAACTTATGAATCTTGTCCATGAATAAGCTTTGTACATATTCCAGTATGATTATTTAATTAACAGTTTAGAGTTTTGTTGTAAATATTACTTGTTATTAACACCCTCCTTTCGCTGTAATCCATCGCCTCGTCTATGAGGTGATAGCAAAAAATCTTGAGTACCCTTCGGACCCTCTCCTCGACGTGTATATACTCATGTGTATGGGCTACCCTCGGTGTTGGGGACAATGCCTTTGTTTTAAGCCGGTTTTTGCTCGCCAAATGGCGCCCTAACACCCGAGTTGGAGTTGCAAGTTTTTAGTCAGTTTTAAATTAATTTCTTTTCGAGAATGTTCCCTGATAATAAAAAGAAATTTTTCGTCAAATATCAGTGTATATTATAACACTTATTTCTTTCTATGTCCAATTATTTAATTTTTATCTTTGCATTTACCGTGGCGATTAGAGCTTTTCCGTACTTTTATTTCTTTTTTAACAGTTTTTAATTTGTTTTGATCCTCTATGTCTTCCCAAAGATGCGTCCAATGCATGCACAAATGCGGCGAATTTGTGTTGTAAATCTCCTTGGTAATTTACTACTGCTTTAAGACATCTCACGCTTGACATTACTGAACTGGAAAAATTTTGTTTGTAAAATTCCTAGTCTACATTGAAGCATTTTTGATAATCATCCTTCCTATTATAAGATTGGATATGTTAATTAGAGGGATTAGTCATGTATAAAGGGATTGTTGGTGTAGTAATATTTTTTATATGGCAACGTTTCGGGCTTAATAAGTATAGGATTTGCTGGGTCTGCTACTTTACAGAAGTATGATCTACTCTACCGTTTGGTATTTTGGAGGTAAGATATCGTTTTGAGACACCTTAGGCGTGATAATGACCTGTGTCGGAAGATGAGTACAGCGGGGCCTAACAAGACGTGGGCGAGCGCGTGCAGCTGGCTCCGAGGAGGCGTGGGCAAGGTAACCCCTTTTTTGTACAAGAGCTTTAAGTGAAAAAACTTTTTAGTCAGGTCGGAACATCTGGATTAGTCTGTAAGGATCCATTGTCTATCTGTTAACGGATGAGGTATTTTACCTGTCTTCTTCAATGTCATTGTTGTTCTGTTACTTTCTTCTAATAACTAATGACTAAATCAAGAAATAACATTTCTTTTCTGACTTCTTTCATAATTATCGTATTTCCTCGACTCTACTGAGGATGGTCCCTGTTTCATACCATATCCTATTTTATTACATTCTTGAATAATATTCTTCATTAAATAATTTCTTCACAATGCAAAAATCTAGCTATTTAGTGTATCAGCACATAAACCATTTTCACTTCAGTGCCGTTTTCACAAAAAACTTTTAATTCTTTTATATCTAAAAGCTTTTCGTATCGTAATATCCCATATCTGTATATCTTTTTACTATCAAATACCACTTCTTTAACCAGCTACTATCCACCCAGATCCTGTCCTCCAAAAACTGCCAATAGCCACTTTTTTGTTGTTTAAAATATGAACAATTTATATTCAAGAAATCTTATTGATTTTGTGTAAAAATAATTTTAAATTTTTTGTTACTTTTTATTAACCCTTTAACGGGCAGACCAGGAATTTTTGAAAACATTCCTTTTTTTTTTTTCATTCGAATGGCTATAGCCACGCTAACCCCCACACATGTATCATGAAATTCAAGGTTGAATAAAGGATATTAGACGATAATGAGTAGGATAATGCATCGGACATTACGTCATTTATTGAGCAACAGGCATTAAATATGAGTATCCTCCAGGATACATCGCATTTTATAGGGTTAATATTTTTTTTTTTTTTTTTTTTTTTTTATTATTATCTGTTATTTTGTTGTAAAAATATTATTTCATTTTAAGGCTCTGAAGGCCCTTGGTTGTACATATTTTTTTATTCTTAAGGGACATAAGTTCCCAGAATAAATTAAAAACCTTATTATTATTATTAAAATAAAAAAAAATGTTGTCCAAATGCTTCCTTGAACGACCCTATATTTTAAAATAATATTTTGTTTCTATTTTATTTATTATGAATTGTGTTATTTATTTACTGATTCGAAACCAGGAAGTACCAAAAAATGAAAAAAACGTAATGCTCCTTTTCGTGTTATTTTAAATATAGAATGTTGGAAATCTTATCTATAGTAAAAGTAAACGGCACTTATAGTAACTTTATAGAAAACTCCCTCATGATTAATGGAAATAAATTTTATCAAGTATTTTAGAGAGGTTTCACGAATACTTTTCTTAGCATGTTTGTGCCAATGTGGAAACAATGATAGGAGCTTGAATTTACTATGCTTCAAATTTAGTTTATGGTTTTTCCTAATTTTATCTTAACCTGTAAGATAATTCATGCACTGAAGTAATGAATAATATTACTGTACAGTGAGAAGCTCTTAGATTTTACTTTGTCTATTAATGTTTTTATCTCGATAAAATAAATATGTATACGCTACATTTCACTTAGAATCGAAAACAAAAACCAAAAAAAACATGCAAGATAAATTTTTTATCCATCAATAATATCAAAGTATTAACAGATACTTTCTTAAATAAATTAATTTGAACTAAATTTCTTAGTGAATAGGAATTATAAAAAATAAAAAATAAAAAAACAGCAAAATGTACTTGAAATAATTGGGCGTCTGAAAGATAGGAAATCTTTTGGCTTTAATGCCCTTAAAACGTTTTAAGTTAAAGTTTTATGACTTCTCGAAAAAGTTTTGACTAATGGCTAAGGGTCTTAAAACTTAGTTAAAAGATTTTAAACAGCTGTCTAACTTATTTTTAAGTCTGCTAACATATATAGCTAAAAGTATTAAAATGTGTTCACCTTGCTAACTTGGCAAAGATATAGATTGAAATAAAATTTATTGAAGATATTATAAACGGATTTTGAAGTGAAGTAGGTGGAGGACAAATTGTAGAGGTCAAAGGGTGAAATACAAGTACATGTGGGAATGTTCTCTTGACATCTGGCTCCGATGGCCTCGAACGGTTAACTGTGATCATACATCGTCTACGATTTTAAAAAATCTAGTCTTTAGTCATTTTTTTTTTTTAATTTAATAACTTCTTTTTGGGAAATAAATATTCCTAAATGGGATTTATAGTCGCCTCCTTACACCAGTGCTCACGTTAAAAGGACAGGAGTAGATTTGTTTTACTCTATTTCATTTTTCTGACTTGAAATCACATCTTAAGTTACAAACCTTTATCATAAAAAAAAAACAGATTAGTAAAATTAGTTCCTGGCTTTGTATTCACAGAACACCGAGTAGGGCGTCATTAATCAGTTGCTCACTTGCTTAGGCAGCGAGGCAACTTGATTTGCGGCGCGACTGTACACTATTCACGATCAGTCCTGCTCACTGAGGAAGTTGTTTTGGATGGAATTCTCGATTTACTGAGCAATCAAGTCTTGTACAGCTGCACATTCTATCTTATATATCGACTTTAGTGGTTGTTAGTATTGTTAGTAAATTTTGTACTTCGGTTAACTACTTTCAAGCCCCTATACAATTTTTAGGCAACTTTATGGGTTAGTACTGAAATGAAATTTGGTTTTTTATTCATTATTAGACCTTGGATTGCGATTTTCTTGAGGATAGTTGGAATCAGGTTTAATGACCATAAAGAATTAAATTTAGAACATATGTTACGTCTGACTATCCACTAAAGTCGGAAAGGAATTGAGAAAAATAGGTTTAAATCCCTTATTTAAAATAAATAAACTATTTTCATCTTATTTCCCTCCATCTAAAATAGACTCTTTCCAAAAACCTGTGTGTATGAACTAAAATGTAATGACGGTGTAACTAAATACACGAGAAAAACTAGACGATCTGTAAATCAAGGATTAAAACAACATATAACGGCATACAATAATAAGACTCGGAATTCCAACTTCGCTCTTCATTTAAATGGAAATAACTGTGAATTCATCAAAGACTAGGGAGTGCTGCAGAAATTGGACTAAAATTAAATATTTACGAATCATTAGAAATAATAACATTGTTTAAAACCAATCCATAATTTTGTTTAAATGACGTGACAACGATCTGCAAATGTCGCATTTTAAATTCGTTTTTTATTCGGAACAAATAAACCGACCAGTCATAGATAAATCTTATTGGATGGGCAGATAACTGACTAATAAATTTTTTGTAATCAAAATGTTTTTTTTATTGACGTCCAAACTCCTCCTTTCGTTTATATACTCTTAGTCTCCTCTATACCCTGATATCTTATAGAAGCCCTTCCATTTTCCCTTCATTTAAAAAAAAAAAGGAACGGTGTGTATGAACCAAAATATAATGACTGTGAACCTAAATACACGGAAAAATATGAACGACCATTAAATTGTTTAAAAAGAGAATGTAAGATCGTACAATAATTTCCATTTAAATGAAATTAACAATTAAAAGGCTCGGGTGTGAAAGTACTACATGAAGTAGGTAATAGTCTAAAATAAACATTAAACCAATCCAGATTTTTGTTTAAATGAACATATAAATATTTCCATTAGTCCCATTTTAAATTAGTTTTCAGTAGTTGCAGCGGGAAAAAAAAAACCAACCATTCACAGGGAGAATCCGAAAGGTTTTAACCCACTCATATGCCTTACCCTTTATATTTATTAGAAGTGCTGAAGTGTTGAAATATTTGTCTATTTCTAGAATTGATGATGAATGTTTAATATTCGAAACTTTTTTTCAAATGAAAAGGATTCCAAAAAAGTGGCAACCAATTCATCAATCGTGTATTAATATTAATATTTATAATGCTCATTGCTTGCTTCAATTTTAAACTCATTTTACATGAATAATATTGTTTCATATAAACGGATATTTATTCAGGTGTAAATTTTGAATTATACTTCTTTAAATCATGAAGTGGAATTAGCCTAAACCTCGTAGAGAAGTAGGTTGTGGGCGATTAGATGAAGACTGCCGGCAGGCTGTTACACAACAGAATGAAGGGAGATGAGTCTCCTTGGTAAGATGTTACGGCAGTCCGAGTTCACTCTCTACTCTTCGATAATATGTGTAATGACTGTGGGAAGCAGGTCTTGACTTCTCTTTTTCGTCGAGGCTGGTTGCTACTCTATTAAAAACTTCATCAGCTAACGTAAATTTAAAAAAAAAAAAAATAATCGCTTTTATTACGATAATCAATTATTTTTTATCGATGAATGTCGCACCTTGAGCGCTTAAATGATTTAATTTGCCTTTGGTAGAGGAACATAATTTTGTTTTTCTTATGTTGCAAATAAGCGTAGTGCTCTTTCAATGTAATATCCAGCCTCTTCCCCCTTCCTCAGTATTGGTCTTGTTTCGAACTTACGAGTTTTATCATCTATGGCTAATACCGCTTGTCTATTTGCTGTTAGATATTCGACTCGCTTAAATTTCTTGCAAAACAGAATACTAATTACACAGGTCTGCAATAGAAAAATGGCCTCAAATGTAATCAGTGAACTTTATAGTATTTTCAGTGCTGATTACGAGAAAAATAGTTAACGAATTCCAGCACATACAGTTTTGTCGCTATCAGCAAGAAAAGTCTTTACTATTTGAACGTTTTCTTACGAAAGCATGATAAAGTTTGACAATAATATTAATATAATTCCAAATTGAATATTGCAATTAGCTTTTAAAATTTAATGTGAGGAAGTTATAAGATTTATGTCATAGCAATTTGTATATTAGACAGGCTGAACTAGAATCTACAGGCTTAGCTGCATCACTTTCATGTTAGTGCATGTCTATCATTGCTCATTCCCCCTTCTACGACACTCCTACACTATTGTCATTCTTCAATTCACTTGTTAAATCTCAGCTGCTCACGAGCATTTCTAGTTTAACAAAGCAGAAACTGCTTTTGTTCTACACTTTTGTGATTGATTCATGTTCTATGTCGCACTCGTGATTATACCTAGACATCTTTATATTTATAACTTTATTATTTTAGTATCGTCCACTATTTATACACGCCATTGAGATAGACACGAAGTATAAGTTCCTTTGGTTTTCGTTAGTATTGTGAATAATTTTCATAAATCTACGGTGCTCCTTGCCTTAACGTTAAGTCAAAGTCCGCTCTGGGAATTTTCTCCAAGATATTTAAATCCAATATTAATTAATCATTTTATATTGGAAGAGTATGTAGCACGGCGAATTCTAAAAGTTCACAGTTTTGTTATTTGTAGATTAACTTTATTATCCACTTTTTCAACCATACTGTTGCCAAGTCGAGATGATGCTGTAACGTATATGTGACAAATTCAAGATTTGTGTCCAGAGATGTTTCATTTGCATGTTGCATGTAAATAACATAACTATATTTTAAGATCTTAGATTGCCTGTTGGCATTTGAAGATCGGTGTCCTCAGCTTCTAGTAGGTAGGTACTCTGTAGACCGATGGTCTCCTTTCTTCTGTGATGAGTGAGGAGGAGTCACTCTGTTGGCGGTGGTGGCACTAGTGGGTCAGTCTGTAGAGCCTGAACCCCTTCCCTCGGCGAGTACGTGCGCTAAGGGGGTCAAACCTTGCCACCTCCCAGGCCTGGGAGGCGGGGCTACGTCCCTAAAGAGAGGGTTGGCACAATATTTCAGCCCGTCAAAAAAATTGACGTGCCTGCGGCCAATGAACTTCGGGATGGATGGCATCCGCAGCTGTTCGAGGATGTGATTGTTTTTGGCCCTCTCTAGGCTGGTACCCTGGACGATTCGCCGAAGGACGGAGTTCTGGATCGTCTGGAGTGCTCGGAGAGTACTTTTAAACATATGGTGTAGCAGTGGAGCGCCATGTAGGAGAGTGGGTCTTATTATAGATTTGTAAATTTGTAGCTTGAGGCAGAGTGACAGTTGGGGACAGGTCAGAAGATGATAGAGGCGATAGGTTTTCGCCCTGGCCTGCTTGATTCTACTTTTCACGTGTGTGGTAAACGTGAGGTGCCGGTCAAAGTTAACCCCAAGATATAGGACGGAGCTGGAGATGGGCTGCTCCACGTTGTCCACCGTGAAGTGCTTTGGCAATCTTTGGGATTTCCTGTTTTCTGCAAAAGACATCACGATGGCATCGGCCTTCTTAGGGTTAACCTTGATACCGCAGTTTTGTAGAGCCTCAACTATGGTGGAGGTTGCCCTCTGAGCTATGTCGAGTGCTCGGCCAGGGTTTAAGCTGGAGGTGTAGACGGCGTCGTCGTCTGCATATGCATCTGCCACTACCGCCTCGGGGTGTTTGAGGGAGACCACTGGAGCCGTGAAGATGCTGAATAGGATTGGTCCAAGTACTGATCCCTGTGGTACACCGCAGGTGGGGGGGACTGGTTGAGACAGGCTCTCACCGACTCGTACGATGAAGGATCTTCCGCTGAGATAGCTTCTGACAGTCGGCATAGGGCGGTAGGGAACTCGGCGAAGCAGCAGGGGGTGTTAGACACAATCGAAGGCCTGTGTGAGTGCGGTGGCAATCTGGTTTATGGTATAGGCCTATTTCTGGTTCTAGGTGATCAGCGACAGTGTCTACCATACGATAGTGAGCTAGCAACACTGCTGATGTTTTTTTAGTAAGAGAGGAACCACTGCCTGCCACCGTCAGCAAGATGGGATATTCGGATGCCTTTTTCCCTTTCAGGCGGCGGAGGACTGACTCAAAGTTCTTGAAAGTTGAGAAGATGGGCTTTTCGTTAGGGCTTGGTAGAATGTTCGAAGCATCTTTTGCTAAGTATTCTCTGGCTAGGTGGTCAGCCTGTTCAGCAGGTCTCCGTCAGAACCGCTCGCCTTTTGTGACGAATGTTCGAACCAATCTCCAGAACTGCCGGTGGTCGTAATGGGTCCGCCGCAGTCAGTCATGCCACAAAGCCTTTTTCCAGTCGCTCATGAGCCTGGCAATTTGCCGGGTCATGGCGTTGATAACAGGGTTGAGGCTGTAATCCCGTGTGCGCCAGAAGATGTTCCGGAGATTGTTCCTCTGTCCGATCAGTGCCAAACGTGTGGTGGGGGAGGTCGCTGGTTGTTTGGTCGGGGGCTAAACTTAGGGATATGGAGGTCGGCAGCTTCAAGGATGGTAGTGGTAATTGTCTCCACTGCTGTGTCTATCTCAGCAGGGGTCAGGCACGTTGTCACGGAGGGGAGTGATTCCAGTATCCTGGCCCTGTAACCCTTCCAGTCCGCTTCGTGCAGAAGGTACTTAGTGGCAGATAGAGTGGCCCGAGACCCTTCAAAAGTGTATAGCACTGGGCGGTGGTCGGAGTTACAGAAAGCCAGGGCTCGGCAGTCAGTGACAGTATGCATCTCCCTGGTGAGGAGTAGGTCTAGAGTCGAGGTGAGGGAGGGGTTGGCGCAGTGGCGAAAAGTGTGTACACCAGGGTGAAAAACAGAAAGTCGCCTCTTCGTGATGATAGAACCCACTGACTCCAAGGATATGTCTATCTATAATCTACTGCTTTTATATCTCCTGCTTCTTATAAGGAAACTGTAGGCAAATTTTCGGGAAGGAAAAAAATAGGCTTAAAAACTTAAAAAATCTATACAAAGCGAATTTTTTCTTTAAAACCAATATAGCGGTAGGTAAATAGTTATAAAAAGAAATTCTCTATTAAATTTTTGATGGTTTAATTATAATCAAAGTTTCGTTCTGAGTTACAGAGGATCAAAAAAGCACCAACACTTACGAAATGTAGGTAAACGTGACTTTTTTTCATTCAAACCAATATAGCTCCTAAACGGTAGGTCCTAGCGACAAATGTTATGTAACAAAAGATATTCTCTATTAAATTTCTGATTGATTGATTTTAGTCAATTTTTCGATTCGAGCAATACCAACAGAGCTAGAGTGTGTCAAAATGTTACATTTTCGAGTATGAAAAAATTATACACAAGAAAACTATAGACCCCCAGCTAAAAACCATATCCATGACAAAAAAAAAAAAATTAAATTTAGAATAACTAAATTTTTACCTCTTTTTTTAAATCCCGGCATCGTTTGGTTTATATTTATTATTATTTTAATTCTGATCAATAGAAGATTTCTGGTTGACACTACCCTTAAATGTTACTTGTTCGTTTGTTACCATGCTAGTATGAAAACTTTATAGTCATTCCATCTTTTTTCATTTTTAATGCATGGTTGTTTAAAACAAACTTATAGACCACCGATTAGAACGCAACCTTAAGTAATCTGTCATAACGTTATTTAAAGTAATAATTATGTGTTCACATAATCTATGAGTCGTTAGAATGTTCATGTTTTTATCTTATCTCGTTAAGTAACCTCTGATATAAATGTTGATGATAACCTAAGTTATATGCAATAAATTATAAAGTCTCGCTTGGATTCAAGTAAAATTTACATAATTTAAGTTCAACAACACCTTATTTAATGAGCAGTAATTTCTTACCTTGGCTTAACCTTTAGAATTTAATAATTTCACGCGGGTTTAGTTATTCTTGCATAATTTTTGTCTTATTAATGGAAGACAGCTTTTTACTTTACAAGACTGCCTAGCCAAATTTGGTGTCGTCTCGTATACACTATTCAAATAAGGCAAGTGGCTTTCATGATGTTTGTTTTTTAATGTTGTTATTTTGAATTTGTGTCGCTTGTTATTTTTTGTAAGTTATCTATTCTGTCTGCGCTTTCTGTTTATAGACTAAGAATTTCGTTTCTACTCGAACTAACGGTAATTTTCTAAAGTTAATAATCCAAGAATAAGTTGTTTTGATTTAATATCATGATCAAGTATTTTTTCTATTTAGTAGTAATGATGTTTCGAGGTATGTTATTTTAAAATCTGGTATTTTTTAAGTATAATTTTTATAAGTCGAAGTAAACATTTCCAGTTTTGGATGAACTATTGGTAGCTATAAATCAGGATTTGGAAATTACTGTGACTACTATAGTTATTATATAATTATATTTTGTTCTAACCTTTCTGGCTGTTTTTAATTTAAAAAATCCTAATACATAAGTTAATTTCTATTACAGTTGTTATTTATTTTATTGGTATATATCTTAGTTTGTGATATCCGCAAACAAATATAAGTAGTTTTCTCTAACTTGGGTATTTTATTAAAATTTATTTGATTCATGTCATTTCATTAATTATGTGTTTTTACTAGGTTCTGTTTTTTAGCCTCTAATGATTAATTCTTGTGTGTCTTGTGGCGCTAGACCCAAAAATGGTATCAGTTACATATTTTTTTGTAATTTGCAATTTTCCAAACAATGAATAATATCACTAATATGAGATTTAGTGACTTTTTTAAATAAATTCGTTTTGTACAAAACTTGTTTTTTTGCGGCTTATAATAGACAATATAATATAAAATATAATTAGAATACACATTAAATAATAGATAATTGAACACACGCCATTTTAATCATTTTGAGTCTCTTTGCTCCATCCATGCTTTGTTTCAGGCTTTTCCGTTCATATGCTCTTATCGGATCACCTCTATGCAACTTCCAGCAATATTGTGGTATTTTATCAGCCTTCGTGATTTCGGTACTTCTGAATTACTTCCATTGTCGCAACGATGGACTTGAAAATAGGATCCTCCTTGTTGTTAAAAAAAATTTGGTTACTACACCTTTATAGGCAACCCTAGCTTCTTTTTTGGCAACATTCTTTTTTTTTTCAAAATTTCCATCTGTATAAAGTTTTTTAATGTCCAAACCCTTAAAGCTTTCCTCTTTTAGTTTTGTGTTGCGCATGGCTGTAAATTTGTTTCAAAATTACTGGAAACATTTACTATCTTTTGGTTTTACAAGTCTTTTACAAATTGCTTTATCATACATAATTTAATGTATAGAGGGCGAAGAAGAATTTTCGTCGACTCGATGGTTTTTGAAGCACAGTTTTCTTTTTCAGGTTCCAATAAAAGTCAATGTGGCCTTTCTTTCTTTTTTCAGTGATTTTTCTTGTCTATACTACCCCACTCTCCTAAAAAAACATGGAAACGTCGTATACCGTAAAATTCAGACGTGATTTAGAAAAACTAAACTTTTAATTATTTTTGGATTTAGCGCACAAAACTGCTTGGGGGTCCTGAACAACAGAACTTGAAAAACATGAAACAAAAAAAAAAAAAGCAGACTTGTGTTATGTAAATCACATTAAAGTTTAATATATACTTTTTTCGTGGTAACATTAATTCAGTGGATCCGCCGAAAAACGTTCTAAGCTACAAACATAAGATTTTGAGTAATCGGTGAAAGAAAATCATAATCTAAAGTTTTTGTTAGTTTTGTAGGTTAGATTTTATATTCACATATATATTTGTTTTATTTACATGTATAATAACATAATGGAGTACTATATCGTACTAAGATGTACTATTATACATTTTAAAAAACTTTAAAATCGCCACTTCGGAAATTTTATAGAACGTTTTTGGCGGAGCCATTCAATTAGTGTAAATTAAAATTGGTAGTTTCACATTTTTAAAACATAATTTCTAAATTTATATCATTTTATGTAATAGCAATTTTTTTTTCATTGTTAACATTGATGTTATAGTGATATCAGTGATGCTTTTACAATCATAATGTATAATGAGTTGTACTTTGTTCATCACGAATATAAATTTTATTAGGTGTAGTTCATGTTTTATTGCATCTTTATAGAAAAATATAGATATCAAGACCTTTCCTACTGACGGGTGTCACTAAAGGAATGTTGCAAGACAAGTTGTCGAGTCCAACGCCTTTAGAACCCATCTGTGTAACTCATGGAGACTTAGGTATACATTTCTTTAATAATTTATATTGGCGTTTATATATTTATTAGCTTGTATATATAGTCCCGTAATTAGGGATCACTTGGAACATTAGGTCGTAAATTAAACTCAAAACAAAACTTTACAATAGCAGCTATTTTATTACTTATTCTGTTATAAGTTTTGTTTAACCAGGTTTTTCCCTTTTAAAACAACTAATATTTTATATAGAACTACTTATGAGATTTTTATTAACAAAAACTAAAATTTTTATTATAATAAAAGTTTAAATACAATATTGCTATGTGGCTAAGTTACATCCCAAGGGTTTCTAGTTACACCTCTTAACTGTAACTGATCCGATAATTAGTATCTTTTTAATATCGGTTACATTAACCGTAAGGTTTGTTCAATTAATTTAGTAGTCATCAAATCGTTAATAGTATTCATTTGCAATTTTTCTTATTCTTTTCTTTATTATGAGACTAATGGTATTTTAAATACTGAATTGTTTTTTGCTGTTTAAAAATTTAATACTCTAGTAAAATTAATTAAGATTGCATGAGAGGCCTTTCTTTTTCCCTTCAAATAATGATCTGGCATATAAGATTAAGTGGATCGGAAGAAATTAACAAATTATAAATATCTTCATCAGGACGTTTTTCCAAACACTAACGCCGATAATATACTGACAGGCGAAAGGTTCCACCCGATTGGTTTTTTCATTAAATTAAAGTTTTACATGAAATGGGGCATGTATACTCATATCTCTCTCTCTCTCTCTCTCTCTCTCTCTCTCTATATATATATATATATATATATATATATATATATATATATATATACATATATATAAACTTTATTAATTTCAAGTTAATTGGTATTTTTTTAAAATTTAATTAATATTAAATTTAACTGTGGAAATTTTTGCCTGTTAGTGTATTTGGCAATATCCTGCCCAAAATTAGGTTCTCACTTAACGTGTTTTTATCTTGATCAACAGCTTAATGTATATTTACTTAAAAATTATTTATTTTTTCTTTTTCAAGAATAAGGCATAGACAGTCAGTCCAATAAAGTTGAAAAAATTGGAAAATTACTTTCATAAAAATACTAAAAACGTTTTAGTTGTATTTTGGAAGTCCTGTGAACTTCTAGCGATTCTTAAATTATGTGACTTGCTGATTTGAGTTTTTCAATTACGAATAACACTTAACCTGGGGCTTATTAACCTATGAGTTGTGAATTTCAAGGAAATCAGATTGTTAAAAACTATATCGTATTATTGAACCAAGTATTTTTAAATGTCGATATCTGTCCTCTGATGTCTCATTAGCAACCCGCTAAAGCAATATTAAAATTATTAAAATCACTCAGCGTCTGATTTGCTATTTTTTGGATAATTAATATATAAGAAGCATATTGAACATATTTATTAATAAATTTTATTAGATAAAAAAATAAATCAATTTTAATAACTAAAGGTGCACTGACTGCATGGCGCACAGTGGGGCAAAACGGCCCAGAATGGGTAAAAACCTCATATTTTCTAAACGGTTCGTGCTATAAGCATGAAATTTTGGAATTATATATTTCATGAGGTGCTGAATGGAATGAAACCATAATCAGCTCCATCAGATGATCAGAAAGGGTCAAAATCTAAGAACAAAAAGTAAGAAAAAATTAATAAAGTAAATTTGGGGTATATTTATAAACTATCTAAGCTGCTGAATAAAATAAAACTATAACCAGAGCAATCTGATCATCAGCATTGAGCCATGTTTTCGGTTTAAAAATTAAAAAAAAATAAAATCAATTAAATAAAATCAAGTTTGTTATTTAAACTTATGTATGTTTTTTAGGTGCTAAATTGAATGAAATTTACTATATAGCTCTATTACAGACCCAAGATTCCTTGAATTAGGTTAAAATTCATTATTAGGTTATATTTGGAAATAAATTAAAATGTTTATTATAATTTTAAAAATGCAATAAGTTTTACAAAGTAATTTCAGTTGAATTCTATTGAATAGACTGGACAGCTATTTAAAATTATCAAGCTTATATTGACAAAGATTATATTCACTCGTTATATTACGTACAGAAATAAAGGATTTCGAATTGTTCCTTTTTTCTATAACAGTAAATAAGAAGCTTTATCATTTAATGGGAACTTCTTTTTTATAAATGCGGACTTAAATTACTTATCACCGGATCAGAAGTCACCATGATAAGATGAAAAACATCTTCATTTGTTGCTGTTCAAGAGCACTTTCTTGAATGATGATCTCTGTGATGTTTATTATTGCTCACATTCAGTTTTAAAGCCAAATGTGATTTATATATTAATAAAACACATTTTTAAAAACATTTTACTTTAAATCTCTGAATTTAGTAAGACATTTAATTTAGATCGAAAATGATTGGAGTGGCCATTGATATAAAAGAATAAAATAAATAAATATGATAATCTTCATGAGAGAACTAAGGTATACAATAATAAGAACTCAGTGATACAAATAATAACCCCATAAATTGGTCATCCAAATTCCAAAACTTTTATTTCCAATTGATTTTGATTTTTTATTTGAAGAAAATTATTCTTTCTGCTATATTCTGGTACTATGCCTCTCAAGAAGAGTTATGTGTTTATGTATAGAAAGCAAGAAATCATATCTGATCATTTTACAATGAATAAAGAAAAGAAAAGAAAAAAAAATATATATATATATATAAATAAGACAAGTTAATAAAAACAAATATACATATATAGTAAGCCAATTTTCACATCCTAGTTATAAAAAAAAAAAAAAAATTATGCTAAAAATTAGTTTCTGTATAGTGAAAAATAACACATAAATTCATCCCCTGAACAAATATGGCCGAAGCCGGGATTTATATTTATAACACGGTTTCTCAGATACCTGTACTTCAATTTGAACCCCTAAAGAGAGCCTAGTTTGGTGTAGTTTTTTTTGAAAGACCAAGTGAAATGAAGATAAGTTAGATTTACGAGATAGCTAACTTTGAAAATTCCTGGCAGTTAAGGTTGGGGCTACATTTACGAAATAAAAATCGTCCATAAACCAGTAAACATCAATTGTGAAGTTCAAAGGGTTCAAAATGTTTGCTAAAAATTCAGTCATAAAAAATATAACTTCAGAACCGTGTTATTTCTCAACTCCAGAAAAGGGCAACTTCAAGGGCGTGTCCAGATCCTGGTAATGAAATAATCGAAAAATCAGTTCCACAACCTTATGCTACATTTATTTAGGTATACAAAAATAATGAAAAAAAAAAAAAAGAAAAAAAGAAAATCATGAGATTTTAGGGTTTTTTCCACGTTTGCCCCACTGTGTGGCGCCCAGTGAAGCAAGCTAACTGTGGCAACTTTCAACATAGTCGTTGCAAGGCAACCTGCCATTTATGGAAATGGTATGAAAGCAGACCAAATTCTCCTTTTTCATACATTTCTAATAACTTATTTAGATTCATTTCTCCCGCTTTTAGTTCCGTGTTATTTAAGATTTTTATATATTTTTTCTTTCTCGAATTTCCAAACATACTATTATTTTTATTGAATAAATGAAATCCAAAAAAAAATTTATTTGTTTCACGGAAAAGTTACGATAATAATATGATCTCTTAATTTTACAAGCCTAGTAAACCCAACGAGGAGCGTTACTAACATGGCAAAGGCATAACTGAAATAGACCTCGACGGTATAATACGGAGCTGGGAAAGTCTCTGCGGTTGCCTGTCTCATTACCGCCTTTTTTTCAGCTGATACACTTCTGATTCTTCCAAGTTTTGAAAATAAAAGTTAAAATAGATACATAACATAATCAGAAACCAATAACAGTTTAGAACAAAAAATCGGTAAACAAATTGATTGATTAAGCAGTTTAAATAGCTAAATTCTTTTATTTATTTATTTATTTTTATTTACAACTGTATATAAATAAAATAAAAACACTTAAACATAGAAGGTCCCGAGGTTACCTTCTTTTCAGACACCTCGAAGGGTTATCTAGAATGGACTGGAATGCAGTTGAGATACTTGATTTGAATGATTATGGAGCTTACTATAAAGGGGCAGATATCTGTCAATTAAATGTTGAATTTCGGTACCATCTTTGAAGGTTTATGATATGGGATTGGAGTGTCTAGGAGGTAATGAAGGGATTATTGTTTACTGATAACTCAAAACTATTAAAATTTGTTCATAATAACACACATGTGTCACCAGCATACGTGGTGAGGACGGCGCTTGGATGAGTCTTCATCCTAAACATATTGAACGTCTACCTACATAATTGTTCAAGAAAGAAAGAAAAAAAAAGCATGATTTTAAATAAACTCTTTAAAGAAATAGTATAAAATTGGCCAACGTTATCATTGTTTTAACATCCATAGAATATCTATCTTGATTTAACTCCACCTTTCAACCCTACTCTTTCATGTTCATTTTATTATACAGTAGAGTTTAGTTCGGTAAAAAAGTAATAGTGAAAATGCCTAAAGTAACAGCTATTCCAAATTCGTCCAAAATTAACCTTTGAATAAAATCATATCCAAAAAGCAGACGGAAAAACAATTTTTAAAGATCGAAATCTCAAGTGGATGCTTATTGCTAATCAAGTAAGTACATTCTATCTTTTTATAAGTAGCACACAATAGCATTTAACCATTTCCAATATCTTTTTATTTTTATGGGTGGGCACATACAGTTAAATTCAGTGCAAAAATCCAAGTGAGCTTCATCCAGTTACTCTCACAAAGCTCATTTGACAACAAGCAGTTTCACCGATTTTCATCTTAACAGTAGGTATTATATTAGGTCCCTTACAATATTTCATTAAATAAACTGCTGTACAAGCCCTTAAAGTCTTTTTTGCAAAAATGCACTAAATAAAATATTCTTGACTAGAGCACCCAAAGAAAAAAATATCTCAATCACAGTTGTAATCATTCTCTTAAGGAAATACCTAAACGAGCAGAAAACAATTATATTTACATCATGGTAGATGAAACTACAGATACCCGGGGATTTTACATGAGTACAATGTTGGATTGCACGTTTGTCAGTGTGTTTTATTTTATTTTTGCACGGTTTTGCGCGTTTGGCTAATTTTTATTGCACGTTTTTAAAATTTTTACTGCTCTCAATTTGACCATTAGTAATCACAAATGGATCCACTTTTTGTACTAAAAAAATTACACCATAGTTATATACTAACTTTTTTAATGCTTTATAAAAGTAGTACTATTATCTCTTCAAAGAATAAAAAGAAATTTTACAGTTTACAGAATAACTTATAGTCACCAGAAATATTACATTTAAATAATATTGATTAATGCAGAAAAGTATTAGACTATTAAGAATTCAAATACTGAATCAACAGCGCGAAAAGATGATATAATGGCTCATTGATCCACCAGGTATGTAACACGATTGGCATCATGGAATTGTATATGTTTATAAAAACGTGACATGTTATGAAATATTCATTCCCCCTTGAAGAGCATAAAAAAGAATTCTTTCAAAAGTTCTAAAAATTCATAGTTTTGCTCATGATTTTCATATCTATTTGGAATAGGACCTCCGAAATTCCTTCTCTTTCTTTTCTATCTCCCTTATTTCCTCACTGGTTTATGTTACGACCTTTCTAGTGTTACAAAAATCTGGTTACATTACCTATGAGCTTAAGTAATAAGCTAATGCCAAAAATAATAGAACGACATATTATAAATTATTTTATGAAGTGATAAATCATGTCTGTCTCATTGGTTTTTTCATTGTTTCCCAAAAACTAACAATCGCTACAATTACTTTTCATTCTTACAATTTCAATCTTTAACTTAATCGGATACTTTAACACGATCAGCTTTTGCAAGAAATGTAGAAACCCTGGATCGAAGTAGAAAAGTTTGCTATCCTTAAAATAAATGCGAAGAGTGTCAGCGGGTGCCTCCCCGGAAGGAGTCTGTCGGACCCTCTGATGGCTTCCGGGATATCCTTACGTCAGGTATTGCGTCACTGGAGGTCACCCTCTTCGGGCTGCTCGCCCATTTCTTCTATTTCTGCCCATGTTTACTGCTGGCTGTGGTGATGGTCAGTAGTTCAGGTCAAGTTTAGAACATCTCTTCTATGTTTTGTATTCTATTTTAAAACCGATTATAATATTCATTTGGTTGAAACTGAAAGTTCCTATGAAAGGCCTTGAAATCTCCAGGCGTATTGTTTTTCATAACCTATTTATAATGCATTGTGTATACTTCATAGAAATTCAACTTTTATACATTTAAAACTAAAGCCGCACACCCACCATCTGCCTTTATGGACTTTACTTATTAATGACTGTAACAATATTTTTAGTGGCGCTGTCTCCAGGTGGGGACTACAGCTGCCCCGCCACCTCTGGTTCTATTATTATACCATTGTTTTGCTCTTGGAGATCCGGAAGGCCGTACGTATTCTTAGAACTTCTAGAATAGTCCTCTTCAGAAAGGTCAAGGTGGGTTATTTGAGCATGTTTGGGAAACAAAGATGAATTGTAAAAAAAAATAAAAAAAAATTTTAATCCTCCGATTTTATTTATTATTTTATTCATACAAGGAATGATGATAATGGAAATGATGATCTTTTCTTGCCTTTCGGCATTTTAAGACGAACTACTCTGCCATCTCTGGAGGGTCCTTGGTCCACTGAAGGTACTCCCTCTACGTGTCGATTGTGGAGGAAACACTGCCGGCTATGGTGGTCATCGGGTCAGTCCGTAAGATCTGAACCCTTTCCATCGGCGAGTACGTCCGCTAAGGGGATTGTGCCTTGCCACCTCCCAGGCCTGGGAGGTCCTCTTATCAGTGATGCCAAGTCAACGAAGTTCTTTCTTCATTTGCTTATTTAAACCGTAATGGCGCCAAATCGTCTGCAATGGTAAGGTATCTGGGTTACAGTTTTTTTTTTTTTTTTTTTCATTATGAAATACCGTTATTTTTCCAGAGGGTCTTCATCATCTTGCCTAAAACAGCGTCGAACAGCATCGGTTATGGGTCATCACCCTGTCTCAATCCTCTCTTTACCAGAAACGGTTTCCTGATTACTTCTTGAAATTTAACTTTTTATGTGGCTTTCGTTAATTAATTTAATGTTGATTTGTTTTTTTGGTCAGCTTTATATTCTTTGTATCTCTCTCGGTATTCCCCGTTGGTTATTTGTTAAAGGGGAATACCGATATAAATGACCAATAGAAGGCATAGATAATAAAAACTAGAATACCCTGTCTAGCTCTTCAATCGCCATATTTAATCGATCCATATTCTTTTGTACTTAACAGTATTGTAATAAATGATCACCTTTGTTTGGGTCGAATCGGCGACCTCTACGCCGAATCGTATTGAGAACAATCCGCTAATATATTCTGTGCTGACTTAGTTTCGTTGTGTGACAACCGTTCGCTCAAAGGGACCCCATCAAAGAGTCAGTGAAGTCAGAAAATAGGACGAGATCATGAGCGGGTCACAACAACCATTAACTGAGGTTTCAATCTGACCCGAATATCGATCTGCTCCTTTGTCGTGCATTATATATTTAATCTTGTTTAAGGGGGAGTTATTGTACTCAGGTTCATCACAAATTACCTGCTTTATTATTTTTTTTCAAATAATGAAATACTATTATTGTGTTCATTATAGAAAGCTAAATATCCCGTTTTTCGTTCTTTTAATTGTGCCAATGGAAGGTATTTTAAAGTTAAATTTAATATATGAACTTTAAATTAAATCCCGTGAAACAACCACTCCATCTAACTGAACATGTCAAAATTGTCATATTTTCCCGAAACATACACATTAGTGCTGGCGTGGGTATTCTACAAGATTTAATCACAGTTTTATATATAGAATCTAATAATAAATTTAACAAGCTTTAATATTTTTTTTTTTTTTAATATATATCAATTTATTGAAATTTACAACTTTACAAATATGCACATCAAGTAAATGAGCTGATAAGGATTACAATCACATGTAATAGCCTGAAAAGAACTACTCATCAGTAGCACTTCAATAAAATTCTACACTAGAAGATCTCTAGGCCATCTTCTTTTCAGACGCCTCGGAAGATTATCAAGAATAGAGTGGGAAGCAAGTTGAGAAACTAATGAATTTGAGTGGTTATGGAGCTTACTATGAAAGGATAGGTATCTGGTTTGGGCTAACTCAGCAACATATGGAACATTAAGGTCTTTATCGATATGCTTATTGGTAACAAAGTAAGAGGCATTTAGGATTTTTCGAAGGATTTTGGATTGTAAGGATAGGATACGAGATGAATTAGAAGGTTTAATTGAGCCTCAAAGCTCAACCCCGTACGTCCACATAGGTCTAATAACAGTGATGTAAATAAGTCTTTTGTAATGAATTGGGAGGTTTGACCGTTTGTCCAGTAAATGTTGAAGTAGTCTGTAACGACCAGCAGTTTCTTAGTTTTAATATGTAAAAATGAAATTTGAGATCGGACTAATATATGCGGAGCTATATCGATAAATGTTTTTCAAAACTTGGATTTCACAACAGTACAGGGTTTTATCCTGCTTGCTTGTGTATTTTAAGGGACTTGATTAAAACTTCATAGTAAACTTCATATAGTAACATAGTCTCATAGTAAATTCAACCAGATTTAAGATGGAAAAAAGAAATTTAGGATCGGATTAATGGATTCGGAGTTATAGCCAAAAGAGTACCGATAAAGGTGTTTTCGCGGTGAATATTATATTAAATATTTAATATGTCCTACAGAAATACTCCAACTAACTGCTATTTCAGAAATCTAGAAAAGAAGCAGTCATTATTATGAAAGCGACTTGAACGTATACACTTATATTACAAATATATAATGCCATCCATTCATCATATAAATGTATATATAAATTTGATTCATTTTTTTTCTGCTTATAGCTTTTAAACAATTTTGGTATAAAAAAGAATTAATACATTTTAATTGAATTTTATCCCACTAGATTATATTGGCAGCCTTCTGTGCTAGCTGTAGCGAGGTATTGGAGCGAAGCAGAACTCCAAGAAAATTCATATTACTGCCATGTCCACTGTTATTGAAATTCAGGAGAGGTCGGGTTGGTTTCATGTGTATAATAGCCTGGACTCAAAGAACTATAATTCACCAACGATCATTTTTAGTAAATCATGAATTTTGATTGTGATTACTAACTGCAAGTTGACTATAAAATACAGAAAATTCATTATTAGCTTTTATTGTATTTTTTAGAACCGCTTAGATATGCTCATATTTTATAGCAGAGCACAATTATAGAAAGAGGACTAAGCCAGTTGCTATCGCACACTTTCAGCGCGATATTGCCCCGCGATTATATCCCATCCCGCTTTCTTCATTGCATTACACAGCATATATCAGAGCCGTCGGAGGTGTAGAGAATGAATCTTACCTCATCATAAGAAACATCACATCAGCTATTCATTCTGAACAAAGCTTACCTTAAAGGTACGCATGATGGTATAGAAGGATCGATACAATCAGGAGTGGTGAACTAGTTGCCACTATCCGTTAGAATATTTTTATTCCAAGACTTATATCGAATGTTAAATCTTCATCATTAGTTCTAAAAACCTACGGCAAAACATATTGAAATAAAGAAAAATGGGGGAAAAAACTAAATTTCTCCTTGACTGAAAAAAAAATACGAGTAGATTCTGGACATATCTATCTATTATCTACTATCCTTTCCCAATTTATATTTCATGATTAAAAGTATCAAATTACTTAAATTGATAATCAAATTAAATTAATAATCAATGATTATTCGAAGTAGACAAAGTTGAGAGAAAATAGCAGATTCAAACGTTTTTCATTCAAACCAATATAGCTCCTAAACAGTAGGTCCTATGTTATATAAAAATAAATGCTCTCCATTAATTCTCTGGCAAGAAAACAGTTGACAAATTTTGAATCCAAGCAACACAAACAGAGCTAAAGCGTATCAAAATGTTACATTTTTGAGTATGAAAAAAACTTCATAACGTGACTTTTTAATTCAAACCAATAAATTTGCACACGTTTCAAGGACTAATGACTATACAATAATTGCATAACTTTTTTCTAATGTTCTAGTTAAATTAAGTTAAACTACCCCCAAAAGAGGTGTCTGCCTTGCAAAAAGTGAAGTAGTAGGTTTTACGTTTTTATAAGGTCCAGGTGGGTCCTGAGAATGAACTTTCAAAAATAAAACTAAATTTGATAAGGGGGAAATGTTTGGGGGGGGGAGCAAAAATACCCAAACGTTTTGAATTTTTTTCAGATATTGTATAAAAAAAACTTATAGAAAAATGCTTTCAATCGAAAACTGTTTTATTTACATAATTAAAATTTATTAAATTTTGCGCCTAAAGACATCCATTAAGCTGAATTTAATTTAGGCATTAGGCACAATCGATTGTCAAATATCGAAGAATTTTGTCAACTTTAAAAAGTTAGTTTCGGTCATGTTTATGAGTCCTGCTATAGACTTGATGGCTAAGTCAATCAAAAAATGTAAAATACTAAAAGTTGTTTAAAGGATTTTTAAAGTAAAAATTTGCCCATTCCAACTCTGAAATATGTCAACTAAAAAATCACGTATAGTACAGGGAAATTAGCTTCGAAGCTTGAACTCAAAAAGTTAAAACAACTGCTGCAAATCGTTCACCACACTTAGCTTTTAAGTTGGGTTTGCTATAAAAGTGTGTTTTTCTAGTTTTTTTAATCTGTTATTGTATTGATTACCAGATGAATATTTCCAATAGTCCCATTTTAAATTTGTTTCCAGTCGAAACAGATATTGAATTTTGAAATATTTAATATGTATAACGAAGTGTTGGTTGTTATGTTTTTTTGTTTTTTTTATGTATTTAGAACTAAAGTTTAAAATTCGTAACTAACTATCGAATAAACAAATTCCAATAGAAGTGGCAAATAATTCATCCATAATCTAATCCTAAATTTTTTTGTAGTCAACTTCCATAACCGATTAGTGGGCAGGATGATTTTATTTTATAAACCGAGAATCACACGTATTGTTCAGGAAGAAATAAAAGTAAAAACTACTTTCTTCGGTTCGGTCAAAGATGTTGGAATATTAAAAAGGTGATAACACGATTCCCTCAAGGCTGGGCAGAATTCCCTTCGGGTCCTGTGATTCTTCTCCTTTTTGTCACCAAGAGCCATTTCCTGTGCAGTTCTCTTACTGTACCGTTTTCCTCTTGGCGCTTCTTGGGGTGTCGTTTACTTTTTACCCTTCTTGAAGTATAGACTTCCTATACTACAACAGGATTCTTAGTCACAAGATGATATGTGGGGTCTGAGGTTCTGTTTTCAGTACTGGATTTTTGAACACATATTTAACTTGGGAAATATTAAGGTGCTCTTTACACATTACCTGTTTTTGTTTTGTTTAAAGGATTAAATACTTAACTTGTGCATGACATAGAAATATTAATAAAATAAGGATTAATGAATTATTTGCCCCTTCTATTGGTTTTTTTATTTTAAGACTAGTTTCAAATGTTAAACATTCTTCATCATTTCTAAAAAAAAAACTTAGGGATTACTATGTAGGAATCAAAATCTGTTTACCTAACTACCGAATTCACCCTTTCGTCTATATTTTTTCCTCTATATTAGCATACACTCAGTTCACTCTAGGTCTAGATACATATTTATTAGCAGCCCTTCCATTCGCCTCATTAGGTGACTATCAACATGATTGATTTCTTATCTTAAATTTTTTAAAAATTAATATTTATAATCTATGTACCAAAGTAGTATTATTTTGGATTTTTTGTTTGCTTTTAGAACTGATGATGAATGCTTAACATCCGAAACTAGTTTTCGAATAAAAAAAAATCGATAGCTGCAAGTAATTCATAAATCCTAATCCTAACTTTCCTAAAAAAAAATTAATAAATAATAAACAAAATAAGTAAAAATACACTCATATAACTTTAAACTTTTATTCATTAGAGATAATATTTAAAAATCGGTGTTTTAAATTGAACAGTTTTTCTTCTAACACCTTGTACAATTTCTATGCAATTATATTGGACAAGGAATACAGCGGATATTTTGATAGCTCGGGGGGGAGGAAGGGGCATTATTAACATGACTGACCCTTTCAAAATCGATTATGACCTTCTTTCTATTCACGTATAATGTATAATTTGGTTCATATATTTTTAAAATATTTTACAACACTTATATTTCTGTTTAACCTTCTGTCAAACTTTAGCCAATTTATGAATTTCCAATAAATAATTATAAGTGACATAGCGCCATAAAATAATGACGACTAGTTAGACCGCTTGAACTCCAATAACAAGTTTCTATGTTTACATTTGGAACTGGATCCCAATCTCTGCCGCAGTCTCATTGCGTACTGATAGATTTTCAGTAGAATTGATCTCACGGATTTGATTACAAATGATATATTACAAGCTATGACCGACGACTTTTAAACTTTATTTAATTACACATACCAGACTTGGGCATGACCTTCCATTTGAAAAGCCTTCCAATTCTTCTCTTATCCAATTCTTACAATCCTTAATCCTTCGTAAAATCCTCAATGCTCCCTATTATGTCACAAACTCACTTTTCCATAAAGATCTTAATGTTCCATATGTTGCTGATTTGGCCCAAACCAGATGTAAAACATTCATCATCAGTTCTAAAGTGGCAAAATGAGAAGGAAAGATATCCCAATTTTCTAACACAACCTTGTCAATAATTTTCTTGCGCTTGTCGTTTGAAGTACTGAGCAACAAGTAAAATGTTTCTGAAAGTCCATTTTCAATGCGACTTTCAATCTGGACGCATTCGTTGAAGCCAGAAAGGCATGTCCATCTATGCAGGAATGATTCTTTATCTCCATCCGAGGCTGTGGCTTGTCCTTGTCCTTCTGTTTCCATGATCGTTTTTTTGTCTCCGTTCCAGACCGCAGTCACCGGACTGGCGGCTGGGTAATGAATATTAATATAAAACCAGACAGCTTTCTGGGTACTAATATTAATAAATTGTTATTCTTAGTAAATAATATAAAAGTTAACTTCATCTGATAGTTCACCTCCCATTTTATATTCTGTTTATAAACAAATATATTTTGCTGTTCCTATATTTTTTTTTACAGGGAACATGTTTTACCGGTGACCTAATTAGTCAAGAGCGATACATTTTTGGGGAACGCAACAGCGTTACGCGCCATTTGATAGTTATATTAAATAGCACTAGCTCAATAATTAGTGAGCTTCTTTCGACTATTTTTCTCCTAATACGAAATAAAAAAAATTCTCCTGGATTTGACCGATCTTGATCGATCCCACTCGGCTGTTGTTCATCCAATTCGGAAATAAACAATACAATCATATAGGTAAGCAGACACAAAAATAAAGAACATAGGGGTATAGGCCATAAAAGATGGTATGGTTAAAATTTGGTACAAATTGGTTCAGTAGTTTTCGCGGTTAGTGATCACAAACGAAAAATGGCTTGTCCTTTTATATAATAGTATAGATTCTCAATTCCACCGATTCTTTGAGAAACGAATTGGTTTCAAGAATCGATGATCTAAAGTTGAACCCTAGGAATCGATAATGGCACACCTAGCCTCAATAAAGTGGGTACCCTTAATTGGGGGGAGAAACCTGGTGGTTGAGCGTGATTTAAGCTGACCACTTCACCTTCTTGTACAACCGTTGGTCACCAAACAATACTTCCTTACTAAGCACTTGATCCCAGGACCCTACATGGGTTGTAGCGGTACAGAAATGAAACCCAAAGCCTTATATTCAGGAATATTTAATTTCTTAGATATATTTTTTTATGAATTATTTTTTATTTTGAATTTTTTTCGTTAATATCTGCTCTTGGAGTAAAATCGTTTCATCGCATAAAAATATTTAGTTTACTGGATAAGAAATTCACTTAAGTAATGTTTCTTCGGGATCTGACCTGGATCGCTCCCTCAAAGATAATTAATGGACAGGGCTGAGTAAGAGAGGATTAATTAATTAAGAGATAAGTAATTAATGTTATCATATCCCAATTCTAGTCGAGTGCTCTAGTCTAATTATCGTGAGTGGCTCCCTATCTTTCCACGTATTAACTGATAGGTTTGCTTTATTTGTTTATTTTTCCTACTATTTTATAAAGTAGTTTTAATTATTTGCTTTTTTAATTTTCAGATTTGGTTTCAAAGTACAGTTTTTAGAATTTTGGCACAAATATGGTACTCTCTTTTTTGCTAATCACATGGATCTAATTTTTAATTAAAAGTAATTAAAAAAATTTATATTTATATATGTGTACTCTAACCACAGTTAGGCAAATTCATAACTAAATATTTGACTACTAATTTATTGGAATCGATCACTTAATTTCATCCTGATCTAATCTTTCAGTCGGTTTTACAGTGTAATAAATTATTAATTGACTAAAAAATGAACTAAATGATTTAATCATGAATTAATTAGGTGATTGATACCAGGAGATTAATCTTCAAATATTTACCCATTATTATATTTTGCCTAACTCAAATCTCAATAATTTTTTTTTTTTAATCGTGGGTAGAAATGAAAACAATTACCACCAGTTTGCAATATTAATGGAACTAGATGTCAGACGACTGGAAATAAAAATAAATTGCTATAATTATGAAAATAAATAAACATTTTTTATACACTGTTCGAGGCACATTTAGTATACTCCGTTGTAGAGATGTGTAAAATAATATCGATATTCCATTTCGACAATTTATATATATGTTATATAAGGTTCTTGAGGTTCAGTCAATAAATAATAACGACTTATTTTAACGACGTTTCGAGGCTATATTGTTCCCATAATCATGCCCTACAGTAAAAAAATAATAAAGTTATACAGGTTTAACATTAAAACATTAAGTTAGCTACAATATAAATATATAAAAACATGCATTAGAATAATTAACTACATATTATTACAAAATATGGAAGAGTAGGAAATTACTTACTATGTTACTGGTGGATATGCTATTGGTATCTACTACTGAATTATAACAATTCTACTACACAACTGACCTAGGGAATTTTTGAAAAAAAGTAGAAGAGCTAAGAGGGTTGGTTTTTTCCAAAACTAGCGGTATTCACAGATACAAGTACAAAAAGGAATTCCCTATTTCGGTGTAATATATAAATGAATAAATGATTTATATGATGTATATTAATGTAAATGTATATTATTGGTCTGAATGTATTAAATTCGAATAACATTTGTTGAGATTTGGGACGGTTGATTATTTGTTTAATGCGCGGTTTTTAATTTTTTTTTCTATGGTTATCATTTCTTTAATATTTCGTTTAAAATTATTTTGTTCATGGTGAATAATTTTTTCGAAATCAAATTTGTGTGGTGAGAGCTATTTGGTCCGGTTTATTTGGGTTTTAAGTTATACGAGGGTAAGTCAATAATTATCCGCAATATAGCTATATTTTTGTTTATGTTGGCAGTACTGTTCTTTTGTGTTGATGGCGCATGCTTTGTTTATTCGTTGTTATGTTTATGTTCGTATCAAGCTGGTAGGTTAGTTTTGTTATCGCTGTCGTGCTGTTAATAATGGCCGCTCCACTTTCTATTTGCACCAAAGAAGAGCAACGTTCAGTGATCCGTTTTTTGTGGTCGGAAGGTGTATCAGGGGCCGAAATTCATCGAAAACTTTTGGTACAGTACGGGAACAATTGTTTGCCACAACGGAGTGTCTATGAATGGATTGAAAAATTCAAAAATGGTCGCACAAGTGTTATGCAAAATGAAGGAGCTGGACGACCAGTTACCGCCATAAACGAGGAAAACATTGAGCGTTCACGTGAAATGATTCTCTCAGACAGACGGATAACTGTTGACGACGTGGCAAATCATCTGCAAATTAGCCACGGTTCTGCCTACGAAATCATTTACAGCAGACTTGGGTTTCATAAAGTTTGTGCAAGATGGGTTCCAAAACAACTGACACAGTTGCATAAACAAACGCGCTTGGACGTGTGCACAAAACATTTGGATCGCTATGTTAACGAAGGGGACAACTTCTTAGACAGGATCGTTACTGGTGACGAAACATGGATCCATCATTACGAGCCGGAGAGTAAACGGCAGAGTATGGAATGGAAACATCCAAATTCGCCGTGCAAGAAAAAATTCAAAACCCAACCGTCCGCAGGAAAACTTATGCTTACGGTTTTTTGGGACTCACAAGGTCCATTACTGGAACATTATCAGGAAAGGGGCACAACAATAAACAGTGAACGTTACAGTGAGATGCTTACTGCTAAGCTGAAGCCTGCAATTCGAAGCAAACGCCGAGGACTGCTGTCAAAAGGCGTTGTGTTGTTGCACGACAATGCCCGTCCGCATACAGCTGCCCACACTGTAGAAACGCTTCAGAAACTCAATTTTGAAGTATTGAATCATCCTCCATATAGTCCCGATCTCGCTCCATCTGATTTTCACTTGTTTGGTCCACTCAAACAGGCAATTAGGGGCCGTCGATTTGCCTCGGACGAAGCATTGAAAGAAGCGGTGCATTCCATCTCAACTCGCTCGCACCTCAACCCAAAACCTTCTTCCATGAGGGCATCAGGAAACTTGAACAACGTTGGACCAAGTGCGTTGAAAAGCAAGGGGACTATGTCGAAAAATGATGTACTTGTAAGTTTCCTATTTCATTTCAATAAAATTTTATAACTATATTGCGGATAATTATTGACTTACCCTCGTAGATGTGCAACTGTATTTATATTATATTAAAACGTCGTTGTTTGAGATATTGTTCCGATGTACCCAAATAAGACTTGCCACATCTATCTTCGCACGGTATTTCGTAAACAATATTAGACTGCAATTCCTATTTATCCGTATCTTTGGTTTAAACCAGGGTTTCAGCGAGAGTGACAATCTGAAAATCACAACCCCAAATACAGAACCTTTCACTCCTCCACCCAAAATCAATCCGCTTGTGCTACATATATCATCGTTGTCGTCACTTATACGAAGATTAAAAACGTTTTAGCAATGGGATTTCCTAAATTCTTAATCAATTTATTTTTTATCATGACCTGTAAAGAAAAAATCCCCGTGTGGATGGAAATGATTGAGTAAAAGATTATAAATTTTTAAAAAATATCATAATAAATTTAAAATTAAACTCATTTTTTAGTAAATTCAAAATTCTAGATTACTAACGCACTAGTATATCAATTGGTTTTAAACCATAAATCCGTCTATGTATATATTCCATTCCTTTTTGATGATATTTCTTATTATTAATTTTGTGATTAATTATCCCTATATAACTAATTTAATATATTTTAAAATAAGTTCAATTCTTAAGCAAGCAGATTGTTTCATACTTTTTCTAGTATGACCTTTTGTTTCATAGTCTGATATAACTGTTTCCAATTTAGCTATAGCCCTCTCTATTTTAATTAAAAAATTCTTTTTATAATTTAGAAATTTTCTACTTTAATCACAATTTCTTGGATATTGAATTGTTCAACAAATTTACAACTTTCCATCACGTGTACAACTCTTTCCAATAACGATAAGACACTTTTTTAATTAAATTTGTTTTTTTATTGACTGTAACTATTTCTATTTCCAATCTATCTCATTATATTTCAATCCTTGTAAAATAATTGGGCACATTTTGAAGAATTTTTTGCTTAATTTAAGATTTTCGTTTAAATAAATGATTATTGATGTTTTTTCAGTATCACGATACCTAGTAATTTTCCTCATTTTTTACTAAGTTCTTAAAAGCGCTAATTTTAACATAACGTCCGATTCTTTCTCTCAAGTTAACATAGTGGTGCGTTGATTTTTTTTTTTTTCGTTTTTATTTAGTATTTTTTTCACAAAAATTCTCTTCTCACAAATTTGTTTAACATTCCAAATTCATTAAAATTTGGGTTAGTTATATGGATAGCAAATGTACAGAGAAAATAAATCTGTCAGTATATAAAAACACAAAGTATATATGGTAATAGACATTTTTTTATTCATTGGAGCATAAATTTAAAACGATAAAAACATAAAACCTTAAATTAAAATTTAATGGTTTGTTGAGGCTTAACAACATATTGCATTGGGATATATGGGCAGTTGGGATGGGGTATCCTATACGTTACCAACCTATTCTCGTTAGGGCGAGAAAGTCGAGATTTTCTCTGTAGGTCCACCATTAAATTACTTTTAACTCGCCCAGGCCGGTTTCGAAGCTTTGCCGCTGATGTTTGAAAATTCTCAAGTGCCTGACACTGACTTCAAGCGGGCTCGACATGAATTTGTGTGTAAAATCTAACTGCTATTCCCCTGAGCACTTTTTTAAATGTATTAAACAACTCCATATTTAAGAAATTATATTGAAAATACGTAATATAATATTTCTTAGTTTTATTATGCAACTAAATGTATTGATTTTTTAGTTTAACCTCTGAAGGAATTCTGAATAGATGCGAAAGGAAAATAATGTGAAGAATATAGTGACCTGGTTAAAGCTCTAGATTTAGTTACTTCAGTCATGCAACGGAGAATTAGATGACTTTGTCATATTCAGCGGAGGGAATTCCGTAGAATGTGAAAAACTATTATAGTTGGATGAGTTGAAATCCCGAAGGATGAAAGACGAGAGAGGGGGCTCAGAAATGGCGCTTAGAAGGACCTGAAGTAAGGAATTAGCTGAGAACGGCTGGGAATGAAATAAATGTAGAAGGATCGTAGAAGAGGCCATGGTTCAACATATTCCATGATGCCATATTCTACATATTCATTGGTATTTAATAATCATTTATGTTTGATTAAGGTTTGCATTTACACTATTTGCAATGACGATATTCATTCAACTAAAATATCTGGCCGACTGACTGGAAATAATATTCCGCTACGCGAGTTGGCCACGAAAACAAAAGTGTTTCGCTCCGGTGGCTGCCGACTCACGCCTTCAATTTCTTATTTCATTCTTCTTTTATTGTATACCACTTTCTTATGAACTGATGTCTTACACCTTCTCTTGGCTGTAAAATTAAAATTTCTAAGTAGTCTATAGTTTTTGTTGGTATGCTGTGCACAATCGGATGAAGGCATTGTAACTCTCTGTAGCTTCTTCTTCGTCATCTTGATATTTAATTTTAGATAGCTTTCTTTCTTATTTATTCAGATTTCAATGCCAATGTGCCTGTTTTTAAATTTATGTGTTTGTTCTTTTATCATTATTTTTTTTTTTAGAATTACTGTGCTCTGAAGAAAAATGCATTACATCTCAACTTACAATACATATTAGTAAACTTTATATTTAAATATTTCATTTCTTCTTTTATATTATTTATTCCATATTTTATTTTATTAATTCAATAATAAGATTAAATTATTTGTGCATTATTATATATACTCGATTAAATAACTTATTTACTTAATTTTTGTTTTAATTTTATGTTGTTTGTATTTTTACTATGGCTAATTTAATTATAATTAGAATATATATACATTGGAGCTCAATATGTGTATTTTACCGAACTGGTTTACATTAACACAATAGCATAGTAAAAAACTGAAGATAATTTAATGTAGGTAATAAGGTTTTAAAATGTTTTTTAAGTGAAGAAATAGTCAGTGTTGCAGTCAAGTGAATAAACACGTCCAAGGTTTTATACAAAAAAAACTTTATATTTGGCTTGCCGACTATTATTAATTAATACTAAAATAAATTAATGAAAATAATTTAAAAATGGAAAAAAAAATAATACAAAGTAAATTAGTCAAAGTAAGAATTAATAGATGTTTACATAATTAGTAGAATATCTCAAGTTAATTAAATAATTGAATATAAAATAGTAGCAAGGTCTAGTCGAGAGATACAGTTGTAATAAAATAATTTAAATTGAATAATACAAATTTTAAAATGTTTTATTTTTGTGTTTGTTCTTTATCTGTATAACCCAAAATTGAGCTTCTCAGCAGCAGAAGTTTGTAATTATTGAAAAAATAATCTTGGACAATGTCCCCCTCCTTATGCTTAACAAAAATTTGAGGATAGTTAAAAAAACATAAAAAATAACGAACCTATGTTTAAACCAAACACTCTAGACCGGCCTATGTATTTAGTTTATCACTAAATCTGATCTTATCTGTGAATAAGTGGTTAAGTTGAGTTTTGACCAACATGAGTTTAGTGACTGAAAAAAATGTTTTTTTTAGTCACTTAACTCATTTTTATCAATATTCGACTTAATCGCTTATTCACTGGGATGACAGAGGTATAAGTTTTAGTTTTACGTCAATTACAAAAAAAAAAAAAGTTTAAACATCCAACCCTCTTTCATGAGTGATATGCTACTTGAAACTGAGAAAAGTTCAAAACAAGAGAGAAACCAAGAGAAAATACAATTAGGAAATCATCAAATTACCCATGAAATATATAGTGATTACGTGTCACAACTTTAGAAATGGCAAAACACTTTTTTTCACGCCCTTTCGTTCCGGTTTGATTCCGAGAATAACAGAAACTATGACTTTAATTTTGTAATTAAAACACAACTGATGAAAGAATATGTGGAATACTTTACGATTATTTCCACTACTTTCCAGCTATTATTTATTTTTTCAGAGCTTTAAAGCAAACCTTTATTTTTTATTATAAATGGAACTGTATAAGAAATGTAACATTAGAATACGATACAGAATAATGGTTTTACTAACTTATTACGGTTTTCACTGCATGATGTATCAATTTTCAAATAAGTGTTTATTGTTTTATATTTAACAGAAAATGTATTAGATAAATCTTTAATCTCATATAGGTATAACTTTCTACTAAAATATGTATATTTAACCTTTTGTTGGTTAAAACAGTATACATTATATACCTACAACAAGTATAGTTGAGGAAAATGATTATAGCAGCTCTTCAATGGAAGCTCTGTATTAGGTCACTTGGCCATTCTCTTTTCAGAATTCTCGGAGGATAATCGGGAATTGAGTGTGAGGCAAGTTGGGAGACTAGTGGATTCCAGTGAGTATGGAGTTTGCTATCAAAGGATAGGTATCTGGTTTGGGCCAAATCAGCAACATCTGGAATATTAAGATCTTTATGGATAAGTTTGTTTGTGGAATAATTAAGAGCATCAAGAATTTTACGAAGGATTTTGGATTGGATACTAGAAGAATGGGATAGTTTACTGGAGCCTCAAAGCTCAACTCTGTTTACTGAAATATACCTTCATATTTTAATTACGATAAATTACGATACAAAAATAAATAATTTCATAGTATCTACATATTATTTTATATTTTTATTTTATTTTTTATAATCTGCTCTTACTTTCTGCAATCAATAATAACGATCTATCTAATTGGACCAGCCTCTTTTGAGTATGTGAAAACACGTTTTTATTTTTTTCATTCCTAATACTCTAAATTGTGCCCTCTCATTGATCTGAGATTTTATTTATAAATTCCAAGATTATACCAAAAATAAAATGCCTGTTTAAATGCAAGCAAACGGATTATAAACCAAAACATAGAGGCAGTAGCCATTAAAATAAAAATTATATTTTATTTTCTTACCTAATTAATCACAGCTGCTACCAGTGTCTCTTGTTATCGTTTTCAGTCATATTTTCATATTTTACACTATTTTATTGCTACTACAATTTTCTTTTTAATACTTTAGGAATTGAAGAATTGTTTGCCATTAATTAATTCCTAAGAGCAATGATCCTTATGTACCCTTATGCATACTTTTTTATAACTTTTGAAGCATCAAATTATTTACCAAAATGCGTTTATATATTCGTCTACTATTTAAATGACTGATATAACCGTTCATATTGTTATTAGTTGTTTCATTCTGTTGTTAGTTCTTAGGTTAGTGTGAACAATGCACTAGTGCCGTTCTCAGAATAGTTAAGATGACATTATGTCATGCCTCATTGCTCATTAACCAAGGAATGTATTCTTCCCTATGTCTATTAGTATTCTTCTATCTTTAGTTTATGAATAATATAGACTTTCTTATAACTTTTGATGCTCATTCCTTCCGAGTACAAAATTAACAAAAAAACTATTCCGTTTGTTTTCAAAGCAGCTTATTTTTCAGGAAAAAAAAATACAAACTTTCCTTTACCCACTCCTCCTACACTAATCCCACTGGATCTAACATGAATGAACTAATAACTAATAATTAGTGAATGCACTGAAATATTTTATTTTAAACACAATCACTCATTTCATATGGATATTGTCTAGGTTTTGAAAAAAAAATCGTTTTTTTTTTATTCCAATGAAAGCTTGATATGACAGTTTTTCTATCCATCAGTATTGTATGCTGAATCAGTTATTCGGTTTTAGTCGATCAACAGTTGATTTTATTAATCATACGAATCATTTTTAAACGTCAAAGAGGGATATATTAACTCTTAAACATTTCTTCATTTCTCCTAATATATGACAATTTGGAATTTTAGGAACATTGTATATTGTTATAAATAATAGATAAATGAATAACTTATATGATAATATAAATCTATTGTTACAATTTTAATAACCCATGAGAAGTTGAAATTTAGATAATTGTAACACTTCATTTCTAGCTGTTAGGTAGTAAAAATAGTTTTCGTTATCATAAGCCGTATTCATATGAACACTAATAATGTTCACAATATTTGAGGCTATGAGAGCAAAAGTGGCCTAACCCACAAAATATAAAACAATCTAATTTAGTAATTTTTTGCAACTATAACGCCATCTGGTGGTGTTAATGTGTTTGAAAAATTGTTCACATTGCACCACCATGTGAACCAATTTTTCAAACACATTAACACCTTGTTGATGGCGTTATAGTTGCCAAAAATTACTAAATCAGATTTTTTTATATTTTGTGGGTTAGGCCACTTTTGCTCTCAAAGCCTCATTTGTGGAATATTGCTTACGGAAAAGTAAATTTTTCGTTCGTCATCTTTGTATAACAATGTTAACGAACACAAAAACATGTTTCATCCAGAATTGTTTACCTTTAAAAATATGTTAACTCTTTAGCCTATATCCCCTTCTGCAACCCAGCCTTCAGTTTTTTTTTTGTTGCCATTAGTGAAGAGGGCCGGGCTCTCAGTTTGTATTTTAAAATTGAGTAGAAAACGACAAGGAACTGCTCGTCGTTATAGACTACTTCATCATTTACTAGAGTAAGTTCAAAACATCCATGTAATTACAAAAGACTCATATACATAACAGCAATTAGACCAATTTGGACGTATGGAGTTGAGCTTTAGGGCTTTTCTAAAGCATCCAATTCATCTCGTATCCATTCCTTACAATCTAAGATCCTTTAAAAAAATTCTCGATGCTCCATACATGTCACAAACTTATCCACCAAGACCTTAATATACCTTACGTTTCTGACTTAGCTTAAACCAGATATCAATCCTTCCACAGCAAATTCCTCAACCATTCCAATCCATTAGTGTTACAACTTGCTTCTAATTCCATTTCAGATAGCCCTCCGAGACGCCTGAAATGAAGATGGCCTCGGTACCTTCTAACATAGTACTTATAAGTACTACGAACGGGTAGTTGCTTTAAAAACAATTGACGTATCATTTTTATCATTATCATCACATATGTTTGATGTATTATATTTTAAACAGTTGTATATTTCTATGAATAAATAAAAAATTGAGTAGATGTATATTATTTTCTCTCGCGGTATAGAAATATAACAAATTTATTTATTGTCAAATCACTGTTTTTAAAAAAAGTACATTTTCTCAACAATATTCATGTTGGTTTGGACAGATCCAAAGCTGGATAACTTTCGGTACATTTTATACCATTAGCCAAAATAAAAATTTAAACCATTGATGATGAAGCCACCAGTTTTTAGTAATTTTATATTAATTATTATTGTTATTTAACTTCATGGCTATTTTTCAAGCATTAGATAGGTGAAGCACTTTGGTCAGAACCCTTCCTGAACGGAGACAGAGTAAAGGAGATAAATGGAACAGGAAATTAGTTGTAGACCCAGCGGTGGATCTAGTTTATCGACCGAAATGGATGTTCTGTCCGCCTCGACCAGGAATCCTCCGTATACAGTATAACGATGAAAGGAATAATTCCATTTTTTAAGAATTACTGTTCAAATATGGTAAATGCTGGGATGAACCTCGTTGATTGGATTGTGACCTACTTGTTCAGAACAGCTCTTGCATTTTTGCTTTCTGGGTTCATTATGCGTCATTTGATTAATCAAGAAATAATCAGCATTCATGATTTTAATTCGTATTGCTCCAATGCCGGAATATTTAGACAGTATAGAGATATAACTTCACCTCACTCCCTCACAAATAAAAAAATAATAAAAAATCCTACAACATGAAAGAAAAACACACAATAGAAAAATAAAAGAAGCAATATACATAAATAAAACAATCAGTAATGCAGTTAACTACAAGACAGACACTGATAAAGTAGGAAATATAAGGTATAATTGATAAATTTTTTTTAGTTTGTTTTTGTACCCATAAGGTTGAAGAGTTATTATTTAGATATGCAAATGGAACTGACATGGTGGAAAAGAATTTTTAAAGGTAAAATTATAATGATATATATAGTGTAAATTGAATTAAGAATTTATTATGTTTGATGTTAAAAATAGTATTGTTTGAAATATGTTTCAGCAATGGGACATAAACATGTAACAAGATTTTAATAATAAAGAGGAGTAAATGCCATGAATAATGAAATAATTTCACCTTCATTGAAGAATTTTTTTTTTTTTTTTTTTTGGGTGGGCGTGTTTGATATGTTCCAGCAAATACAAAAAACGGAATTTGTTACTTTGACTGTACCCTACTTTAGAAGTTGAAGACAAAATGGGATTCCGTTTTTCATTTCATCATTTATGGTTGGATTAAACATTATTTTAAAGTTAAAAATATTCACAATAGTTCTTCACACAGCCTAACAAATAAATTATGTTTATTCATCCGTATTTATGGCCATCCCCTTTTGTTAAGCAGCCTCAATTATTGTGACAATTGCGAACTTCATTACGTCGAGTTAGGTTGAATTAGTGTGGGCAATTGCGAACTCATGATAACAATCTTATCCACCATATGGACTGCCCTAGTCAACGTCAACTATAGAGTTGGAATGTTTGAGATTGTTATAAAGTTAATCCTGATAATAATCAGTATTTTAAGTTCATTAATCAACTGTATTTCGTAAACATAGTTAAATTAATAATAGATATCATATTTTACATTATGATTAGAAAGTTCTTTTCAAACGGAAAATATTGCTTATATTGAATGTAATTAGTATAGATCGGCCGACTAGTCGGCAAAGCTGACTAATCGGCTATTTTTGTAGTCGGCGATTCTTTTATAGTTCTACGCTTAGAAATGAGCTTTGGGGCTCCTCTAAACCATGCAATTCATCTCGTATCCAATCCTTACAATCCAAAATCCTTCGAAAAATCCTCAATGCTCCCTACTTTGTCACCAATAACCTTATCCATAAAGATCTTAATGAGCCATATAATACTGATTTTGCCCAAACCAGATACCTATCCTTTCATAGTAAGCTTCCACTCAAATCCACTAATTTCCCAACTTGTTTTCCACTCCATTCCCGATAATCCCCCGAGACGTCTGAAAAGAAGATGGCCTAAAAATCTTTTAGTGTAGAATGTTTATTGAAGTGCTGCTGATGAGTAGTTCTTTTCAAGTTTTGACATGTTATTGTAATCGTTATTAACACATTTACTTGATGTATATATTTTTACAGTTGTAAATTTCAATAAATTGATAAAAAATAAATAACACTTAAAAATAGGTTAATTGAAATGAAAAGATGTCCTTTATTGACTATAAAGTTGATTCTTGCAATTTTAAACAGTCGCGCAAATTACAATCCCTACATAGTGACACAAAATTGTCTGTGTTGCTCGTACTCAGGTATTCAAGATTGTTACGTGATAATCGTTTTCTCACACAAACAGGATAAGGGAAGATGAATCAGGTATTCAGTTTATTATCTTGTTTATGCTGAATCCTTGATGAGGTATAACTGTTGTCATAGGTTACCATTAAGTGATTAAATAAGCACAATTTGTCTTGGTTTTGTTTTTTGTATTCCTTTTCGTTTGTCTGTGAAAGTAAATTTGTCAATTGCTGGGTAATTTTGCTAGTTAATTGCTTTAACTGTTTTGATCCAATCTTTTGAAATTATATTAGATTATTATTAATCCTTTTTTTTTCTTTTATTATTTTTTTCAGTGGGACCTGTTAATCTGCTAGATAGAAAATTAAAAAATTTCTAATGATCAATTGTTATTATTTTTGTTGAAAATTTCAATAAATTAATTCAGTATGTACGTGTAATAATGATTTTCGAAACTATTTATTTCTTTGGGTGAAGAGAATTAAATCATTACACATAGATACGAGAACGTTCTCCTGCAACATTAGCAAATATTTAAAGAAATCAAGAGGACTGATATTTTTATTTATTTATTTTTTTCAATTATTTTTTTTTAAAATTTACAACTGTACTATATATATGTATATATATGTGTATATATATATATATATATATATATATATATATATATATATATATATATATATATATATATATATATATACACATAAAGTAAATATGTTCATAACAATTACAATAACATGTAAAACCTGAAAAGAACTACTCATCAGAACCACTTCAATTAAAATTATACACTACTAGAAGGTCTCTAGGCCACATTCTTTTTATACGCCTCGGTGGATTATCGGGAATGGAATGAGAAGCAAGTTGCTACACTAGTGGATTATTGTGGTTATTGAGTTTACTGTGAAAGGATGGGTATCTGGTTTGGGCTATATCAGCAACATTTGGGACATTAAGATTTTTATGGATAAGTTTATTTGAAACAAAGTAAGGAGCATTATGAATTTTAAGGAGGATTTTGGATTGTAAGGATTGGATACGAGAAGAATTAGAAGGTTTAATTGAGCCTCAAAGCTCAACTCCATATGTCCAAATATGTCTGATAACTGTCATGTAGATGATGTTTTATAGTTAATCAGAAGTTTTGAATGTTTGTCGAGTAAATGTTGAAGATGTCGGAAACGACGAGCAGTTTCCTGTTGTATGTGGATTCCAAGTTTGTCCAGTTGGAGTTCAACAGAGATCACTGAGATATTATTAAAGGATACTGAAGGACAGGAAGTCGTAGGTTTACGACGAAGGGATAAGATTATTTGATCTTTAAATATTACAAGTACAGACATCTAACACCAATGATGTTGCATTTATGTATTTTAACAATAAAAGAATATAATTACGTATATAATGTTCTGTCTGAAATCAGATAACAATACAAATTGTTAGAGGGATCTGAAAAAATAAATTCAATACTTATTTCATTCATGACGATAACATGCACTGAAATAGACTGATATTATTTTGCTTATTGAAAAAGATTGTTGTTAATTCAGTGAGCTGTTACTACAGGCGGTGCCGGTCACACTTTCCCTATATAGAATGAATGTTGCTTGGAATCTTGATCTGAAGCGTGAATGATCTTTCTCAACTGGCGACCTACCTGAGTCGCATATAAAACACATACTGTTTTAAATTTACCGCCTATAACAGCTAGTGTAATCGAATTTAGTTAGCCTTGAAACTTTTATGATTTAGTCATAACCAATACTATGAAAACGTTTCGTTTTTTATTAAAAAAATGTCATGGATTATTATTGGCACTATTGATTGAAAGATCTTTTTCCCTGGTCATGATTACTCCGCATGTTAAAGTGTTTTTGATTGAGGGATTCTCGGCATATCATATAACTGTAGTTTATGATATCATCGCCACTATGTAAAACTTACGAATGTGAAAAAACGCATTTTTTATTTCGTTCGTTTACCATTGCATTATACAACGCCTACCTGTGGTAAAATGCTGGAAATTCGTAAAAATGACATAACTGCTTTCGGTTTACTATGTGCCAATCAGATTCGAAATTTTACCATAATGCCTTGTAGAAAACAACAGTAAACGAACGGAATATACCCACGTCACGTAGGTTAATTTTGTAAGGTGTTTACCTAGGGATTTCCCCTATGGACTCGTTGGATTTTTCCGTTCCTATTGGAAACCAATTTAAACCAATCCAGATTTTTGTTTAAATGACCAGATAAACTTTTCCAATAGTCCCATTTTAAAATTGTTTCCAAAGAGTGCTGATGTGAAATGAATGTCTAGAACTGATGATAAAGGAAAAAATGTATTCAAAATTAGCCAAATATTAAAATTAACTACAAAGAAATAAGGCACTTTCGGGTTTTCTGTTCCTAAAAGGCTCACCTCTTCCTTTATGTCATGTGAACCACTTAGAATTGATTTCCACAGCTTAGTATCTTTGAAAATAGACGAGTCTTTTCCATAACTTGCCATGTTCACGGAAGTAAACCGGTACGAAGTAACTGTTTGCAATATCCATTAATACGATTTTACATGATGGTTGTGACGGATATTTTACCGCCCAGTAAAATCCAATTGGAAAAAAACGCCAAGTGTGTTCCTGGCCATAGTTTCCACCTTCCCCAAAACGATCTATTCATTTATGATTATCTATTGTGGATTATATTTCACCTTTTTAAGTAAGTTATTAGTTAATATTATATTAATGATGCAGTAGTTTTGTTTTAAGAATATTAAAGTAGGTTGGACCATGCTTCTTTATCTTCGCACCTGGTTCTAGCCAGCCAGGACAACCAGGTATTTCCAGCCTCAGGCTAGCTGATATTTGGAAAATTCTCTGGTGAAATGAGAACAGTTTAATTTAAAATGCATTGTAAAATTTATGACGCTTATAAATTTCTAGAGAAGTCATTTATCTTCGTATTTGAAGAAGTAGTTAGCTCGAAATTATCACTTTCAAAGGTAAAAGTAATTAAAGTAACTACAAAAAATAAATTTTACATATTTTAGATCAACAAACGCCGTTTGACAAAAACAATTAAAGCAACTTCATCTAAAATCAATTTACTCTACAGGCCGAACCTCAAATTGTTGAGGATGTGTATTCAATATTGGGAAATGCAGAAACTAAAATTTGTTATAAAATAAATACATCCAGATAATAGCACCACTCCATTATACCTTTTTGTTAATCTCAGCATATTTTGGCTAAACATAGTGGTTTTCTAGCTCTAATACATAAGTAAACCATAATCCTAAAATATCATTGCAACTTCCCATCTTTAGTGCTTAGATTTTTGTAAAATTTATGAAAAGAGTTAAAACATCTAAGATACATCGGGAGTTATAGTTGAGTTTCGGGCGAAAGAACAATATGATTTTTCAACACCTATAAACATATTTCTAACTCTCGGTACGGCCGAATTTCACTCACCGGAGCATCAAAACTGTGGCAGAAATTATTAATTTTTATTTTAATTTTTTTGTAAAACTATTTATTGATATTTACAATGACATGTCAATAACAGAACAATGTTAATAAAGAACTATTCACTATTAGCACTTCTAAGACATTATCTTAAATATGAAATCAGTGATTTAATTAATTTTAGTGTGTGAGGCGTAAACATATAAAAAGACAACAACAAAAAAAAACGGGTAAACCGCGTAACCTAATTAATAATTAAACCGTATTAGTACATTAACAAAATTGTGATTGTAAAATATCCTTAAAATGCTAAGAAGCAGTTCGAGAAGAATGGGCAAAACATTATATTCGATAAACATTTTTTAAAAACTCAGGGCTATGAAAAAAAAAATTCGATATCTTCGATATGATATGAAGCCTGAAACCTTTAGAAAAATAATCTTCTTTTACTATAACTTATATATTATGTTATAGAAAAGAGATATTTTAAGTTAACTATTTTTTTTTCTCGAATATTGTTTTTATAGATGCCGGTTATTGGTGTGTGCAGTCATAGATACAAAGCTATTAAAATTAAATTACAATGTATAATGCCGACTTTTCGACTTGCGAGTCTTCATCAGGGTTTCAGCAAGAGTGACATTCAGAAACTGAGTTTAGAGTTCCCGATTGTTGCTCACGCTGAAACCCTGATAAAGGCTTGCAATGCAAGTCGAAACTTCGGCCTAAAAATTAAAATTTAATTTAACTGCTTTGATTCTATGACTGCATTCCCCAACAACCGATATCTTTAAATACATCTCAGTCAACAAATATCACATCATTATAAATATTCTTTTTGATGAGATTTGGTATATTTTTTTAGCTCTCATATAGATTATTTTTGGTTATTTTAACTTTTTTTTTTCGTTTATTATATTTTGATTTTTACAACTATATACAATATACAACAACTGAAGTTTAGGAAAATTATTACAATATGTAAATAACCTGTGAAGAACTACTCTCTAATAGCAAATGAGTTATTGGTATTGGAAATCGGTTTTCTACTAGCGGGACCTTATCAGTAATATTTTTTTTTTTCTCTTACGCTGTTTTTCCGTAAATATTAAGGCGTATATTTAAGATTAATGTTAAGAACTAATTATACTTCTGCTTTTACTGGACATCCAACTCAATATTCGGAGAACATATGAAATGCAATCCCCAAATAAAGAAAGGTTCGATTCCTCTATTGTTTTGGGACAGCTGCTGTTGCCATGCCGGGCACGTGTTCTTAGTGCTAATCTCCTTCGAATCCCGATGACCAGGTGTAGCGGAAGCACACGTAGCAGTCTGTCTTTGTGTGAGGATTTCCTCCGCCATGGTGCCACGTTTGCCAGCTTGGGATTCTTTGTTGTTATCCGATGGAGCTTCGCTGCGTTCTAATTATGTTAAGTTGATTGCCTAAATGCCTGAAAGTCTACGTCTTTATATCAGTTAGATGTGAATATGGTGTACCGATTTGATAATAACGTTTGTTGAAGATTGTCTGGTAAGCAGTCAAAAGAAAGAAAAAAAACGTTCATATCTTTTTTATTTTAAACTTTTTGTATGGAATCCACATACAAAACTAAAACGACTAGAAACTGCTTGCCGTTACAGACAACTTCAACATTTACTAGACAAACCAAACGTTCAAAGCTCCCAATTAATTACAAAAGACTTGTTTACATGACTGTGACTAGACCTATTTGGACGTATGGATTTGAGCCTGGGGCTCTATTAAACCACCCAATTCTTCTCACATCCAATCCTTACTATCCAAAATTCTTCGTGATATCCTCAATGCTGCTTATTATGTCATAAGCAAACTTATCCAGAAAAATCTTAGTGTTCCATATGTTGCTGATTTTGCCCAAACCAGATACCTATCCTTTATAGTAAGCTCCATATCACTCAAGTCCGTTAGTTTCTCAACTTTCTTCCCACTCAATTCCCAATAATTCTTCGAGGAATCTAAAAAAAAAATAGAGACCTTTTAATATATAAATTTTATTTAAGTGCTATTGGTGAGTAGTTCTTAGCATATCATTGTAATCATTATTCTCATTTCTTGTACTTATATAATGTACACAGTTTAAAATCTTAATAAATAGTTTTTATAAATAATCTTTTCATAATTTCATTATTTTTCGTTTCTTTGCTCTAGAAATTTGAAGTGTCTTGCTAACCGTTATTCTCTCCAAAGTCAACAGCAGATGGTTGGGACCCGAAGGGTTCCCTTGGTTAGGGATGGCTCCGTAAGGAAGATAATCACCAAGAACTTTATTTTTAGCTTAGTTGTAAATAGACTGGGGCCTCCGGAGCAGATACCATCATCAGAACGTACAAACAGAACTGCTTACTTTTCCCAAATAAATCGTGAAGATGTTGGGTGATAAAAGTCTCTGTACCCGCTCTGGTTACAAGAACCTTTAGGGAATGGAACATCTGCTGTGACCTGGCATCCAAAGGGGCCAGCTTGGATTTTTATCGTTGGTAATAAAAATGTTAATGAATAATCATTCCTTTCGAATAGCAAATACTAGATGTCTTAGACAATAGCCGAAAGGACCAAAATCCAAAGGATGAAACGAGAAGAGATTGTCCTATGTAAAAAATGTAATGGTTATATCAACTTTTAAAAATGACGAAAACGGCAGAATATAACAATTTTATATGTAAATGACCCCGCAAAAGGCGCCACGCTAGAGAGGTGAAAACTTGGGTTCGAATCCCGACCGGGTCAAATCTTTTCCCTTCAAAAATAAAATAATATAACAATTTTATATTTTTATTTTTAAGGTATTAGAGTCATTCTCTAGAAATAAAAAAATTAAAATAGAATATATAGAATTCTATACTTGTTTCATAATGAACTAACTTACACATTTTATTTATAACACATTAATTTTTGTTAACAATGTATTTAGATCTTGCAAAATATAATAATTAACTTTGTTATCACCAATTTTCCTAGGTTTTTTTTTCTGCACCTCTCACTTTATTTATACAGAAATAAGCAAAAAACAAAAACAAAATGATAATCCAGAAAGAAGCTTTTGAGCGTAATACTCTTACTTTTGGGGAACTGGTGAAAAGCCACTGAAGAATATTGGTTTCAGATTTGCCAGAATCTGACGATTTTTGGATCGGCTGACATCTTTGGATACCCCTTCCCTACAAATTAGTTTTCCTCCATTTGATTTAATTGTTTCGATTTTGAAAAGGACACTTTATTTTCCCTTAAATCCTTTTAGCAGGGCACTTAAGGTTTCCATTTTGAGATATTCCAAGATCTGCCGATTTTTAAAATTGTGGAACGATATTAAGTTTAAAATCGATTATAGAATCAAAATTTCAAATAAGGAGTATTAACTAAAACGATTTCTTGAGTTAATTCTCACCTTCTTTTTTATCTGCCCCTTGTGTCATAACTAGCTTTGAGTCAACTAATTTTTTTTGTTTGATGCTATGCATGGTTCTTTGAATCCGTTTTATTCTTTTACGGGAGGTTAGACCAGTAAAAGAGGAGGGCCCGTTACCTCAGGTTATATCCTCGTTCTGGGCCATTTCACGAAAGGTGAGTGTGTTATGTACTGTATGTGACCTTAAGTGTCAGTCTGTATGTGTATAGTGTTATGTCCTGTTGTGTTAGTGCCCTGTACTGGACTGAGGAGTCCGAGAGAGCATTAACTCCCCCCTCCTCTCCCAAACTCACCCCTGCGGTTATAGATATTTCACAATACTTAAAATTATCATAGTTATTGAACTATAAGTACATTTTAAACTAATCTATTTGGTTTGTTTCAGGTAAGTGCCATTTTCATGACCAGCTTTTTTGTTTGAAAATGACAGAAGATCGGTAAGTTCTTATGGCTTGAAAATATGCTTTTAAATTAACAAAAAGTGAAATTTTTCTGGATTTTACATTTGCTTTGTCTTGCCAACATAAGTAAACTTTTTAATTTAAAAAATTGGTTCAAGTCTTGAAACACAGGGGAAACAATCTGGAAAGTTTCATTGTTTTTTTTTAATAGTCAAGCGACCACCCCTGGATCACTTTAAATGATATGACTCTTTTTCCAGTGTGCTGTTCTAACAAAGTGATAATTCATTTCATTTATTCATTTCAATTATTGATTTTGACTAGGGCTTGTTTAAAGAATTTTCATCTGGCTTGCGATATGATAATTGTTGAATTATAATGTGAATAAATGATCAAATTAGAACGTTTCGCATTCTATACTACCCCAGAAGGATATTGTGACTGTAGAAAATTGTTAATTATGTTATGTATTATAACACTTAGCCTGTATCTAAAGTTAGCATCCTTAATTTGGAAAAAAAACCGGTGTTTGTGACAATTCACCTCTTAGTACAACCGTTGCATAAGAGACAGTACATCTTAACGTTTTTAATACAAGATCCTCCATCGGTTATTGCGATACAGGTTTTAATTTCTTAAAGATTTCTTGGTCCGGTTGTTTTTTTTTTTGTTTTTTATTGGCATCTTGTTCAGTAGAAATGAGACACGTTAAGGTACTCCAGATTTACATATTTTATAATTCTTGTTTGTATTTTTGATAATTTCATTTTTTCGCTGTGAAAGTATTGCTGTACAGTATTGATACTACACATATGGAACTAGAGGATTGCCGGATTTACATAAATGACATATTGCTGAATGTAAAAATTTGACAAATGAGCCGGATCTTCATTCTAATATTAAAAAGTTTTGTTCAGTAGTAGAGTAGGGGTAGTAGTTTTTCTCATCGGCGTTTTAGGCTCAAATTTGTCTTGAAACGGTTTGCCAGCTGAATGATCTGAATTACCCGATGTAAGTTTTGTTTCCTATAACAGCCAGAAACCTTACCCGAATACGACTTTTAAATTTATTTTTACCTATCCATCTCTAGCCTTAAAGTCGTGTTTACTAGTGAATTTAATGTAGAACACTTTAATTTTTCCATTAAAATTTTCTCCTGAAGCTGATGTTTACCGCCGCCGTTCTTGAACGAACCGTTCAAACAAGCACTATCTGGTAGTGGTTGTTGGGTTTTCTCGGGAGAGGTCCGAAGTACCGAGATTGTACTTTAACTTTATTATAATAACATTTCTTGTTCCTTGTTATGAAAAAAATGGATCTACTTAATATTACTTTTCGGAACATAAATCTCTTCACAATATAATTGGTTAGTTTACCCCCCTTATAACGGACTTCACACCACATCTCTCCCCGCCATCTAATTCCGAATCATCTTGAACGATTACCAGACAATAACGAAACAAACGACAGAGATGGATGATAGCAATGGAACGCTGTTCGTGAAGGAGTTAGCTATAAAATCGGTCGTCGAGGCGAGATTAAATCTAGCCCTAAGTGAGCGGAAATCGCTTGAAATGATGGATTGTCGGCAGATTGAGGAAGTCCTGATTGGTGGAGGCTCGTGGTGACCCCTTGGCTCCTGTCAGCATCAGTTTCGCGTTTACTCTAAGACAGCAGGAAGTTGTACGTATCATTGTTAGTTTGAAATATTTATTGTCTGGCATCATTTACCTTGTAATATGTATGTAGCAGTATATTTTAATGATCTCAATTGTTCTTTGATTTCCTTCCTTCCATAGTTCCTCCAAGGACCGTATATTTATGTTTACGTTCTTCAACAATATGAAAAACAAACATATTCAAAAGAAGGTCATGATTTTCAATATCTAGGGGTAAGCTTGTTTACGGATATGGTTTATTTATTTTATTTTACTTTTTTAACTATGTCTAGAAATATTAAATACATTTGAGGTACGAATGATGGATCAATACCATTAGGATAGATGCATTATTTGTCGCTTCTAGACTAAAGACTAGTTTCGAGTGTTTAACATCCGTCCGTTCTATAAACATACAAAAATTTAAAACCTCAAAACTTTGATTATATATTTTAAATTTAAAAAGGGCTCTACTTAACCATCCAATTCATCTCGTACCTAATCCTTACAATCCTAAATCCTTAGAAAAATCCTAAATGCTCCTTACATCGTCACAAAAATTACTTCTAAAAAATACTCATATCCGCAACTATTCAAATCCATTAGTATTACAACTTGCTTCTCATTCCATACCTAATAACCCTCCGAGGCGCCTGAAAAGAAAATGGCTAAGAGACTTTCTAATGTAGAACTTTTCTTGGAGTGCAACTAGTGAGTAGTTCTTAACATGTTATTGACATATTCAAGAATATAGAAACTTCAAATGTAGTACTTCTTTATTGTAACCTTTATAAGTGCTGCCAAAGGGTAGTTGCTTTATAAACAAGTGATTTTTATCATTATCATCATATTTACTTGATGTGTTATATTTTTATGTTGTATATACAATTGTAAATTTTAATAAATCACTAAAAAAAAATTTTTTTTAATTTTAAAAAATATCAGGAACCATAGTGGAGTAATTGTAAAGAGGAGAGAGGGGTATAGTTATAGTTATAGTTGGGTATATTTTGATCCCTACATTTTACCTGACTAGTAAATGTAGGGATCTAAACGTATTTACTTATCTACCCCTTTTGTTTCTTTACACTCAGTTACTGAAGGTCCTAATATTGTTTAGAAGACTCTTTAGATGAGTATCAACATGCTTGATTCTTGTCTTACGTGTTTAAAATTTCATATATATAATCTATGTAGAGAAGTGCTGATGATTTGAATTTTTGTATGTTTTTAGAACTGATGATGAATGTTTAACAGTCGAAACCAGTCTTTGAATACATAAAATTCCAATAGAGTGGCAAATCATACTCATCAATCCTAATATTAAATACATGTGCTATGGTTTATGTAAAAAGACTCGTAATGGCCGGTTAATCATGGTTTCGTTCCAAAAAGATGTAAAAATTTGATATTTTAGGTTCTACAAATCGTATGAAGTTTTTTTGACAAATCTTTTACTAATATATTTGGATACAAATCCCCATGCTCTAACAAAAAATAGTTTATAACTTCATTTCTGGATTCGAATTCGTATTGTATTAGACAACGGGCTTTCGAAAAACGTTTACTCTGAGGAAATTTGTATTCATGTGGTAAAAGAGCGCGTATAGGCTACTGCTGGCCACCGTTATCTGGGCTGAGTCAGTTCTTATCTACAGCTGGGCTGTAACAGCAGTTCGCTACTTCCAAGATGAATATTTCTTTTCAAGAAATGCAATATCATATGTTCCTCTAGTTCAACGGGAAGGATGTCTTTGAATTCCTCTTACAAATATTTTGATGATTATGTGTGTATTGTATATTCATACCATGGCGGCCTAGCTGCCATATTTATAATTAAGGACACCATATTAATAATTATAATATAATTTAAAATATAGTAATAGAAATTAAAAGTAATTATACATTGTAAATGTTTACAAGATAAGCGAAATAAATCTTAAAAATTAAAAAATAAAATTAGAGGCAAGAAAAAAAAAGAATATAATAATGGTACGTGCGGCATTCCGTACAGAAAGGTCGACTAGTCAATCAGGATTAACGATATATACTATCTTTATGTAAAGGATATTCAGCTTACAGAAATAAATTTTATTTAGTTTGTAGTTGGGTTTTCCTGATGAACCAAGACACGTTCTCACTATGTTGTTGTTAATAGGCATATTTAGAGCAAACGCAAATTAAAACTATACTTTTATTTCTGTTTAGTATTCCTAATTTATTTCTGTGAACTAAAGTTTTTACCTAATTTATTTCTGTGAACTAAATTTATTTACCTAATTTATTTCTGTACTATGCTGTACCTTTATTTTTTGTTATTTTCTAATTAATTGTTGTATTTGTATTCTGAGTCAAACGATTTATTGTCACCAGAAAATTACAGCCAGGTCATGATGTTTTTCTTCATTCATTACGGGACAGGAAAAGCCGAAAACTCGATTGATTTAAATTTGTATTGATGTGTTTAAAAATATTGTTTTTATTAATTAATCAGTTGAATCTGACATAACATAATGATAGAAATGTATACATTTTTTTTTAAAATCTGGTATATCTGAATCTTAGCTTAACGATTCCTGTATGTCAGAAATATTTTGTTGGGAAATTTCTCATTCCTGAAATATTATTTTTAAACTCTTTAATTTTCTTAGTATGCATTTGTTGTACACCATTATGAGTATTCCTTACGACGGTGTTTGACAAAAAGTGGTTGTACGTACTAATTGAAGCGGTGTAACCTGTTGAGTTGGTATGAGGAGCTTATGCAAGAAGTAAATGAGTCAGCCATGCCTTGACGACATTTCAGGAGGCCAGATAAAAACCACTTTCACTAGCCTATCTCATGCATGTGGTCCCGATTCCAGTACGAGCTTCTATTCAAGCTGACAGTATAATTGCCAAAAGTTATTAATCGCTATTGATTCAAATAGAAGTTTCATATTATTTTAAATATTAAATAAACAGAGGTTCTATGTGAAGTCATAGCGGTTCATAAGGATGTGTATCGATACACGATATATCGCAATAACGATATTTTTCTTCCGAAAATCCTAATTTTTTTCTTACGATGTAATCGATATATCGTAAGAAAAAATCGATGTATTGATATCGATACGTACCTTACGATATATCACTCTGTATTATAAAAATATAACATGTAACTATATATAATTTTTTAAAAAATAACGAAACCTTGTGAAATTGGTTTAAACAAGGGAAAGTTTTTAACGATTATTGTTTTTAACGCAACTTTTCCAATTTTTTGCAGGTTGGTATATGTACCTACTGCCTACTGTTTAGTTCATAGTAAACTGCTTTTAAATTTTAATGATTAGAAATAATTGTGTTCCTATTTATATCGTGAAAAATCTAAGGTAACAACATCGAACCAACCATTTCTCTGCTCCCATCTAAAATACCTTTATTTACCTAATAGAGAGAGATTGTTTTTAACTTGTAATAAACTTTCTTACCTTAGGAAATGAAAATTAAAAAAATATCAATATTTAAAAAAATAGATATATGTTGAAAGTTATGTTGTCTGGTAAACTTTCTCACATTAGGGAAGTGTAAATAAGGGAATACCGAAATTCTTATAAACTCTCTTAGATTTGTCTTTTTTATAGTAGTGTTCTATTGAATTATTATTACAACTTGCCTTTCTTTAGGTCACTATATAGATGACAAAATTTCGTTCACACATGTAAACATATGTACAATTAAAATTTCTCACATCAAGGAAGTGGAAATAACAAAATATCACTATGTAATACATTAAACATTTCAGACAATTTCGGTCGACCAGTAGTTCGACCTCGTTACCTAAAGTAGCTAAAACGATAAAATGAACAGCAAGATCATTGTAACCTGATGGAAATATTTAAAATGAAATTTCATTAAAAAAAAAAAAAAAAAAAAGAAAAGAAAACCCACAATATATCGATATTTTTAGTCGCTGACATAACTTGTATCCATATTCGAAGCTCAAAATTTGGTCAATATGGAATATCGATATTATTCTTACGATACCCCTCCCTAGTAGTTCACTTAATGCTGATTTAGAAGATGAAGAAGAAGAAGTTGACCCCTAAGAATAACATATGAGTACAATACACAGGGCAATCCTCTAACTGTGATAATTAATCATAATAAAAATTGATTAATAATTGAATTATGAGTTACAAAATAAATGAGCAATCTTGTAAACGATAAATCTTATGTATACTATTATAATGTATATAACATAAATATTCATGTTTTACATTTGTTAGGAAGATTGAAAATTCAGGAGGTAAAGAACTAGTGATGTTGCAGGTTAGAATAAGGAGGTCATGAATATAGGTTTTCAAGGATTGAGTGCACCTAGGAAGTATTGACGTCGGAAACTGTGGTAAAACCACCCAATTTCAGAATACCTGTGAGATACGTGAGAACTTCTATAAATCCCGAAAATAAATCTAATACAGTTCATCAGTATTTTACACCTCATATAATATATACATATATTCACAGAAAACATTACTACTTCTTTAAATAACAAATTGCAGCAATTCAAGTTGTCCTTTGACCTAACTGTACAATTTTGGCCCAATAGATGTGAGCCGGAGGGAATGGCATTCCTGGCTAGACATGGCGCTAACTCATGTATTATTTAGCTGGTGGTGCCCGTGAAGGACCACAACACTAACAGACATCTGTAAGTGTCATTCTGATTATAAATAGTTATCTTGGTTTGAGTTACAACGCAACTTCAAACAATGATGGTTTCATATCAGTCGGTTTGATGTCCTTCCTGATGAACCAGTATATGGTGATGGTTATTCAGAAGGAGGCTACAGAATGGAACCCAGAATCAAATACTTTAATTACAAAGCACTCTGAATAATCATAAACCACGTATTCACCAGCTGGCTCTTAATTTCGCGAAACACTGCACCTAATACTGAAAATTTGCATATTTGATTTTCGATTTGTTCAAAATCGTATAGCTTTAACTAATTAGACTCTAACTCTTACATTAATCTGAACATACATTACAGCATATTCCAATGGATGAAATAATCTAAAAAATATTTTCCTAGAAAACTTATACAGCAATGAAATGATAATGCACTCCTGATGGCTTTATCTCTTCAAAAGAACTATTCTACACATTACATGCCGTCATTACAAGTGTTTTATGTTTTTGGGTATCCAGTCATTTACGGTATAGCTTTTGTATCATAGGAACTTTAGTATTTTCTATATTTTAGAACAAACCCCACCAGACACTCAACACCTTATGATTCTTTTGTGAATAATATATCAATATAATGCAATGCGCGGTGGAAAAAGAGATATTTAACACAAGACCTTTGATGATGTTGATCATAGAATCCCCCTCTCCAAACTCCATAGCCTCTCAATATATAATAGTGCGTGAAGCGACTTCATTACTTTTTATCTCACCGTTCCCGAACAGTAATTATACTTGGAAAACGTTAGTCATCTTCACTGTCATTCTCAGGGAGTCCCCTAGGGATCTACTACGGATGCATAATTTATGGAGGAATCTCTGGCGAGCTCGAAATGAGATATAAAGACTAATGAACTTTTTTTATTTTATTTTAAAGATCCCAGACTTTCACTCATATCTAACAGATATTCCGAAATTGGATGCTTTTATCTCAATTTCCGACGTGAATACTTGCATGTTGCACTCATATTTCAATCCTTGAAAGCTAAAAAACCCGCCTATATTCATGACCTCCTGACTCTGCGCTCCTCCGTCCACCTCTTAAATACTAGAACCCAACCCATCAACCTGTACACTCCTGCGCATCGAACTGCATCCTTCGAAAAATCCATCATCCGCGCTTCCTCTTTATGGATTTCATTGTCCATCTCTATTCGAAAATGCTCCTCTCTAACTTCCTGTAGCATCATCTATTTCTTTACCACCTGAGTTTTCAATCCTTCGAGCAAATGTAAAATATGAATATTTAAGTAATAGATATTATAAAAGTATACGTAAGCTGTATCTTTTTGCAAGATTTCTCATTCATTTTGTAACTTATAGTGTTATTTGTTATCAATTATCATTGCCAGACGATTATTCTATTTATTGTACTCTTATGTTATTCTTAGAGGACAAGTTGTCCTAGAATAAAGTTGATCCTCCTCTTCTCCGACTTATAAAAGAATGTTTTTCTTCTAGAGGAAATGCTGTTGAAGTAGTTCTTCCGTCATTGCTAACTAGTTACTGGTTTTAGGGAATCTCGTTAGAGGAAGTATCGCCTTCTTCAACGGCTTAATATGTTAGAATGTATTCAAAAATGTTGATTAAGAAAAATTATAGTATATAGAGATCAAGGAATTGTTTTACTACCTCTTTGTTTTATATTGATTGTTATTGTATTGCTCAGTGCAAGGTCCTATCTCAATGCCAGGTGAGTCATGATGGTTCTGTAATCTGAGCCATTTGAAGGCAGCTGGGCCCTCCATTGCAGAACAGCTCTCATTAGTATTGGCGCCTGCACCTTGTTTTAGATAGATAATGGTGCCCTTATGTTCAAATTTCCTTTTCAATTATATAGTTTATATACAAAGGTATAACTTGAACTGCATGTAGGTCTTTGTAATTTTTTTACTCAAAATCTCTAATTTGCATCCAATATCAAAGCGTTGATGAAACCAATAACAATCGGTACCTATATTTTAGTTTTTCCTTCTTTTATCTTGTCTTTATAAAAATTATTGCAGTCAATCAGTAAGGCAGAGTTTTCAATTAGTGTGAGTTTTCAATTATATTAGCCTTTATTGCTTTTTTTAATTGAAAACGGTTGACACTACAATGTAATTTATTGTTGTTAGGGCAGGAAGGACGGGTTATCGTTCAGGATACAATCTTATACCTTTAAGATCTTTAGCCGCGTGAAATGGTCTTCCTTCAGACATGTATTATTTACACGAGCAGCCTGGAGCCAGTATCTCGCTTCACTTTACTTTGAACTACGGTTGTCGTGATCAGTGTCAGACTAACTGAAAACTCGATTTCCGGTCCCCTTAGGGCCTATTCGCCAGTGCACTTCCCACTGTCATACGTTCAAACAATCAGGTTCAAGGACAGTGACAAAGCGGTCCTATCCTCAAATTATGATTGCTCATGTTCAGCAGGCCGACTATCCCGTCCGACGTTCCCCGAAAAAATACTAGCATACTTCCCTTACACCGAACCTCTGGGAGGCTATTTTCCTTCTTAAAAAACAAACTACAATATCCGATTAAGATACCCGATGTAGGATCATCACTCCTACCCCCGGTCGGTGTGGGTTGTCTCCAGTGATTTGTTGGGCCTCACTTAGGTGTTCGCCCCGCAGCGTGGTATTCCTTGGTTCCTTGGAGAGTGGTCACCCATTGTGGGCAGTCCCTCACCAAGTACTTTCCACTCTTGACTGTGCTTAACCATTTACATTTTTTTCATACTAGTCATAAAGTTTAGAGGAATTTCTCTTAATATGCTAATGAGAAAAGATTCAGTTGCGTCATTGTTTGACATTAGCTTTGTGGATATCAATGACAAAAGTAAAATATTTACTATGGGTAAACAACCTCATTCACACGAGTAGATGAATCTTCTTTCAAATAGTTACGTTTTACATTCTTTAGTTGTCTATTGGCATTGATTAATATGACTTAATCAATATTGAGAATATATAAATGTAATAAATATCCTTGACTTATTTAACGGATTATGTTCCTGGTAGACCAGTAAGAGGTTTGTTTTAGTTCTGACTTTGTGGGTTTTGATTATGATGGAGTTAACCAATAGCTGTGGGTGTTATAGGCCATGTATCTTAAGGCAGCTCGCACATTAATATTTGCTTATATTATGGTCAAGTTTGTAGGATATGTCACGTATTAGTATATGCCCTCTATAAACATGTAAATTTAGGTAGAAAGCTCTCAGCCAACTTCTTTTCATTATTCGACGAGTATTTTGTGGATGTGGCTACTAGTAATTCATATATATATATATATATATATATATATATATATATATATATATATATATATATATATTTATCATTGTTAGTTTTCACAAATGAGAATCAGTACCGATGTTCTGAATAAGAATGAGTTAACATGTAAAATATACATAAGCTTATATCACAAAGTGACTTTGTTCTTGACATAAAATTGACTGAATTTAATGATAAAATGTTAATAATAAACGATTTGATTCAGATAGCATTGATATATGTCACTGTCACGGACATGCTATAGAAATTTACTCGTATTTTAATATTCTGTTTGTATTATTACATTATCTATATGAATGTTAACTAATATACTCAAACAGATTTCACTTGATAAGCGATTAATTTGCAAGCAGACGAATGACCTTCGTACTACAAGATTTATGAGACAAAGGATTCTTTTAACATCAAATTCTTTTTTCTTTTTTTTTTGTTGTAATAAACAAATTTATGTTTTATGAATAGTTATTGTTTTTCAGTCTATTTATTCACTCTTCATATTATTCTCTATTTGTTCTTTTTCCCTGTTTATGTTTCACGGTTTACAATTGAAAGGGTGATGTCACTTTTTTTTTTTTTTTTTTTAAATACAATCTAGTTCATCGAATGAATAATTTAAGTGCAGATGTGTTTGGTAGCAAAATCTGAATGTTTCAAAACAATTTGAAAAAGAGATACGAAGAAGATGAAGGGACTATAACATTTTTCTGCTTAAGGAAAATGTAAAAAAAATATTTTAAACATAAATTACTCAAAATTATATTTTGTTAAATAACCCCTTTATCCACCAAACCCTTCGCTTACTGTTCTTTAGTTACAGAGATTTTTTAATGTGAATCACTTTTATGTATTACCTCGTACAGATTTTGATTACTTTAAAGTTGTTTTGAAACCTAACTTCTTCATTGTTAAATAACTTATCAATAGAAAAAAACGTACGCCTATGTTTTTGCATTTGAGTGTCTTAATTTATCCACTTTCTTATGCTATTTGTAGATTGTGTTTATCTGCTTTATAAGTTTCAATGTTCTTTTCTGACTTGTTTTAACATTATTTTAATGACTTCATTTTTCAAAAATTGTTGGAATCTGAGCTGGATTCTTGGATTCTGGCAGTCTTGGGTTGCTTTCTGCTACAAGTGAACTACTCCGCCGTAAGATGTGGCTCCTGGTCTTTAAGAAGTTAAATGGCTTGGGGCAGTACATAGAGGCCTGGTCCTTATGCCCCTTTATAGTGAAGTACAGTCAGCACTCTGAGCAAGTGGTCTTCTAACGGGCACACCAATTGAACAGACTGTAACTGCCCACGCAGGCTGATACTGTCACTGCTTACATAGTTCTAAGTTTTGTTTGCATCGATTACTTATATCTGCGAAATCGATCACAGATATCGTGGAAATCCTGGGATAATGTAGCGAGTCTCGTTTTTATTTTAATTAATACATATTAATTAAAATAAATGCAAATTTCCGATCTCTCTGAAGTCGCTTTAAGTTCGTTTTTTTTCAGAGGTTATATTTTTTTCATTAATCATTTTTTCCTAGACGTAAACATTTAATATTTAATTTATTTTTAGTCTACTACTCTATTTTGTAGAAAATAGCCTATACTTAAATTTTTATGGGTCATTAGAAATAATAATATCGTTTAAAACCAATCCAGATTTTTGTTTAAATGACTAACATTTCCAATAGCCCCATTTTAAATTTTTTTCGAATAGGAACGGAGAAATCCAATGAATCATAGGGGAAATCCTAAGGTGAAAACCCCCAAAATTTAACCCACCTGGCCCTTCACCCTTCCACGATGGATATATTTCAGATATCTGTTAAATCTAGGTGAGTAGCAATATTTGATTTGTTGTCTTACATTTTTGAAAACTTAAGGATATTTAATCCATGTAACATAGTGCTGATGTGTTGAAAACTTTGTATGTTTTAGACCTCAAAATGAATGTTTAGCATTCGAAACTAGTTTTCTAATAGAAGTGGCAATTAATTCATCAATCCTAATTATATAACATATTCCGTAATATATAAGTTTTTCACCAAGCATCTTCATCCCCTCGTGTCTTCATTTTTGTTATCTTTTACTGTGATTTATTTATCCTTCATAAATGTATGAACATACATTATGTATGAAAATACAAAAGTGATCTGATTAAAATACCGGCATCTGGGTTTTTATCATAATATGATTATGGGTGTCAAATCGATATCACAAGGAAGAGTATTTTTATTCTAATGCAGTTCATTTCATTTATTTGGATGTATTCATTGGATCATCAAACTCTGTTCCTTTTTGCTTATATCTTTTAGCTGTCTTCCTCCTAGTTTATGTTCCACTCATGAAACGCTTCTTTGATACTCTGTTCCTAAGTAATAATTGGCCTTTCTGAAAATACAATGACCTGGCATTCGTAGTCAAACCACCGGAGGTGTGATCAACGCGCTTTGCATTGACTTAAAACCGAAACTGGACCTTATAGCTGTTCCTAATCGTATCCATTTTGATTCTGTCTTGCACCTACCTCAGGTATCGTATATCTATTACCTGGATATTTCCTTTAAACTTCGTTGTTTTCTACATCAAGAACTTTTTCTTTTTTTAAGTCCAGTTTCCATACAGTATAGTTTAATTTATTTTCTCTACCTATTAAGAATCAATTAAAATTTGAATCTAGAGTTTTTTTTTTTTTGTAATCTTGGTAAAAAATCAATTTCATGCCCTGTAATTATAACTTATGCAGTACTTTAGGAAACTTAATTGAATTCCTTAATTATTTTCATGGTTATTATTTGCCAGCAAGTAGCCGTGAAAGTGAATATATCTTGTGTTTACTGGCGGGGAATGATAGGATAATTGGTTCTGATGAGTTCTAACAAATGAGCTGTATGAATAAACTAATGAGGTCAACGCCTTGGGCCGTGCTATATCCTTCACTACTGTCATCCAATTGCTGTCCTAGATAGCATATATAGATAATGACACAAGTTATTTTTATTTTTAACTGAATTGCAGCGTTAATGTACGTCAAGATAGTGAAGAAATAAGTAGTAACGACTGAAATATTAAAGATCAATAAGAACAAAAGATATGACAAATGAAAAACGAATGCAACCCTTTAACAAACAGTGCTCTTGATACTTACGGTATAATCCTCGATTGAAATTATATCCAAAATTGAAAACTAGTTTACAGTAAAAGAAATATAATAATGACAAGATGGTTTTCATTTTGGGCCAAGTTTAAAACTCCAAAAATATTTATGTTATACCTCGCCCAGACACAAAGAAACATTTACTAAGGACGCAGCAACGATGCCAGCGGATGTTTGTCTAAAAATATAATAGTCCCGTTTATAGATCTAGTTTCTCAAGTTTAAGGATACGATCAAGGACGAAGAACAGATGTGTGGTCTGGAGGGAAGTAGGAAAGTGTGTGTAGGCACAGCACGCGCATACAGGAATGTCATCCTTCGTATTGTTACCTCTCTGCTGTTAGTATAAATTACTATGTAGACTTAACAATCGCTTTTTCGTAGCAGCATGTTACATTTTACACGGCTCCAGTGTCTAGTTAAATTAAATTAAATTTTTAATTAAAATAGTGTTAAACTGTTATTTTATAAAAGAGAAAACCTTCACTGATCTCCCATAGGTTTCTATAGGTTTCTTAACTATGTTAGAATATATTTTTGCAACTATAAAAAAAAAAGTACAAGTAAAAATACCATATAAAAACAATATATATAGTTGTAATGGCATTGATTATCAAGATTTAATTTGCTTGTATATTATATTATATTAATATATTAGAGGCTGCTAGGTTGTTTCATGCTTTTACTTATTTTGAAGTGATAAAAATTCGTACTATACTGAAGATTGTTATTATTACTATCGATTATATTTTCTTTAAATTCTAGAATTCTAGATACCACTACAAGAAAATTGGTTCCGATAACCGTACGTGTACTGACAGTTTGTGTTCTCTATCTCTTTCTCTTTCTCCCACTAGGAGCACTTTTCAATTAATTTATTAAATATAAAACCTTTTAATACTTTTACCTCATACAATATCTTGTCTGTGAGAAAGCGCCTAAGGCAATAAACCCCCCTCACTGCGTCACCCTCTCTCTCTCTCTCTCTCTCTCTCTCTCTCTCTCTCTCTCTCTCTCTCTCTCTCTCTCTCTCTCTCTCTCTCTCTCTCTCTCTCTCTCTCTCTCTCTCTCTCTCTCTCTCTCTCTCTCTCTCTCTCTCTCTCTCTCTCTCTCTCTCTCTCTCTCTCTCTCTCTCTCTCTCTCTCTCTCTCTCTCTCTCTCTCTCTCTCTCTCTCTCTCTCTCTCTCTCTCTCTCTCTCTCTCTCTCTCTCTCTCTCTCTCTCTCTCTCTCTCTCTCTCTCTCTCTCTCTCTCTCTCTCTCTCTCTCTCTCTCTTCTCTCTCTCTCCTCTCTCTCTCTCTCTCTCTCTCTCTCTCTCTCTCTCTCTCTCTCTCTCTCTCTCTCTCTCTCTCTCTCTCTCTCTCTCTCTCTCTCCCCCCTCCTCTCTCTCTCTCTCTCTATATATATATATATATATATATATATATATATATATATATATATATATCTGTGATATATATATATATCACTCTCTTGTGCATTTGTTGCAGAATGAAGCATTCTTACGTACAGGATTGAATTGAGTTTTTCTCTTTCTGGTTTGCTTTTTCATCTTGATTTAATTTTATTTGGCACTAATATATTCCCCTTTCAATGTTTCATAAATTATAAACTTCTCTCATTTGAAGAGTATAGTGGAATCATAGCATTATACCATACCGTTTATATCTTTGTTATTCTTAAGCATTAAAATCGTAGAAACTTCAACCGATTAGATCTCACAAAGCAGTAAAACTTATAACGGTTTTCTAATATACACATCAGATTTCAGTACATGGTGCGGTCTTATCTCAATGTCGAACACACTTCTTCGTTTTCATTTGCATGAGAATATCGATAGGTAAGCATATCGAGTTCTGTCCCCAAGCCCGCAATCCAAAATTCTCTTTCTACCCCGCTATAAAGATTCAGGATTGCTCCTAGCCCCTTCATCATCGAGTAATAAAACCCGATAATGTTACATCTCCATCAGCTCTTTGATTATTATTATCCGCTCGTTATATTTTACGGCAACAACTGGAAACGGCTTAATTATTGCAGTAATACCATCTATAACGAGCAAAGGCTTTCACTAAAAATAATAATAAGACAGTAGAACCTAACCAAGTCGAATATAAGGGTGCTTTTTATTCAGCTTTTATAGCTACCATGACTGTACTATTAGAAGGATAAATCTTGTTTTCTACGAATTTTAGACTTACAATTCTATTATTCTATTCCTCAAGAAACATTGCGCTTATGTCGTTAAATATAGTTAAAAGTTAGCAATTGAATTTATTATGGAAAATCATATTTAAAGTGTTTGTCCACTGTTTTGGCTAATACACCTTGTTTAGACACATAGAACATGGAACAACAAACTGTTTCCCTCTTAAAACACTCAAACAGTCCATAGTAATCTTATTTTATATTTAGACCGTTCTATTACTTTGATTTAAGAGCTGGTGTATGGTTCTCTTATCCTCCTTTATAAAAATGGAGAGGAACCTCCCACACCTGAGGCAATATTCACGCAGGTAAAAAATAAGGCAATGGACATTTTTTGGGATTTTAGAGGAATACTGCTGTTGGATTTAAAGGATAAAGACACCACAATAAGTGACAAGAGTTATGCAGGCATACTTTATCGTTTGTGAGACAAAAGAAAAAGTTGAGCTGAGGTTTTCGGCTTCTTCATGACAATGCCCTTGTCTACACAGCATTGATTTCCAATTTCATGGCAGATATGAAGGAATGCATATTCCTAGACATCTCTCATCTACCCTAGAGGCTTGGACAGTAGTTGAAGAACATTTTTCAAGCAAAAAAGAAAATATTTTTTTTTACATGGAATAGAAATTTTGTCCAAGCCTCTTATTAATTATGTAAAACTTAGTGTTGAATATATTGAAAAATAACGCCCGTTGTTTTCTTTTACCTTTCCTTCTTTAGCCCTTAGACTTACAGACCTTACTTTATAAGTTCTTTTATTTTATATTATTTTTCTTCGTACTATAAGCTGCTATTCATTTTTTTTTCTTATTTTAATTCATGTTTAAATACAAAAAAAAAAATTAAGAGAAACGTCTTTTCAATTAGGTTTGATGAATTAATTTCCACTTTTATTGGAATCCTTTTTTATTTGAAAACTAGTTTCGAATGTTAAACATTCATCGGCAGTTCTAAAAGTACTTAAATTTCAAAAGATTGCACATTGTTACATATATTATATATTAAATTTTAAAAATCTAAGACAAGAAATCAAATGTAATGGTACTAACATAGGAAGGCAAAACGGAAAGAATTTCTGTACGATAACAGGACCTAGAATGGACTAAATGTTCAAAGGCGAAAGGGTCAAGTACAGATGAGTCCTTTTTTTTCAAAGTTTTCACTATGACTGGTTGGTTTTTTCCGTTCTTATTGGAAACAAATTTAAAATAGGACTATTAGCTATTCATTTATTTATTTGATCATGGAAACAAAAGTCTGGATTAGTTTTGAGCAATTTTATTATTTCTAATGATTCATAAATATTTAATATTAAGCCATTTTTCCCGAGCTATGTTGAATCATGGTTACTTTCATTTAAATGGATAGCGAAGATTCTGTGTCCCATTGTTATAATATCTTTTATCTTATTTTAATCTTTAATTTACTGTTCGTCCAGTCTTACCCGTGCATTTAGCTTTACAGAAAGAATTCTAATACATGTGGCAATTAATTCAATCCTAATTGTATTGATCTTTCTATACCATCATGCGTACCTGAAGTCAAATGTCTTTTGTTTTTCTGTTGCGCCAATTTTTTTATTTACTTATATTTTTAAAAATCTCGGTATCAGTTTATTTACAGATATACTCGTATTTTATTGATTTGTTTATAAATATGAGATGAATTTTATAGCACTTCAGTATTTTAAAGAAGGAAACTTCTTTTAGCAGTATTGCAGATTTCAATATGAATTTGTCATAATAACTTTGTTTTTAGAAAAAAGGAAAAATTATATTCTCGTTTATCTTTCTGGTCTAGCCGATACGAAAATATGGTATGTAGTACAGAGTCTCATTTTCTACCAATAGGTTAGATACATCCCGACTTCTAATATATGTAGGTTTAGTTACATGTGTTGCCGTACAAGCATTACATTTCATTGTTATTCTGTAATTAGAGGAACCTTCTCATCGATCACTAGTTGACCCAACCCAGGACCACTCGGTCGGTACTGCATCAACAAGGCAACCAGGCTTTGAATCATCAATTTGAAATTCCGATGAGTTGGTCAGAGCCTCTCCTAAAAATAATCCTTTTCTGTAATTCCCTTCACCTTCCTTCGCACCCCATTGTTAAAGAGAAGAGGAGTGGGTGGAATTCTAAAATGGTACAGAAATCGAGAAAAAAAGATTTAAAATTTTTTTTCTTTTTGGAATGTATAAGGATTTTTACGTATTAGTCAGTCATTCACATGTTCCTCGATTTTTGTTGTGGATTCGAGAATCGTAACTGGAATTACGAAGATTAATCTGAATAGCATTGGACGCTGCTGCTCACTTAGAACAAAACTGCAACTTTCAATTTTTTTTTTTTAACATAATAATTTTTTTCACAACTATACACATTTGTTTACAACCAGTGAATGTGAGGTTACTTTAAAACAAAAGACATGATCAGGCTTGAGGGAGTCAGCACCCAGTGTTGCGATCTACAGGGATGATACTACATTATTAGGGATTAGACATGAAGATCCCTCATCCAGCTTCTTTTCTGCCTCCGTTGAGTTTTGTCAGAAATTTGAAATGTTGCCGCAAATGTCGTTTGATTCAGTTTTGGCCAGTTTTCTGTTGTTGGCTCATATCTATCCACCGTCAGCGTTTTTATTAATTATTTTATTTATTTATTTTCATATCGATGTGTCATTTGCCATGTAAAGCAGATCGTTAATTTTTGGTTGTTCATCATATTTATTATTATAAGAACTCCTTTTATTTATTTTTTTCTATTTATTTATTGAAATTTACAACTGTCTGTAGAAAATAGAATTACTTCCAGTAAATGTGATTATAGCGTTCATAATGACATGACCCGTACCCACTAGGAGCACTTTTCAATTAATTTATTAAATATAAAACCTTCTAATACTTTTACCTCATAAAATATATTGTCCGTCAGAAAAGGCCTGGGGCAATAAAATCTCTCTCTCTCGTTCTCTCTCTCTCTCTCTCTCTCTCTCTCTCTCTCTCTCTCTCTCTCTCTCTCTCTCTCACACACACACACACACACACACGAATTATTTTTTTTTCATTAAAATTAAATAAAAATCTTATGTCATTTAAAATATAATTAAAAAAAAAATGTTTAAAAGAAAACGATTGACGAAGGATTATACTTTAGAAACCAAAATGAGGAGTATTCTAAATATATTATTTTTTATGAAGTATATGATAGTTGAATAATTAGAAAGGAGATGATCAGGGATTCAGTCAGGTAGAAAGAAAAAAACACGTCCAAGTAAAAAACTTTTATGGAATGCCGACGTTTCGACCTGCTTTGCTGGTCTTCTTCAGGGAGAGGAGTCAATCCTTGACTGTTCGATGATACAAGTCGATTGTCTCCTCTCCTATGTGGTTCGGTGGCCCTGAAGATCTGCTAGGCTGGTCGAAACGTCGTGACGCGACGGTAATGCTTAAAAGTTTTTTACTAGAACGTGTTTTTTATTCTACCTTACTGCATAGTCATTTATTCTCTTATATTACTTATACAGTCTTAGTCTAGAAGAGGGGTCTCCAAACTTTTCAGTCTTCGGTCCATACTGATTACTACCATGGGGTAATTTTCCTGCGTGGGTCTATAATTTCTAGATCAATAATTTTAATTATTATTGTGTTGTACTTGTTGTGACGACCATTACACTTGACGACAACTGGTTGTTACCCGCGGAAATAGGTAATGCGCTTTGATGAACTTGATTAGTCGAAGCTTTGATTATAAATTTTGATACTCGTTTCTCAGATTCTGTTGTCATTGCGAATAGAATTAAGGTATTTCAAAATCATTTCGTTATCGACATTGAAACACTAGCCCCAGAACTTCAACTTGAAATTATCGATACACAGTGATGTGATATATTTAAGAACAATTATCAAAACAGATCTTTGTTACAATTTTAAGGGAGCGTCGCGTAGCTGTCGCGGCCCGGATTGATAACACTGACGAGCCAGATTTAGCCCGCGGGCCGTAGTTTGGGAGACCCCTGGTCTAGAATAATTTACTTATTGAGATTTTTTATTATTTGTTGTTCAAAATCATTATTATTCTTAATCATACTTTCGGTCAATAAATGTTAAATGAGCTACGATATTTTAATGTAGGGAGCTTTGAATAAGAATAACTTAAGATATTCATAGGTAACCGGATGTCTGTATTTAAGGGTTCAAACCATTGAGGGCCAGGATGGTCATTGTATAGCAAGCAGCCTTAGACATTATAATTTGTATCCTTTTGAAATAGATATCATGTTTATATGTTTTCTTATCTGTAACATCAACTATCGCATAGTTAGAAAAAAAAAATAATATGTATTGTTATTGTTAATAAAAACGACGTAACAGCAAGTAAAAGAAAAAATAAATACCTCTACCAATGCAACCCATGAAGGGTCATGGGTTCAGTTCTTTGGAAAGAGTATACTGCCACTGGGCCACCGGTTGTGAAAGGAGTTATTGCCGAAATCAAGCACAAATCCAAGGTGATTTCACCAATTAAGGATTTCCACTTTATATAGGCTGTGAGTGCCCGAGGAGGGTCTCCCAACATAGCAGTCGCTCCTCGGCTAAAACAACAGAAAATAAATATTCAGGCTGACTCGAACTCGAGAGAATAAGAAAAGCAGATCATAAAGAAGGTAAACACTCAAGACAACTTAGTATTGGGGACTATTAGGTTATTGCGACTTAGATTAGTTTCTTCGGTTAAACTTCTAAAATGAGAGAAACAGAAAATTAGTTTTGTCGCTGAAATTGACATTGTAAATACGAAGCTCGAGTCTAAAAGCAAATTCTAGAACTTTTCCTTTAACCACTACTTCCTGAAGTTCAAATCCTACTATTGTTTTCATTTGAAAGAACATTGAATATTTTCTTATTCAAACGTAAAAGCAAAAGCAGCCATGAAATTTACAGTTTTTACTCATTTGACAGATCTCAAAAATTGAGAAACTAGGGTTATATTAGAGCTAGATATTACACATTTGACATAATTACCGCACTTTTTTTTAATATACAAAACGTAATATATGTGAACAAGTTTTCTGATAAATGTGTGGGTTTTACCATTATTTAGTTATTTCTTAAAAAACTACAAATATTTTCGAATGATTATATCTTTTAGGGATGTGTCGATTCCAAATGTCGGTTCTTGGTTCCATCGGTCCTTTAGAAAAGAATTGGTATCGATGACCCTAAGTCGATTTCTAGAACCGATCGCTACTGTTGGAGATAGTTCTGTAATATATAATTTTGTAGTCATTATACATGCATTGATTCTTCTCTCTCACGAAAAAACAATGTGAGATAATCAATTTTAAATTATAATTTATATATCATAATAATAGAGCAATTTTTCACATACTAGATCTGCTCGGTAAAGAATTATTACATTATTTTGAAAAATGAAGCATTTTGTTGAAGATATCTCTAGAAAAGTGAAGAAATATGATCACTGTTTCCAACTGCCAAAGCTGAATCACTAAAAACAATATTGCTGACAGGCAATAGCACTTTTTTATTATACTTTTCTTGTCATTCTTAGAGGATTTTTAATATCCCAGAATAAAGATTAGTTTCCATTTCGTTTAATGCTTATACTGGTTTTTGAACCCTGATGTACTATTAAAATCAACATCCAGAGAAATATATCAGTTTTAGTTGCAGATTGCGACATTAGCGCTTCCTTAAGTAATAAATGAAATCCTGAAACTTTAGAATATTTGTCTTCTTAAATAACATTTATTAATTTGAATTATTTCATGTCCATTGTTTAAACTGCGATTAACTTGTTTATGGTATTTTGTGGATAATGAATGCGATTTGCTGTTTCTTGGGTAATTCTTGTTTTTTTAATAAGATTTGGTAATGTTTTTTAGCTATCATATTGATTATTTTATGTAATAACAATTTATTTTTAACTGAGGTACCGGTACTACCGAGAATCTAAAAAATTTGCTATCGGCACATCACTGGTATCTTGACTTTCTTGGTATCTTGGTTCACAAATTTCTGCAAAAATCATCAAAACAGAATGATCTCCGTTCGGGAAAGTATAAGAGCTAAGATGTTTCAATTTGGTTTCCAAATTTTGGTAATTTACTTTGTATAGGAAGATGTTTTATTGAAAAATAAGGGGAAATTCGAAAAAAATAAAGATATATATAGATTTTTAATAACTGCGCTTCCTTAAGTTGAGGACTCTGAAAATTTAGATTTCACATTTTGCCAAACCGTACAACTAGGATGGGTAAATTTTTTGAGCTCTGAAAATCGTTACCTTAAACATCGATACGCCGTTTGCTCGCATTTTTTTAATGAAAAGCAAATAGTCCAGTCAATGAGTGCTGAAATGAGGGGTGTAGAGTGCATGGAATATGCGATAATTTTTGACTTCATAGCTTCGTTAGGAATAGTTGGAAGGTAAACATACTAAAAGTCCCCACCCCTTGGGAGTGAGCTAAAGGTGGGGGAGGGGGGAAGGTCCCAAATTTACTATACTAACCTGTATACGAAATTTTGATTGTCACGTTATACACTCAAACCAGCCCACTGAATTTGTAAATATCGTCATACTTTGCCAAAACATTCATATTTAGCGTTCAGGTTAGGGTGTATTACGTGACATAATCAATATTTCATATATAGAATCTGATTTTAGTTGAAAAAAATAAATTTAAGTTTTGGAGTTATGGTGAAAACTATGACAAAAAAAAACTTGGATTTCAAAATAGTAAGCGGTTTTTAACGTGCTGGTATCGGTATTTAATAGAACTTAATCAAAATTTCATATATAGGTTCTTATAGTAAATTAAAGGAGCATTCAGATAAAAAATAGAAATTTTGGATCGAACAATTAGTTTCGGAATGAGTACCAACAAACGTGTTCTCTCAGAGTGCAACCCCAGATAAAGAGTGCTGGAATGAGGGGGTGTAGAGTGCATGAAATATGCGACAATTTTTGACTTCACAGCTTCGTTAGGAGTAGTTAGAAGGTAAACATACTAAAGTCCCTGCCCCAGTGGGGTGAGCTAACGATGGGGGAGAGGGGAGAAGGTCCCATTTTATTATATCTTGAAAACAGTAGACTTTAGAAACATACGTTTCGAATTAAAATTAAAGCTAATTAAATTTCCTATATAATTGATTCTAAACATATTTGTCGAACTTCCAACGGTTTTCAAGATACGTTATTGAAAATCGATAGTTTTCGAAATAAAAGAATTTTTACCTCACTTTTTGTCAAACATTTGTTTCTGGTGCCTTAGACGATGGTTACTCAGAAAAAATGCCAGAATCAAAGTTGTAGAGCATGAAATTAACTTTAATTTCATATATGCGTTACTGGCACTTGAAGCGAATGTTCAACAAAAAGTAAGGTAAAAATTATTTTATTTTCGAAAATAATCGATTTTTAATAATGTATATCTTGAAAACCGTTTGAAGTTCGAAAAATATGTATAGAATCAATTTTATAGGAAATTTAATTAGCTTTAATTTTGATGGAAAAAATATTTTTGTGGAGCCCATCGTTTTCGAGATATAATCGAAAACCCCAAAATGGAACATTTTCCCCTCCTCCTCCCACCGTTAGCTTACTCCCCAGAGCTAGGAGGTTCAAAAATTTTCGCATATTCCATGCACTATACAATATGTGTATTGACAGGACTAACTAACATTGTTCGGAGAGATGGAGACAAGTTTTTCAAGAAAATGGGGATGATGTGATGGAAAGGTAATAGCTTCTAGGCCACTTCTCTAGATTAAAACTGGAGAGAGACTAATAGTGTCCGTTGACAATCAAGGAATCGATTCCATCCCAGATCATAAGCGAGTCCTGGTATTGTGGTTGATACACCCCGTGGGGGGTGAGCTAACGGTGGGGGGGGGGTAGAAGGTCCCAATTTTGTTTTTCGTTTATATCTCGAAAACGGTGAACTCTAGAAAAATATGTTGAAGATCAAAATTAAAGCTCATTAAATTCCTATAAAATTAATTATATACGTATTCGTAGAAATTCCAGCAGTTTTCGAGATATACGTTACTAAAAATCGACAATTTTAGAAATAAAAAAAATGTTTACCTCACTTTTTGTTAAACGTTTGAAGCAGATACCAGAAAAGTATATAGGAAATTAGAGTAAATTTAATGCTCTGCTATTTGATTCTGACGTTTTTTCTGAGGAACGATTGTGGAACGAAATAGAAGCAAAAGTTTGACAAAAAATGAGGTGACACTTGTTTTTTCCCGAAAATAACCGATTTTCAATAGCGTATATCTCGTAAACGGTTAGAATTACGACAAATTTATATATAATAAATTGTATAGTACATTTAATTAGCTTTTATGTTTATTTGTAGCATATTTTTCTAGAGTCAACCGTTTTCGAGATATTATCGAAAAACCGAAAAACCGTTAGCACACCTCCCAGGGGCGGGGACTTTTAGTATGTTTACCTTCCAACTATTCCTAACGAATCTATGAAGTCAAACATTATCCCATATTCCATGCACTCTACAATGTGTTCATTGACTGGACTAGATTTTAAATAATCCTATCATGTTACATTGGTTTTCCTGTTTATTTTATCGTTCTAGTTAAATTATTTCACAAATTAAATTAGAACAAAATTATTTCAATTGTTTAAAATTTAAAAGTAGTTTGTTATAAATTAAACAGTGGGCAGTAGGTCCATATACTTCGATGTGTACCTCTCAGATGCAACCAGTACCTGTCATTTAACATTATTAAATTATTTCAGGAAATTAGCTGTCAAATAATTGATCCTGATTTTGCCCAACTCTGCAAGTGATCTTATCCCTTAAATAGAAATATCGCCCTCCATTTGTTAACATTATCAACATTATGGTAGGCGTTCTAATAATTAAAATGGTTTAATATACTTTTAAAAATATTCACGTAGATAAATCATATTAAAATCATTTAATATAATATGATATAAATATGATCATTTAACGTAATGCTTTGCAGCATTATTTACTAGGAAATACCAAAAAAACAAAACAGATTTATAGTTTTACCTTTAATCATTTAGAAGCCTTTAAAAGAAAAATTGATTATTATTTATTAACTTCAATTAAAAAATGTTGATAAAAGTTGTTTAATATTACTAATGTTTAATTATTACTGAGATGAATCAGCTCGGTATCAAAATGGGATGGATTTACAAATCGATTGCACATTATGGCCTAGGAAGTGATGAGGTAAAGAGTAAAATTACAAAAAATAGAAACCAGCTGGCCTGCGTTAGTCATCGAGATACTGAGCATTCCCTGTAGTCATAGCACTATCATCATCTTCCATCAAGCAATCACACCCACGAGCCTTCTCCTTTGACCTGTCTCTCACAATCCCTGTCTTACATTAACGATACCTTCTTGATGAACTCATTATTTTTATTCTAACGTCTATGTTTTTATTTAAAAAGTCATCTTGTAGGTTCATGCTAATTTTTATTAACTGTTTCAGGCTAGTATGGATCTGCCTCCTGACAAAGCGAAGCTCCTCAAGAACTACGACATTGAAAAGAAATGGGACCTAATATGTGATCAGGTAAATATTTAATAAAATTCCTTATGTCTGTACTAAATATACGTCACGTCAAGAGATGAAACAAATTTTTATTTATTTATTGATTATTACAACTTTATACAATATATACATCTAGTAAATGAGTGAAAATATGATTACAATGACATGACAACTTGTTAAGAAATTGATCTTTGGGAGCACTTTAATAAAATCTACATTAGAAGGTCCTTAGGCCACCTTCTTTTCAAACACCTTGGAAGATAATCAGTAATCAAGTGGGAAGTTAGTTTAGATATTACTGGATTTGAGTGGGTATGAAGCTTGTCATGGAAGGAGAGGTGTCTGATTTGTGCCTATTAATCGACACATGGGACGTTTAGATCATTATGGATAGATTTATTTGTGACTTTATGGATTTCAGATTGTAAGGATTGAATGTGAAAAGAATTGGAAGATTTAGTCCCAAAGCTCAACTTTGTATGTCCAAATCGGTTCAATTATTTTCTTGTAAATAGGTATTTTTGATATTAACTGAAAGATTTGAACGTTATTTTAATAAACGTTGGAGTAGTCGAGATCTGAATAATTAGTCAAGTATAGATTTAATATATGAAGAGCCCACGAAAGAAAGGGAGAATGTCATTGGGAATGCATTTCGAGAAAATTAAGTTTTAAGGTTTTGTTGATCTTTAATAACTTCAGTATGTTTTTATAATTTTTGTATTACATTTTCTTACTTCTTTTGCGAATTAAAATTATTAATAATCCAAGAAATAAAGTTTTAGTCAAAAAACTCCGAATTAAACACAGAAGGAACGAGGAGAGACTAGGACGTTCCCCTTTTCTTCCGTGTATGGATATCTTTCAACCTCTGGTAACCAATTTACGAACTCTTTTTCTGTCTAATACATTTCACCATCTTATTCTACTCAACAACATGAATATTTTGATGTATATAACTCCATTTAAGAAAAAAGTTGACTCTTCCCCTTTCTCCCCTGGACTATATATAAACTCTTTGTCTGTATATCTCCAATATATTCTCGGTCTCCAATATCTTCAGGTCACTAAAATTTGTTTTTTTCCTGTAAATTAAATATTAAATAGAATTATAAATTAATTATTAACAATTTGTATTTAATTTCTCTCTTTAATCTCTTTTTTTATTTTTTATTATTCTTTTATCAATAGAAATCGACAACTGTATTAGAAAACACATTTAGTAAATATGCGATTTACAATGCCATATAATGACATGCTTAAAACTTGTAGAGGAACTACCCATTGGTAGTACTCTAATGAATATTTACAAAAGAAGAAGATCCCGAGGCCATCTTCTTTTCAGGCGCCTCGGAGGAAGCAAGTTGTGCAACAAGTGGATTTGGATGAGGAGTAAGTTTATTATGAAAGGAGAGGTATCTGGTAATAAATCAGCGACGCATGGGATATTAAGGTCATTGTGGATCAATTCATTTGTGACAAAGTAAGGGGTATTAAGTATTTTTCGAAGAATGTTTGGATTGGAGTGATTGGATGCGGGAAGAATTTGATGGTTTGGTGGATCCCCATAACTCTATACCGTAAGTCCATGTAGGTCTAATAATCATCATATTGATGAGTTTTTTGTAGTGAATCGGGAGATTTGAACGTTTGTCAAGTAAGTGTTGTAGCACTCGAAATCGACGTGCAGCTTCTTGTCTTTTCAATCTTGTATGAGGGTTCCGGGTAAGTCTCTTGTCCAGATAAAATCGAAGGTATCGTATTTGTTCCACATTATTTAGCGGTACACCATTAAAGGATACAGGAGGACAGGAAGAGGTAGGTTTTCGACGCAGGGTAAAGTTTATTTGCTAGGATTAATCTTAACTCTCCAGTTATGATGCCATTCTTCAAGGGAAGTGATATGTGGTTGGAGTGTCTGGTATGCAGCAAATGGATCTTCATTGACTGATAACACGCTGGTGTCATCAGCATAGGTTGTGAGGATATTATTGGGATGAGTTGGAATATCAGCTGTATACACTGTATAAAGAATCGGACCCAGGATACTACCTTGAGGAATACCAACGGTCTGGGGAAAGATGGATAAATATTTAGAATTGTGGTTAACTTAATTGAATACTCCTAACAGAAAGTTAGGAACGGAGGATGATCTTTAATCTATTTTTTTTTTTTTTTTTTTTTTTTTTTTTTTTTTTTTTTAAGTTTATAAGTATATATGTCTTTTAATTAAGCAATTAATAATATTTTTTTTCTTATTACATTCCATGTCCATCTTTAAACTTTGACTGATTTACTCGTTCAAAGATATCTTTGCGGATAGGCAAAATTTATTGATATATAGTCAAAATTTAAATACAATCATTAAAAACTTTGTTTCTGATTATACAAACTAGTCCCTAGATAAATTCCTGTTTCAGTTATTTTGATTGCTTGGCCATCGATAAAATCTGGTGGGATATTTTATACTTAACATTATAGCAATAAATATAAAAAATAATTATGTATATAAACTTAGTAAATACAGTAACACCGAACCCTTTACTACTTACGCATAATTTCTACATATTTTTTCAAACAATATATTTTTTTTTTGTTATACAAGTGGATTAAATTATATTTCTACTTTATGTTTATTTGTTTTATATGTTTGAATGGAAATGATGTTTTAAATTTTAAAATTTAAGTATTGCCTTGATAGAATACATTGTAGATATACTTCCAAATAATTAAGTTAATTTACTTATATATCCCTATTTTGATATACATTTTATAATAGATAGAAACACTGTATTGAATAATTTAAACATGGTGCAGTCAATTAACGACGATACTTTATTTTTTAAGAATTATATTTTCTGACACGTTAAATACCTCTAAGATTTCAGCCAATTAAATTCGGTCGTTCATAAGATCGTTTCTCTGGTTTGTTACCTTAACTTTTTACCACCATGCTTATATAAACTGATATAAACTCTCATAAGATGGCTAATTGTTCATTAATGTCTCTTGTTCTGAATGCAATGATCCCTTGAAGATTTATATATATTTGCTTACTCCATATTTTCCCCTCTAAAAGATTGTTTGACTACTATTTAAGCCAGGAGGTTATACGCTTCAGGATGCAACTCATTAAGTTTAATTTATGCTACTGGGTCACCTTCCGCCTATTAAAAGGTTGTATTAAACCCTCAATCGCTGTTAAAACATCAACCACAATACCAGGACTCGCTTATGTTCTGGGTTGGAATCGATTCCTTGATTGTCAACGGACACTATTAGTCTCTCTCAAGTTTTAATCTGGAGAAGTGGCCAAGAAGCTATTACCTTTCCATCACATCTTCCCCATTTTCTTGAAAAACTTGTCTCTATGAACAATGTTAGTTAGTCCTGTCAATACACATATTGTATAGTGCATGGAATATGCGAAAATTTTTGAACCTCCTATCTCTGGGGAGTAAGCTAACGGTGGGAGGAGGAGGGGAAAAGGTTCCATTTTGGGGTTTTCGATTATATCTCGAAAACGATGGGCTCGACAAAAATATTTTCTCTATCAAAATTAAAGCTAATTAAATTTCCTATAAAATTGATTCTATACATATTTTTCGAACTTCAAACGGTTTTCAAGATATACATTATTAAAAATCGATTATTTTCGAAAATAAAATAATTTTTACCTTACTTTTTGTTGAACATTCGCTTCAAGTGCCAGATTAAAGTTAATTTCATTCTCTACAACTTTGATTCTGGAATTTTTTCGAAGTAACCATCGTGTAAGGCACCAGAAACAAATGTTTGACAAAAAGTGAGGTAAAAATTCTTTTATTTCGAAAACTATCGATTTTCAATAACGTATCTTGAAAACCGTTGGGAGTTCGACAAATATGTATAGAATCAATTATATAGGAAATTTAATTAGCTTTAATTTTAATTCGAAACGTATGTTTCTAAAGTCTACTGTTTTCAAGATATAATCGAAAACCCAAAAATGGGACCTTCTCCCCTCTCCCCCATCGTTAGCTCACCCCACTGGGGCAGGGACTTTAGTATGTTTAACTTCTAACTACTCCTAACGAAGCTATCAAGTCAAAAATTTTCGCACATTCCATTCACTCTACACCCCTCATTTCAGCACTCATTGACTGGAATAAGTTTCTTAAGTTTTTTTTTTTTTTTTTTTTTTCTAATCCCCTTTTATTTTTATTGATTTAATATACAATAACAAACATTTAAATCCATCTCTTTTTCTGCACTTGGTGCATTTTAAGGGAGTTTTGTTTAAAGTACAAAAATTATGATTATGTTAAGTACAGCAGTACAATAGATGTTGATCTAGTGATGGGGCTCACTAGATGTTTGGGAAAGAGGGTCTGTTGAGTCATATTAGTCAAGTCTAAGTGTTTTGACGTAATTTTGCCACCTCTGTGGCTTTTCAGTTGGCGTTAATGTGTTGAATAGTGGGTTAGTCGAGTATTTGAGGCTATCAAAGAATTTGATATGCCTCCTTGTAATGTATTCTGTCACCTTTGGTAAGTCTAGTGTTTTGTGTATTATGTCAGTTTTAGTCCTTTGTAACGTTGTATGTCGAACGATTCGTCTCAATACCCCGTTCTGAAACTGTTGGAGTCTGATGTCGATTGTGATATGTTTGCCAACATCGGAGCTCCATAAAGGAGAGCCGGCCTCAGCAAACATTTATAAATCATTAGTTTGAGGCGGAGCGAGAGGTTTGGTGTACTTATCAGGTGATTTAGCCTGTATGATTTTGTTCTCACCGACTTAAGTTTTCGGTTGCAGTGGCTTGAAAGTGTAAGGTGCCTGTCTAGAGTGACTCCCAGATACACTATACTGCCCGCTGGCCTCTTAGCGATTCCTGCTACCTTATAGGTTTTAGGAAAAGGACGCTTATTTTTCTGGAAGGAGAAGATAATGCAGTCAGTCTTCTTGGGGTTAACTGCAATATTTAATCCTTCCAGTTTTTCCGGGATTTCATTACAAACCTCTTCCGCCTGCCGTAGAGCCTTCGTGGCGTTTAATGAACTGCTATATATAGCAATGTCATCGGCGTAGGCCGCCACAGTCGCTTTTCTGTACCTAGCCCCAACAGTTTCAGCCGTTTATATTGAGAACAATACTGGAGAAAGCACAGACCATGTGAGAGGGACTTCTTTGGATAATGCCTGGCCGACTCGCACCCTGATTTTACGCTGATCAAGAAATGACCACAATAAAGTTGAAAGTTGCTCCGGGAATTCGTGGTCCTGCAGTATCTTACATAGGAACCCATGTGACACTGAGTCGAACGCCTCCGTGCAGTCAATTGATATCATTGCAGTCACTTCATTTTTAGCATTGTGTTGGCTTACTTCCGCCTGTAGTTTCGCCAGATGGTGTTCCGGGCTGAGGCGGGCCTGGAATCCGGTCTGCTCGGGTGGAATAATTGAGATTTCTGAACAGAAAGTTTTTAAATAATTTAGAATAATTTATCCGAAAATTTTGCCTAAGTGCGGAAGTAAGCTTACTGGTCTGTAATCAGCTGCCTGAGCGCCAGTCTTCACGGGTTTCAAAAGCGGGAAGAGAGTGGCCTGTTTCCATGCCTCTGGAAAGTACCGTAGCCTGAGGCATGAATTATAAAGATTGGTAAGGTGGACTATACCTCTCCTGGGCAATGGTTTTAACAATATTGTTTGTATCCCATCATGACCAGGGGCTTTATTTCCCCTAGAACGACGAAGGATGGCCTTCAACTGTTTCGGGGATACGAACATATAGTTGTTTCCAGGCTCTTCTATTTCAGGTGCTTCTAGTGGGGTCCCAGTACGCCTTTTTATGGCCATATCGTAATGGTCCACGAACTTCGATGCTTGTTCCTCTGCTGTAAGCAATTTGTCACCATCGTGGAGCATCATAGAAGTTCTCTTTCTTGTAGACGTTTTCAACAGTCTCCAAAATTTTCTATGGTCACCGTGTGTGGCCCTCAATTTCTCGTGCCAAAGAGTGGTCCTCCATTGTTTCATGAGGTTGCGGATTTGGGTAGTGAGAAAATTGACGACTGATTTGACCTCTTGATCCCTGGTCCTGTACCACTTATTCTTCCACTTATACGTAAAGCAATAAGTGTCAAAATGTGGTCTGGCGGTGTTCGCAAAGCAGGTGGAAGAGGGCAAAACTTCGGTATGGCCGTTTCAGCGGCTTGCTGTATGGTGGCCGTGAAGAACTTTATATAATCATCGATTTCTCTCTTCGTGCGGAGGGTAGGGACAGTCGATAATTCATGGTAGACTTGAGATTTATATAGATCCCAATCCGCCTCTTGGTATTTAAATTTCGTCGGAGCTGGAATAGGCATCATGCCATCTATCTGATACAGCACAGGCCTGTGATCTGAAGTGATGAAATCCAACGCAATGCAGTCAGAGAATCGATGGGGCTGCCTAGAAAGCAATAAGTCTACTGTAGACCTAAACGCCGCGTTCGCCTTATGTCTAAAGGTATGACTATTGGGGTAAACGGCGGTGTAAGGACTTTTAAAAATCTTTTTTCCAGCTTCATTTGATGAAGAATTGTTCCATAATGGATGAGGAGCGTTCAGATCACCAACGATCCAATGGTTCGCTCGCTTAGCGCATTCATTTAAAAGCTGAGAGAATTCCCTTACAGAAGACCTAGGTCTTCTATAAATTCCAGTGATCATAGTAGGCTTTTCGAGAAGGACTTGGATTGTTTTATGATGAATCCTAGGATCTGTAATAGACACTGGAGTAGAAATTTCTCTCCACCTGGTTCCGTACCTTACGGCAATCAAAACACACCTCCTACTGCTCCGCTTGACTCATCTCCAGTCAGCTCGTATCCTGGCAGCCGTAAGTGCCGAAAGTTTGTTCGTGTGTCAGTGAGGATCACTACGGTGGGTTGGGTCTGTGCTATCAACGCATAGATTTCAGTTATTTTGGGAATTAGTCCGTCAGTGTTAAAATTTAGCAAGGAGAGTTGCGTATTCATTTCGTTGCTAAGATACCTGAAAACATATTAATGAATGAAGTAATTTGTTGAGTCAGTTCGTTTATCGACGTCGTCAAAGTTGAAGTCATTTGTTGGGTCTGGTTTGTTATAGACATTAACAAAGTCTCCACCCAAGGAGGTGGACTCGCTGTCTCTGTCCGTTTTGCGTAAGTGTCATTTATGTCGTAATGTTTGTCGGTCCGTTGCGTCGGTTTTGGTGGGTGCCGGGGCTTGACAGTCGATGGTGCTTCTCGATCAGATTTAAGTTGGACGTGAGCCGGCGCTGCTGTAGGCTTGGATCTCAGTTGTATCCTCTTCTTCAGTTGCTCTGTTCTTTCCAGTTACACCTTTCTTGCTGAACAACCAGTAAATGACGCCACATGAGTCTCACCGCAGTTGGCGCATTTAACCGGTGTATCCTTTCGGGGACACTCATTAACAGCGTGGGGGCCTGCACACCTCACACAGACGACTGCTTTACCACAGTGGTTTTTTGTGTGCCCGAACTGCTGACATCTATAGCATTGCATTATTTCTTTTCTTCCTCTGTAAGGCTTCACATTAAAACGTACCATATTAATTTGTCTAAGTTTTAGAATATCTTCTATTTTGACTCCTGGAGCCGTTGTGACTAAAATAAGAGGAAGATCATGCTTGCCTCCATCTTTATCACTTTTACGGAGACGGCGAACATCTAGAATCCCCTGTAGTCGTTGTCCTAATTCTTCTCTGATATCTTCTACATCGTGATCTATGTCCAAATCATAAATCACAAATTTTTTGTTTTTCGGGCCGCCGGACACGGCGTAAGTGTGAAATGGACTCTGATTGTTTCGAAGATAGGAGGTTATACGCCCATGTTCTTCATTATTTTTGGGTAAGATGCGTATCCCCTCTCGCATCTTCTGCACTTCAAAGAATTGAAAGCCAGCTGCTTTCAGTTCCTTTGCTGCTTTTTTATTGTACTGGTGACACCAGAAACCACTATAGGTGGTGTTTTTTTCGTTGAATTTTCACTTATATTATTATTGCTAAGTACTTCAAACGAATTGGAGGTACTCACCTGAGAATTCGGCTGCCGGCATACTTTCTTAGGTTGAACAAAATCATCCTCTTTTCTTGGGTGTGATTTCCCTGCTGAGAGCTTCGAAGAATTGGCTTCAGCCTCTTCTTCATCAAACTCCATCAGGCCACGCTTGCAGACCACACCACACCACGCCAATAAATGTATTTATTTTAAATGACTATTTTCACAAAATAACCGAAAAAAAGTAATAAATTTATAGATAACTAAAAATATAACCTTTTTTCGCGTATTCAGCAACCATATGTAAGTTTCTTAAGTACAGCATTTTACCCCTTATATAAATTTATTTCATTTCACATGTTTCGAGAAGGAGCCGTTCTCATCAACATTAAGCCTAGTACGCACTGAGATTCTTTGTTCGGACTCATTGTCGCAGACGCTCAGATTCATGTGTCAGACTCTTTGCATCTAAACATTGTATACAGGCAGGTACGCACTGGGATTCATTGTTCGGACTCTTTGCGTCTCGGACTCATTTTTATGCATCTCGGACGCTCCGCGACAATGAATCTAGCATATTGTGTGTTGCGGTTTAGTATTTTTTTTAATCCTAACCGGAATGGGATTCTTTACACAATGTGTCGCAACATTGAGTCAGTGCGTACGTGAAATTATATTATACTATTATTCTTAATTATTTTCAATTATTTAATAATACATATTAAGTATATATAATATATATACATAATATATATTATATATATATATATTTTATATTATATATATATATATAATATATATACAAAATCCTTTAAATAGTTAAAATTATGGGCTAAAATCAGCCATGGACCATATTTTTTTTTTTTATTTCTAATTTTCGTATTCAATTTGTAATGTTTTATTTGTTTCTTTTATATTATGTTCAATTGTTCAATGATCTGAATTATTTTAATAATTTTATTGTAAAAGTTTCAATGTAAATGTAATTATGACAATTAAGGTACGTAGTATACATTTGTATGGAACGTACAACCTAAATAAAACGGTCCTTTCAAAGGGTTACTTTGAAAGGAAAAAAAAAAAAAAAAAAAAAAAAAAAAAAATATATATATATATATATATATATATATATATATATAATATATTTTATATATATTATGTATATATATATATATATTTTTTTTTTTTTATTTATTTCTCTTGCATATATGGGGCGTATTTATAACCCTATGGAAGGGGCGTGTATTTCTGATATTTTTTACAAGTTCCATGCAAATTAGCATACTACCTGTAATTAGCAGTTGTAATCTTTTTTTTTTTAAATTAGATAAATTACGAAAAATATCAAAGTTCTTAATTGAAGTTAAAATAAACACATAGAGAAAAGAAAAAGAAAAAAGATAACAATAATTTAAAGACCAAAAGGTAGTAATTCCATAATTAAACAAAAGAAATTAGAATAAAATCAAATAACATAAAAATCCAATAGAAAAAGAAAATAGATTCATAAAACAAATAAAAAGAAATAGAAATTTAACATGTAGACAAGTTGATTTTTCAAAAGATGTCTTCTATTTTTTCATCTTGTTTTTGATGCGGGGTGGTCTTCTTTCTTGATCTATATGGTGAAGGCCAAGTGTCCCAATTCATCAGTACAGTTTCATTTTCTCTGTTCTATTGGATTTTTATGTTATTTGATTTTACTAATTTCTTTTTGTTTTTACGATTACTACCTTTTGGTCTTTAAAATTATTGTTATCTTTTTTTTTGAAACTTTTTTGCTTTTCTACTCTATGTGTTTATTTTAACTTCAATTACAACTTTCAGATATTTTTCGTAATTTATCTAATTTTTTAAAAAAAAAAAAAAACCATATTATAAAAATTAAATTTTGTTTAAAGAACCAAGGATTTTTACGAACAGCTGCATAGCCTAATCGATGCATAATACAATTTAATTTTACCTGTTTTACTATGTTTTCACGTTGTCAACTATTTAAAAATGTTATATTTAATTCTGCTTTGTACTATGGGTTCAAAGGTTCATAACCAGATTATTATGATTGGTTCACTTACATTATTAAACTGGACAGTGTTTTATATTAAATTATTGTTGTTAATATTTAGTTTTTTTCTTTTTAATTATTTATTTTTGTATTTTAAAATTCATAGGGTTATTACTTAACAATGTTTTCGTTATCCATTTTATATGCCATAGGTCTATATTCTAGAATTTTTTTTGACAGTTCATCCAAAGTTTTCCCATTAAACCTAAAAAAAACAATTGGCTGCTGAAAAAAAGTTTAATGTTTTATGAACTTTGTTGTTGAAAAAAAATCGAGTTAAAACAAAATGTCTCATTGGGTCTTCTGTAAAAGGTTGTCACAATTAAAATTGGTCTTGTTTTTTCTTCACCATGGCTTTAAACCGACTTTGGTCGGACTTGTTAATATAAGGCTTAATGAGGTCTTAGCCCAAGTTTCTGAGAGAGAATATTGATGTTTTATTTCAGAACCGAACTCGTTAGCCTTATTATTAACGAAACTTTTCTTATCTCTTGGTAAAGAAATTCACGCTAATAAATCATTAAGTGCGATGAATAAAAAAAAAAAAAAAAAAAGAAAAAAAAAAAAAAAAAAAAAAAAAAAAAAAAAAAAAAAATTTAGATTTTTAAAGGGTGTATAAAAATAATGGTTAGGTTAGTTAGTAATTTATTTATTGATTAAGTAGCTTAAACCAAAACTTTAGACTCTTGTACCTTAGAATAGAATATATTATTATTTTTTCAAACTATTTATTGATATTTAAAACTGTATACATTATATAAAACAAGTAAATTTGAATAAAATGATTACAATGACATGTAAAGAACCACTCGCTAGTAGCACTTCAAAAAAAGTTCTACATTAGAAGGTTTTTTGGCCATCTTCTTTTTAGACGCCTCGGAGGATTTTCGCGAATTGAGTGTGAGTCATGTTGGGAGACTAGTGGATTCGAATGGGTGTAGAGTTTGCTATAAAAGGTATCTGGTTTCGGCCAAATCAGGAACATGTGAAGCACTAAGATCTTCATTTTGACATAATAAGAAGCATTGAGGATTTTACGATGGATTGATGGATTGGAATTGGAATGTTTAATGGAGCCCCAAAGCTCAACTCCGTATGTTTAAATGGGTCTAATTATTGGCTTGTAAATAGGTCTTTTATAATCTGTTGGTACCTTTGGACACTTGACCAGTAAATGTAGGAGTATTGCAGATTGAAATAATTACTCAATAAATGTTATAAAAAAACAGTTAGTTTCTGGAAATCTAACAAAATATAGTGTTACGATTTATAAATAGCTAGCTAAAAGATATCTCTGCAAACATATTACATTAGAGTATATAACGTATGTTTCTATTTCCTTTTTATTATTATTATTATTTATTTATTTTTTAATGTTAATATATAATTTTTGTTATCCTCATAATACGCTTTTGACTATGAAAACCACGTTCCATTGAAATCTCTGGTTAATCAGACCTTTTGGCCGTTCCGTCCTACCTCTCGGTCCCTTAGAGAGGTTATGCTGTGATTAAATTGCAGATTGGACTCGAAGCGTTAGGTTAAAACTACCGAATGTTCTCTTGAAATGACTGCAATGATTCTGCTGTTGGGTTCTTAATAAGAAAATACCGATGCGAAATAGGTTTGACTTATCTTGACCGGAGCCTGTTTATCAACCAATTTCGATAAACTGGAAGTACAACTCATTCAGGAGACTAATGAACAGCCAGCCACCACTCCTTAGCTCAAACTGCCGAAGCTAACGACTTAAATGATGGTTTTTAGTGGGGTATTAGCACTAAGCCCTCGGTGATTTTGCCCTGTCTCGCGGGCGTCTCAGCTCCCCAGGCACTTTCTATATTTCTGCTTCTTTATGGGATCGTTTGAGTCGAGTCACTGATGCCACTTAACAATATTAGTATCTAATAAGTGCGAATCATCAGCGCATACTCTATTTACTATGGAAAAAAATGTTCTTGCGTAAAAACCGCATTAAGGAAGTGAAACTTGGTTTTCGTCAAGCTCGTTGCCTATTATAAATATGCATGAGCTGGTCTTGTTGAGAAGGAACTACTTGAGCATTTCACCGCATCAAGCATTATAGTTTTTTATTTTATTGTTATACACTTAAATCCCATATATTGTTTTAAAACATTATAGTTTTCTATTAATATATATAAAAAAAAAAAAAAACTTTTAAAACAAAACTGTTTTTTTTATTTTCAACTAAACTTGTGTCTGATTTGTTTTTATAACCCCAGTTCAAATTATCTTACATATCTAATAAAATTATCATTACGATGTGATCTGTATCAGCGAAATATTGTCCTCTTTTGAAAAAAAATTTACTATTTAACCCTGTATTTACTGTTAGGCCCCCAGTACCACATGCGGGACAACCATTTTTATCGTTCCTACAGCTACACAAATATTAGCAGCATCTGTTGACTCCTCGATAGATACGTCGGATATTTAGCTACTGTATAATAAAAACCATTGCGTTTAGATGTTGTTACTGTCTCTGTTACTTGTTACATGGAAAGTCTTATCTTTGTCGACCATTTTTTTTTTATAATAAAAAAAACAAAAAAAAAACAGCAACTTAATAGTTTTGAGTCGGAAAAAAAATACTGTGTCGTAACGAAGTTTATATTTTGCAGATGTAAATTATTTTTGATATTTCTTCAGTAAACGTATTAGCAATAATGACTGAAGTATATGACGGAAGAACTGAAATAAAAAAAATGGTTTTTCTGTTAAATATTGAATTACAATTTTGTTTCTTATTTTTCCCCAAACTACATTACGTTTTCTTTGTCACAATTGTTTTCATCTTGATTAGGTAGTGCTCCAATGTTACTTTTCAACATTGTAACCCTTTTTTTTTCTTATTTAGTAATAACCCACGCTTATTAAAGTATATACCATCAAAAAAATAATTGAGCCTTTAAGTCACATCACTGCTTTAATTATAGCCTAGAAAAACTGCATAGGAATTTCCAGGTACAACTTATAATAATAAGCTATGTTATTAATTTCTGATAAACCTTTTCACATTTTACTTTTAGATAGAAGTGTTTTATTGAAATAATATTACAATCTGCCTTACTTTGAAGCAATAAGTAATATAGATCATAAAAAATAGATTCACACAATATGTTCAATTAATATTTCTCACATTAGGGAAGTGAAAATAACAAAATGTCAATATATAAAACAATAAATTTAATTTAGACGAATTTAGTTGCAGCATTAGTTCGATGTCGCTACCTAAATTTTCTAAAAACGATAAAATAAATAGGAAAATCATTGTATATAAGATATTGAAAATGTCATTTCTTAAAAAAATTCGATGTATCGATATTTTTCTTACGATACCCATCCCAAGCAAATAGCATCAACAGCACATAAATGCATAAATTATAACAATTGAAACAATATACAAAAAATAATTTGTTTTACAAATTCTTATTTTAAAATATAATATTCCAAAGGTTCTGGGTTTGGTTTAGCGCACAATGAATCGCAAATGTTCCTAAAACCTTTCTTTAAACAGTGCAGATGGGAGGGTGCACATGAAATTTCTATGAATGTTGTATCAATAGTATACTAAGACACGAAAACATCTATTTATGAACAACCAAATAAAAAGATCGAAAATTAATATGATTCATAATTAATAAATTTTATTTTGTTTTTAATAGCTAATACATGTCTTCAACAACATGAAATAGCAATGCTTGATGTTTTAAGAAAAGTTTTCTTATTTGTCTTTGTTTTTTTACGATTTTTAGAAAACTATGTTTCGAAAATAAAGTATTGGGTAGATTATTTGGCCCAAAAAAGGATGAAGAAACAGGAGAATCTAAAAGGCTTCACAATGCGTAACTGCGTGAGTTATCCGGTAAATATAGTTCGAGCAATGGCAGGGCTACGCTTAAAATAGGCATGTAAAGTGGTTGGGTTTAGTAATGATCGAATTCCGAAAAAAATTAATAAGTTTAGAGCCGTCGGGTAAACGACCGAGGGGAAGACCGAGACGAAGATGGGAGGATTGTGTCAGGGCCGACCTGGGGGATTCTTGTTTTGGAGGAGTAGGTTGGAGGGAAGTGTGCGGTCAACGGTTGGTGGTGTCGGCGTCGAACCTTCGGGTTCGCCAAGCCTTTATTTATCTTTATCTTTATAGAAAACTATGAAGTCTTGAAGTAATATATGAGAACTTAATATATTGGAATAAAGTAAAATGTTTATTATGTCTGATACAGTTAAACTTCTAGTGCTGTTCTCTCCCTACAAGACATCTGATACATACTTACGATAGGCAACGAGCTTGACGAAGTTAGGTCATGGACCCCAGGAAACTATTACACTTGTTTATTTATACACAATATGGCTCTGGTATTGTTTTCCTTGTTCAAAGCCAACCTCTGTTGTGACTACTTTATCTTCAACTTCATAACCGAACTAGTATTACTAAAATGATCTACTTTTAAAACTTTTTTTTTTTTTGATGGTGTAAAAAATAATTATGGGTGACAGCATCAATGTTCTCACTAAACGATCATTGAACATTATGCTCTCCTTGACAGAGATATAAAAAACATTATGGTGTAGTAAGTGAGCAGCAATAATAGAGAATAATAGAGGAAAATAATAATAATAATAATAATAATAAAAAATAATCCAATTTTTGAAAGGAAAACGAAATTTTTATTTTCGTTCTTCTGTCATTTACTTCAATTATTATTGCTAATACGTCTAATGTAGAAATATAAAAAAATAACTTACCCCTGCAAAATATAGACTTCGTTGCGACACAGTATTTTTCTGACTCAGAACCATTCAGTTAACATTTTTATTTAGGGTTTTGAATTCAAACGTTCTACAAATATAATATTTTCATTCAAATTTCACACTTAGCCCTCGGTAACAGAAGCAGTAACGACATCTATACACTATGGTTTGTATTACACTGTTGCTAAATATCCGACGCTTCTATCGCGAGATGTCTCCGCCAATATATATTTATTTTTATAGCTGTAGTAACGATAAAAATGGTTGTCTTTCATATGGTTCTGGGGGAATTGAATTTTTTTCCTGGAGGTTGCGAAGAAATGTTCCAACTTAGGTTAGCGTAAGAAAAACGTTTTAATTTTTCGAAAATGAAGTTTTGCATATAAAGTATATTTGACCCGAAAAAGGTTGGCTCTCTGAAGGATTTAGAAATTCAGAACATAATCCCGTAAATAAGTTTGTTTATAAATATTTATGGTATCAGAAATGCAACAGATCAAATGGGTATCTAAAGTTATTGGCCTTAATTATTACTGAATCCCGAAAAAAGTTAGTAAATGTTGAACCATTGAGTAAATGTCCGAGAGAAAGACCGAGGCATAGATGGGAGGATTGCATCTATGCGGATCTAGTGACTTAGGGTTTCGATGGGGTGGGATGGAGAGAGGGAGATTTGTGGGCTAAGGTTAGTGCTGTTGGAAACGTCCAAGAAAAACTGCTATTTAGATAAATCCATGAAGCGGTTATTCCCCTGATCCACATTTTCATTAGCAAGGTGTCTACTAGTCGGGAATTTCGGGAATATGTCGGGAATTTCGTATGATCGGGAAATATTCGGGAATAAGTCGGGAATTTACAGAAAATTTGCGAAAGTCGGGAAAAAGTCTTTTTTAATGCTAAAATTTTCAGAATGTTTTCAGTTTTTGCTCAATATGTCAGTTATGGAAGCGTCTGATAGGTGAAGTCACTCTACATACTTTTAAAGTAAACTAGATTTGCTACAATTTAAGTGGTTTCTGGGGGAAAATATTGTTCTGTCTTTTCATGGTTTATCTATTAAACAATCAAAATTTATTTATTTTTTGTTATTGTTAAATAATTTATTGATGAAAAACAAAAAGATAGCATAATTGGGAATTACCTCATCATCGAACATTGTTTTATATACCTACATACTAGCTTGAACAAACATCACATATATACATTATGTCGTATGTCTCAGGTTATCGCATGGGTAAGAGGGGAAAAGGTTGAAAATTGTAAGTTCACAGCTGTTTGTTCAAATAATGCGGAATACGTTATTTGTGGTACATTTTGTGTTCTTTATATTATTAAAACCAAACACATTTGGAAAAAAAATTGATCCTATGATTTTTTTTTTTTTTTTCAAATCAACAGTTTTAAAGCTGTAGAGGAGGGAAAGGTTGAAGAGATAGGCTAACTTGCGGTGAGTCACACTACTCCGCGAAAACACGTTTTTCTGTATTGTTTTTTTTTACTCCAACTCCGAAACTGTTTGTCCGATTAAAAATTTATTTTTTTTCGTTCAAACGCTGGTTAAATTTACCATCCGATCTATATATGAAATTTTGATCAAGTTCTGTAAAACACCCATTTCTCGTAAATAGTTTCGGAGTTATAGCAAGAAATATACTGAAAAAAAGTGGATTTCACAAATGTATGGAGTTCTCAGCGTGATGGCGTGAGTACATCATGGGACTTGATCAATATTTCATAGATGAAATTTACAGTAAATTTAACCAGCTTTTAGATGGAAATAAAAGAATTATCGGATCGGACATATATTTTTGAAGTAGTTTTATCCGACAACCCTCGACATGGATGTGTTTCTTGAAGTTTATCTAGAGTAATCTGAAATATAAAAAAAAAATGCTTTTTTTTTATATTGTTTAACTGTGATATGTTAAGTAGCAAAGTATGCATAGATTGATTTGTTTAGATCATTATTGAAACAGCATTAAAATATCGATTATACGATTGGCTGGAATTTCTAGAAAAATTCTTGAAGAAGTCGGGAATATGTCGGGAATTTTGATAGCTAAATTTGGTAGGCACCATAATTAGGTGGGCCATTCTCATGGCAGTGATTTTTCACTGTCCTGCTGCACTTAAGATGGAACTAAAACTTCCAAATCAACATTTTTGGTGGATTTGAACGTACACCGACCCCTTGAAGTTGGTGCATACAGCATAGTTTCGAAAAATATTTTTGTTATTTTTCTATAGCTACAAAAAGGCTTATAAACTCATAACTTTCACTTGTCCCTAGCTATAGTATGAGATTTCAAGGAAGTTATTTAAGTATTTATTTTTAGAAAACTTATGTTTTTATTTTCTAGAGTATGAGACCATATATTGAAGAATAAATTAACATGCTTTTAAACATTTTTAAACTATAAAGGGAAACTGAAAATTCCGTTTTCTTTTTGTCCCTCGGTTTGGCCTCACGACCGTCACACTAAATAGTTATTTAAATATTCTCTACAAGAATAAGCTAGTGCTAATTATTGCTACCTACAGAGTAATTCGTGAGGTTATCTTCATAAGTGATGTGTTTGGAAGACATTTTTTGGTGTATTTTCTAAGATTTGCATCAATACAGGGTAAGTTTTCTTCCTCGTACTTTTTCATACTCACGACCGTCACGCGTATTTAAAATGATTCGTATTTTTTAAAAGCTCCTGGACTCCATATTTGATTATTTGTAGATGTATACAACTGATTAGTCAAACTAGCCGTTTAGGTAAGGTTTTGGTGTTGCAATTAACATTAATTTAAGGGAGGTTCCTCACGACCGTCCCACTCACGACCGTCACACTAATTTTTTTATTAATTTTAAATTGTTACATATTAATGTACCAACACTTTTATACGTATGAAACATCACTGAATTGAGTTCCTTTTTGGCGGGGGGTTGAGGGGGAGCGGAATCGGACTTCGAAACAACTCAACCGATTTTCGTCAAATTTTATATCAGAGTTATAAACCTATTTCCTAACACTTTCATAAGGGTGAAACATCATTAATTTAAGTTTCTTTTTTTTTGGGGGGGGGGGATTCACACTTACAAACGACTTAATCGAATTTCGTAAAATTTTATATTTGGGCTATATACTTATTTACTAACACTTTTATAAGGGTGCATCATCATTAATTTAAGTTTCTTTTTTTGGGGGAGGGGGGATTCACACTTACAAACGACTCAATCGAATTTCGTAAAATTTTATATTTGGGTTATATACCTATTTACCAACACTTTTATAAGGCAGAAACATCACTGACTTAATTTTAATTTTTTTTTTTGGGGGGGGGGGGGGGGGTTCAAAATAACAAAACCTTAATATTTCTTTTTAAGGCATAACTACTATTTATCTTTTATTTTCTTCAACATGTTTCGGAGTACATGTTGAAGTCGCTGCCGTCAAAACCCCGTATGCCTGAAAAGGCAAGGGAGGGAAAAAAAAAAAAAAAAAAAAAAAAAAAAAAAAAGAAAAAAAAAAGAAAAAAAGAGAAATAAAGAAAAGAAGAAAAAAAAAAGTTTCGGATAACATTGCTCCATCTTCAGGATAACTGTGATTTCCCTCACATAGTAACAAGTACATGTCCATACCGACCCTCAGTTACATGCACATGCACATATAGTTATGCCTTAAAAACAAATATTAAAAATTGAATCTCATTCAATATAATAGTTGAACAACTAAACTGTTTTTATGTAAAATTCTTCCAGAATTGATCACAATTTTTTTATTACTTTAATTTTTTATGTATCAATAATAAATTTTATTATTCTATTTATTTAGTTTTATCCATTTGAGGACATTAATAATTTTTTAATACGAAAAAAAATGTTTAAAGAAAGAGTAACGGTCAAGAGCGTTTCTATGTAAAGCTCTATAAAATGCTTCAAAACAGTGGTAAATAGAAAAAAGAAATCGGCCCCACCTGGGAATTCAATAAATAGAAGGTATATTATAATAGAAAACTCAAAAATAATAAAAATTTAAGCAACTTTAAAAATATAATATTTTTTTAAATTTTAGCTGAGGCTATGAGAATGACCCAGGTCTTCGAGGTCGATTTCTCAGGACTTTATTGGTGTGTGTGTGTGTTTGTATATATATATATATATATATATATATATATATATATATATATATATATATATTATATTATTTTATTTTTTGAAGAGAAAAGATTTGACCCGGTCGGGATTCGAACCCAAGTTTCCACCTCTCTAGCGTGGCGCCTTATCCAACTAGGCCACCGGGGTCGTATCCGAAGCAGGCAAATCCTCTCTCTTCAGTGATCCATAACCCCCGGGCACTCGCAATTCGCGATGTGATTCCGGGGATGAATGTTCATATTGAACATTACATTTAACTTGGATCTATTGACAATCCGTCACCGGTATATATATATATATATGTAATTTTTCTTGATATAAATCAATATTATTAAATATATTATTTTATTTTTGAAGAGAAAAGATTTGACCCGGTCGGGATTCGAATCCAAGTTTCCACCTCTCTAGCGTGGCGCCTTATCCAACTAGGCCACCGGGGTCGTATCCGAACCAGGCAAATCTTCTCTCTTCAGTGATCCATAACCCCCGGGCACTCGCAAATCGCGATGTGATTCCAGGGATGAATGTTCATATTGAACATTACATTTAACTTGGATCTATTGACAATCCGTCACCGGTATATAAATATGTAATTTTTCTTGATATAAATCAATATTATTAAATATATTTATTTTATTTTTAAAGAGAAAAGATTTGACCCGGTCGGGATTCGAACCCAAGTTTCCACCTCTCTAGCGTAGCGCCTTATCCAACTAGGCCACCGGGGTCGTATCCGAACCAGGCAAATCTTCTCTCTTCAGTGATCCATAACCCCCGGGCACTCGCAAATCGCGATGTGATTCCAGGGATGAATGTTCATATTGAACATTACATTTAACTTGGATCTATTGACAATCCGTCACCGGTATATAAATATGTAATTTTTCTTGATATAAATCAATATTATTAAATATATTATTTTATTTTTAAAGAGAAAAGATTTGACCCGGTCGGGATTCGAACCCAAGTTTCCACCTCTCTAGCGTAGCGCCTTATCCAACTAGGCCACCGGGGTCGTATCCGAACCAGGCAAATCTTCTCTCTTCAGTGATCCATAACCACCGGGCACTCGCAAATCGCGATGTGATTCCGGGGATGAATGTTCATATTGAACATTACATTTAACTTGGATCTATTGACAATCCGTCACCGGTATATATATATGTAATTTTTCTTGATATAAATCAATATTATTAAATATATTATTTTATTTTTAAAGAGAAAAAGGAATCACATCGCGATTCATAGGCGCCACGCTAGAGAGGTGGAAACTTGGGTTCGAATTCCGACCGGGTCAAATCTTTTCTCTTCAAAAATAAAATAATATATTTAATAATATTGATTTATATCAAGAAAAATTACATATATATATATATATATATATATATATATATATATATATATATACATATACATATAAATTTATGTATTAATATATATTAACACATACATACATAATATATACTTACATACGTTAAAATATCGTTATATTTTGTCGCCTACCAATTGTCGATTTCAGAATCTTCGTTCTTTTCAGTTTTCATTAATTTCTGTTGACCTAAAATATTTGTTATAATATGATGACTTGTAATTTGGTGTCACATCACAAATTTTAATTTGGATGATGTTTTTAATCTTTTGTCAGGAAAAGATGAATACGTAAACGGCTATACATTGTATAATGAGATTATAATTTTTGAGTAATCTTGAACTGTAACCATTTAGAACCATTAGTGGCATTAATAAAAATAAGTGACCAATGATTTATCTCATTTACAAAAGTGGTTGTTCATTGGCTGTTTTGGACTAATGTTCAAAATGGCTCATTATTCATTTTTAATTAGATCGATCCATCTAGTTGATTGAAGGGGAATAAATATTATGTCATTAATCACTAAATATAATCACAATAAGAAATCACCCTACTTAGTTTTTAGATATATGATAATATTCATAAAAGGATGGAAAAATACCAATATAAATAAAAATACCTTCTAGTGTCTATGTAAAATTTAAATTTCCTTCTATCACAAAAACGTTAAAACTTATTTTTTCGTTCAACCTCTCAAGCTTACTCTTTGTTATTCATGTGTTTTAATAAAGTAAGACAAGAAATAATTAATATATTGGTACTCACATAAGGAGGAAAAACGGACTTCTTAATGACATCAAGAGTGGAAGAGGGGGTGGGGATGAAAAGGGCCAGGTAGGTTGAATCCGTGAGTTTTTCCTTCTACGTCTGTGCGTGTGGATCCTATATAAACCAAATTCATGCTGTTATTATTTTTTTTTCCAAGCCCCTAATGAATATGAACATGTATTTATTGATTGATTTCTTGAGGTCTGGTCTTTTTCTGTACTAGGTACATTGTAAGACCTACAGAAAGTTTTGTGAAATCATAATATGTCTGAACAACAACACATTATGATTTCACAAAACTTTCTGTAGTTCTTACAATGTACCTAGTACAGAAAAAGACCAGACCTCAAGAAATCAATCAATAAATACATGTTCATATCCATTAGGGACTTGGAAAAAAAAAAAAAAAAATTATAGATATTTCTAGGTCAAAAAAGTTTAATATCAGTAAATCAGAGATTAAAAAAGCGTACAATCATAAGACCCAGAATTCTAACTTTGCCAACCATCTAAATGAATATAACCATAAATTCAATAAAAACTCGCGAGTGAAACTAATACATCAAGTAGAAAATAGTCTAAAATTAAATTAGAAATAATAAAATCTTTCTAACCATTTCAGATATCTATGACCACATAAATATTTCCAATTATCCCATTTTTAATTTTTTCTAATAGGAACGGAAAAAATCAATTAGTCAAAGGAAAAACACAGGGATGTAACCTATCTAGCCCTTTTCATCTTCCCTTCCACTCTTAATATGTTTTTAAAGTCCGTTTTTCCTTCTTAAGTGAGTACCAATATATTATTTGATTTCTTGTCTGTTTGCTGATGTTTTGAAAATTTTGTATGTTTTAAAACTGATGATGTTTAAAAATGTTTAACATTCCAAACTAGTTTTCAAATAAAATAATTACAATAGAAGAGGCGGTTAATTCATCAATTCTAATTATAACATTTTATTTAATAAAATAATTTTGATCTTGAAGCTTTACAAAAAGCGACCTAAATATAAAGCTTTTACTGAGATCAGAACTTGGAAAAGATTTCGTTTTGGTAATCTTCATGACGAAACCTCCTACTTGCCTTATTCGGAAACTAGAAAGGCCTGCCTATCTCTCAGTTGGGGAAGAACTGTTAAAATCTTTGGGCGTCTATTTCTGTTTCCTTGGATTGGAAACAGATTATTCTACTTCTACTAGAATGTTAGAAAGGTCCTTGTACATAAGCATAGCTTTATTTCAGATAACATATTTTAAACATTCATTCAATTCTATTCATTCGATTCAAAGTAAAGTCTATTGTTTTCAGCTACTTTCACCCATCATTCTTAAAGTAATGGAATTCGATTCAGGTACCACTAATTTGGTTTTGAGGTAAAACTCACTTCCAGTTTATTTGTCCTCGTAATTAGCAAAGACCCGAACCTTTAAAAAATAAGCCATTGACATAAACAAACCATAATTTCGTGGTGAAATATCTGGGTTTTATGCAAACGCAAAACTTTTACTCCTTGCAATTCCGATAATTTTTCCTTGGTGAAAAGTGGATAAGAAACTGCATAAACACTGTTTAAACTTAAAATCTGTTTAACTGTTCAGAGGAAAGATTCGATTCCACAAACGCCTTCGAAGTTCCTCTAAAAACAAAGCATTACTTTTTTCCCAAGCCGATCCTAACAAACCGAATTGCGGCATTATTTAGATCACTTCCAATTTCTACCTTGCTGCCTTTGCGCTAAGAACTTTTTTCTTCTAACATTGCTTGTGCGGTTTAAAAATGTAAACGACTCCATAAATAATACTTAAATCGATATGAATCAAAGGATTTGACTAAGTAGGTATTGGCATAAATAGTAGAAATCCTAACCTTAAACATTCTTTTAGGATCCATTATGATAATTGGAATTAACAGTTTTGTTCATTCACTACTAGGAACAACCTATTAGTGACATTGTTTATAACATTGTTGCTAACAGATGTTTGCAAAAATGTTTTAACTACATCATTAGAGCATTTAGATATTCAGGTATTCTCCAGAATCTTGTCTTAAGTGCTAATGTAAACTCAGATGATTCGAATAACTCGTGTTCACTACATGCTCCTAAGTTTCGAATTTGAATGCTGTAGATTTTATTTTCTGCTCTTAACTCATCTCACAGCTAAGATGTCGATTTATAACTCTTAACTGATAATTAAGAATAAATGATTTAATAAAAAAAAAAAATAGTATGTAATGGCTGTCAAACTGTACTTTATGTTTCGGTTATTTTAGCCGAATATTAAATGAAAAAAGTCAAATAAAGAAAAACTACTACTTAAATGAAAGTAAATATAATATATTTTATATTATAATTATTATGTACATTATATTATTCTCCAATGCCATAATAGTCCAGTTAATAAACGTATTGCAGAGTCCATGAAATATGCGATAATTTTTTACTTCACGGCTTCGTTAGGAGTAGTTAGATGGTAAACATACTAAAAGTCCTTGTCCTTCGGGGATGAGCTTAGGTGGGAGAGGATAGCTTTTTCGATCGTATCTCGAAAACTATGGATTATAGGAAAATATGCTACCATTGAAAATTGAATTTCCTATAAAATTGTTTATACAGGGTGTCCCGAATTTAAATACAAAACTTCAGGAACTTGCAGGGGACCGAAAAACTAAGACAAAAGTCCTTTAGAGATTTGCTCCTTTTTGCTTAGTTTTAGAGAAAATCGCAAAAAAACGAACAAAAAAAAACAAGTTTTCATTTTTATACTTATTTATTTACATTTATATTTATGTTACGTTCTTTTTAATGTAAATATGTCTCAAAATGTCCTCTTGCACCAATGCAAGCATTACATCTAGCACTCACTTGATAAATTGCTGCTAAACATAGTTCTGATGATGCACTGCATCTATGATTCGGTCTCTTAATTGCTCTCTTGAGTTGATCGACACCGAATAAACTTTCTGCTTCAAGGTTCCCCATACGAAGAAATCCATGGGTGTCATATCAGGTGATATGGGTGGCCAAGGTACTACTCCTCCACGTTCAATCCATCGTTGTGGATAATTTATATCTAGCCAAGCTCGAGCAACTCTGCTATAATGAGCTGGACATCGATCGAGTTGGAACCACATTTCAATCCGCTGCTGTAAGGGAATGTCATCTAAATAATTAGAAAAGTCGTTCTCCAAAAAAGGTGTAAATGTGATACCATTCAATCTTCCAGGTAAAAAATATGGTCCCACCAGTAATCCGTTCCAAATTCCAAGCCAAACGTTAATAGCAAATTCATGCTGAAACCTATTCTCTCTAATAGCTCTGGGATTTTCAAGAGCCCATTTATGATAATTTCTTTGATTAACAATTCCTCCTCTTGTGAAGGTAGCTTCATCGGTTCATATAATTTTTAATGGAAATAAATTATCGCGAATTTTGTCAAGAAACCAGTTACTAAAATTCAATCTCTTGACATAATCTTGAGGTAATAAATTCTGAACTTTTTGAAGATGGTATGGGTAGCGATTATCACTATTCAAAGTTCGCCATATTGCTTGCCGCGATTTTGCTAATGCAGCAGATGCTCTTCGGATGCTAGTCTCAGGATTGTTATCGAAGTGGCGTTAGACACAATTTCTTCTCCGATAATCTGCTCTTATTGCTGCCTGGAATTGGTCGCCTTCATTAGGTATTAAGAATGACCCAGTCTCTCGTAGTCTATTAAAAATTAAAGAAAAGACTCGTCGATTAGGCACTCTTCTATTTGGAAATCGGCGCGCATACTCCCTCACCGCTTCTAAAGCATTACCGTTACAGAAACCACACACAAAAATCATATCAGCGTATTCAACATTAGAATATGTATGCGGCATTGTGGCTGATGCTATTCACACAAAAATATCTGAATAACTGACTGCAGACTGATTTAGGAATTATAATCCTAGAAGGAAGCTAAAATGTAAACAAATAAAAGAATGTCAAGGATAACATTAAGTTTTTACCTATCTCACTGCCTAGCCTGACGAACTTTGAAAGGTGATAATCGCTACCTGTAACATTTTCGTTTTGTTTCTTTTTTTGCGAAAGAGAAAAACTAAGCAAAAACGAGCAAATCTCGAAAGGACTTTTTGTCTTAGTTTTTCGGTCCCCTATAAGTTTCTGAAGTTTTGCCATTTAAATTCAGGACACCCTGTGTACATATTTGTCGAAATTTCGGCGGTTTTCGAGATATACGTTATTAAAATTCGATATTTTTCGAAAAAAAAAAAATAATGTTTACCTCACTTATTGTCAAACAATTGCTTCAAGTGCCAGAAACGTGTATATGAAATTAAAGTAAATTTAATGCTCTAAAACTTTGATTCTGACATTTTTTTCTAAAAAACGACTGTGGAAGGCATTAGAAGCAAATGTTTGACAAAAAGTGAGGTAAAAAAACTTTTTTTTCGAAAATAATCGATTTTTAATAACGTTTATCTCGAAAAGGTTGGAATGTTGATAGATTCAATTTGATAGAAAATTTAAGTAGCTTTAATTTTTATTTTAAACATATTTTCGAGTCCACGGTTTTCGAGATATAATCAAAAACCCAAAATTGGGACCTCTTCCGTTATCTCACTCCCCAAGGGCGGGAGATTTAGTATGTTTCTCTTTTAACTACTCCTAACGAAGCCCAGAAGTAAAAAATAGTCGGATATTCCATGCACTCTACACCTCTCATTTCAACACTCATTGGCTGGACTATAAATTAAGAATGTGCTAATATTAATTTTACCGGTAATTGTGTATAAGTTTATGTAGTGGAATCATCATAGACAGTGTATTTCTTCATTGGATTCATTTTTATATTCATTTCGATTTAATAAAATTTGTTTGTATATATAATTTTTAAAAAATTAATTTTTGAACTAAAACACTTAAAAAACTTCTTTCTTAAAAGTTTGAACTCCTCATTGAATGAGGTATAATAATACTTGTTGTGAAAGACATTACTAAAAGGACTATAGTAACCCAGAGGCTCCTTCCTATACAAGAGCGAAACACCTGTTGCATTGTGTTGGACATGGCAGCAGAACCCAAGGAACACAGCTATGGTGCTTCAGTGGTCAAGTCTGTCTCAACACAATTCCACCCTAAATGCCATCCAAAACTAATACACATTATATACATATTATTTAAAAAATTAAAAAGAAACTGGTTATTTAATTTAAGAAACTCCAGCTGGCACAGCAGACAAGATTTTGTAATCGAAAATAGAACCACTTATCTTTGTATTCTTGTTAATGGATGAATTTCAGAATGAACTTCATAGTTATTGAAAAACCTTAATTTTTCTTCTATGAAATTCTCGATTGTCCTTACGTTGTACGAAAAACTTACGTTGTACTGCAATAATTTTTATGTTGTAATCAACCAAAATCATTTTTGGATTTAAAAATCACAAAAACATTTATATTTTAAGTTTATTGGTTTGAATAGATAAATTTAACTTGAAGAAACAAAAATTAAATTTATAAAAATTCAGTCTTCCCGATTCTTATACTAAATATTCTATTATTTCATTAATCAATTATGTTTAAATGAGTGAAATGTTTTGTTATATTTTGGTTTTTTGAAAAATAGAAAATTTTCATTACATTTTGAAATTAATAATTGTATTCTTAAAACACTACTTAAAAGGAAAGATCGGTGATAATAATGTATGGTTAAAATATTGAAACCTTTTGATGACCTGGTTTAACATCAAATATTGTTCACATTCTTAATAAATAAATAAAAAATATTTCCATGACTAGGTATTTAAATTTTTTATCATCATTAAGATAGTAATCAATTTTATATAGATATATATATATATTAAAATATTATATAGCTCACTAAATACAAAATATTATATAGCTCACTGAATACAAGTAATGATCTGAAGTAATGAAGATTAGGATAGAGTTGAATAAGGTCTCTTTGGCCCGATTCCACATTAAGAAATAATTATTTAAATAAAGAATTTTCAAGTTTAGTAATGCAGTGATTTAAAGTTGTGAATTGGAATACACCAGAAGTTAATTATTAACATTTGTCGTATTTTCTTTTATTAAACTCTTTAAATTTATGTTCACCAAAGTATATTCAACAAAACCTAAAAATTCCTTTAAGCTGCAAAGAAAATAACAAAGAAGGACTTTACATTATTTAAATAATCGCACAATATTAGTAAGGAAAAAGTAATTTTTAACTGTTTTAAAAATATACTTCTAATTTTCTCTAAAAGTTTGTTTTATTTTAGTGAAATTTGTAGTATATTATAATTATCTATACATTGAAGTGTAACCGACATATTTTTATATATAATAGATAATGATTTCAGTTTCTACTTTTAATGGTATAGAATAATTCAACATCGAAGCTATTCTGTCTTGTTTGTTGTTTAAATGGGTTTTTTTCAATTAAAACACGCAAACACGATTCCTAATAAAAAGTGCTTTCATTTGATCCCATTGATATTGTCTTAATACTTAATAAAAAAAATGTACTCTATTATATGGCTATATTTATTTTTAAAAACATAATAGCACTATTTTGTTTTTATCCGATTGCAGCTTTAGACCTCTAAATTTGCTACCAAATGTTTGGTTACAGTTCGACTTTTAATACACACAACCTGCTTATCATAAACCTCCGTAAGATGTGTCTCTCGATAGCATGTTTCTTATGTCCCCTTGAGGGTTTTCTATCCAAGTTTCTACTACAATAATAAAACCTTCATATTTTCTCTATATTTTATCATAGTTTATACATTTTATATTCTACAATGGATTTAAATCCTTTATTAAGTATAACATGTTTATCTTTTTTTTTCTTTCTTTTTTTAATCTATTTTTTATATCAGCTGCTCCGATACTGCTTGTCAGCTGTTATACAGCTAAGGCAGTTGGTTGGCGAAAGCAAATGGTAGACATTGCGAAATACAATACTTTTGGAGGCTTGTTACAGATATTGAGACAGGAAATAAAAATTAATTTTAATGGAAAAATAACATGTCCATCTTATTTTAATTACATTTATAAATAAGCTGGTGAAAATCTGTGGACTGTTAGTTTTTTATAATCAAAACATTAGTTTCCTTGTTTTTAAGCAAAAACTTATTCAAAGGAATGTTAGTTGAGTTATTTAACCTATTAATCTTATATACATACCTAGTTACTGTAATTATTTAGCATATTTATTAATCTGTGGGAAAAGCAACTTTTATTTTTCTTAATGTTTTTATGGAACGAATTAATAGTTGTTAATTTTTGTTTGAATTTCTTAATTTTAAATAAAGTGGTGAAAATTAAAACAGATAAAATATAAGAAGCCATTGTTGTTGTTGCAATTGTGATAAAATATTATAAATTTAATTTAATTATTAATATACCATACATACATATCAATGAATGTTAGGTACTACTTAATTAATTAAAAAATGTGGTTTCATCCTGTTTTGGTTACTCTTACCATATAAGGGAAACGTTTAGTAGAACTTTGCCTAGCGAAACTTACTGATCGTAGAAAATATTTTTAAATACAGTTTTTAAAATTATAACCTGATTTAATGCCGATTGTTTCATAAAAAAATGTTTTTTAGATATATTATTTTTTTTATTAATATTTTTTTAATAAAGTTGTTATTAGTCCTTTTCTTGACATGGTATTCTTTGAGATACCATCAAAAATATTTTTAAATCAATGTCTTATTTGATCTGTTTTGAAGGTATTTTTTTTCTTTTAAAATTTATGTTGCCAAGAAAAGGGTTAATAGTTGATCAGAAATAGCTTTTCCGTGTTTTCAGATATTCCCTTTGTTTTATAAAATAAAAAAAATCTTTGAAATTTTATGGTTATATATAAAAATAATATGTATTATACGGAATATTTGAATGAAAAAGTACGATTTGAGGATGTCTTGGTGATAAAACATTTATGATTGAAAAATCTTTTATGATATACATCAGAACGTCCATTATTACTTTTAGAAATTCTTTGTCCTTTGTCCTATGATAAAATTGTTTTTCAATGTTGATACTTTTTAAATAACATTTAATACTTATAAGCTGCAATCAAAATTTACCCAGAACAAAAAAATATTTATCAATGTATTACTTTCCAATGTATTGGAACTTTTGTATTAATTGAAACTCCAGCATTTCCCAAGAGTGAGAAAATATACCTCCACCATTTACCATTGATTTGTGTTGCTTGTTCTTCAGCCTTTGAAAAGAAGGAATCTTCTTTACAATGCTTTGTTTTATTGTTTTTTGATCATTTGTCACTTCTTTGTCTTTTTGAGGTGCAAATAAACCTTGGGTGGGACATCATAATTTTTTCAACACATAAAACATTTGTTAAAGCTTCTTACTGCATTATGAATAACCCACCATTAGATTCTGATGTTGTTTAACCCTTCATTACATTTATTTTCACAAATGTGTTTATTAGTTAAAGTGCGCCATATGGTATAGAAGGATCAGTGCAATTAGGAATCAACGAATTATTTGCCAATTTTATTGGTATTTTTTATTCTAAAAATAATTTCGAATGTTAAACATTCATCATCAATTCTAATAAAAAGTAAGACGATAAAACATGTAATTGCTTCCCGGCAGTGGGACTTCGATGACCGAGCGAAAGCTTTATAGTCCAGTAAAGTAAGGGTTTGCCTAAGAAAAAAATGCGGAACTTTTATTCTCAACGGATCTTTACGTTTTTTGGAATGCTGAATCCGAATCTGAAGTTTTCTACCACGGCAACCATCGGCTTCATATTCAAAATCGCAAAAAAACGCCAACAAAACCGTTATTTTTGTTTTTTTATCTATAACACGATAACAAAGCTTTTTTCGAAGAAAGTTTTCAAGTGTCAATTGTAGCTGGAACTAGTACCTACATAATGAAAAAAAGAAATCCGAAATCGGAACATTTTTCGCGAAGTTAGGTTATTGGGAAAAAATGGAGAAATTGGCCAACTTGCCATCATTCCCAATGCTCCGCGAAAACACGTTTGTCGTACTCTTTTGGCTATAACTCTGAAACTATTTGTCCGATACAACATTACTTTTTTTCATCTTAAAGCTGATTAAATTTACTATAAGAATCTATAAATGAAGTTTTAATCAAATCCCGTAAAATGTACATGCCAGCCCGCTAATAAAAACGTACTGTTGTAAAATCCAAGTGTTTTTTGGCACATTTGTCGCTCTAACTCCTCAAATATTTGTTCGATTCCAAATTTCTTTTTTCTATCTCAAAGCTGATTAAGTTTTCTATCAGATGCTATATAAGTAAATTATATTAAATCCTGTAAATCACCCAAGCTAGCACGCTAAATGTGTATGTTTTGGCCAAACACTTGTCTCATTTACATTTAAGTATTATTTCTGTCATTAATTATGATTTCTCCAAGTTAGCAATTAATTTTTCTGCGAATAACAATTACTTTCTCTGTTTTATTTTATTTTATTTCTTTTTTCTAAATTTATTTTTCCAGTATGCCTCTAATCAAATTTTATATGCCCTTTTGCCCTGGGCCTTTTTTATTTCACAAGAGCATCGTCTTGATTGTGATAAAAATAGGTAATTGTTAGTACTTTTACTCTGTCAATATTCTGTAAGGAATAATGTCCTCATAACCCGAAGTTTGGTCTAGAGGACCTAACTCAAATATGGTAACTATTATCTAAAAACCTTTTTGCTATGTTTTTTTCCCTTTCAATCTAGCAGTGTTTTTTATAAAAATTTTCTTAATACTAATATGATACCAAAGTGTTATATCGAAAACATGATTTTTGTTTCCTAAAAATAGAATTATATTAGGATTTCATTCACTGAGATTAGAGCAAAATTGGAAAATAAATTTTGTAAAGATGGAAACCGAGTTTTCGATGATCGATGTGTGATCATGATATATTTTGGAAATATCAACTCATAACAGTTAGAACATTAATGCAACCTCTGTGAACTGTAATATTGTAATTAAAAAAATTACTATATTCCCTTTGTTGAGATTTAGTAATACCGTTAAACAATTTTTATTTATTTTTATTTTTTTTTTATGAAAAATGAATAAACAAACACAACTAAAATACAATTTGTATTTATATGAAACCATAATTTAAGCGGCAATAACAATATAAATTTGTACAGTTAATATTCATGATAATAGCAACTTGGTATTTTAGCAGATGCAAATTTATTAGTACATATACGAATTTAGTGTAATAATCTTTTTTACTTATTTCAAGAATTTTAACTTCAATTGGTACATGATTCTAAACCAAAAACCCATTTAACGTTATTCTGTTTAATGCTCAAAAAAATAGATAAAGCATACAATTGCTCATCTATTCTTGTTTGCAAAATCTGTTCTTGGTAAAGCAATTATAGAAAAACTGTGAATTCTAAAGCCTGCCTAAATGTTGCCTATGATCCGGCTAGATAAGCTTCGTCCATTTTAAAAATGTTCACAAGGAACTCATAGTATGATCTGTCACTTCCAGATTTACATATGATGTGAAAAAGCTGGTCATACACTGAACAACCCCTCTATTCAGAGAAATTTATTACAGATGTTCAAGTAACATTTTACATAAACAATTTTACAAACAGAGATTTAACAAGTATAAGTATGAAAAATGGAAATTTACTGAATCTCATTCAGATTAAACTACCTGAAATCTCCTGAGTAATTAAAATAATAATAAATTAATAAAACAAAATGAAAATCATTATGTTGCTGTCTCTCTGTTCCAAAGCCTCCTTTCTGTAACAATTGAACTATTTTCTGTAAAACTTTCGTATTTCGGAGATCGTATTTACAAACCACAACAATGTCCTAAAAAAATCCTTGACTTGTTCATGGAATAAGGGTGAATTATACATCAGTTCATGTAACTTAAAAGATCCTCAAAATTACAACACATTTGCTGAATCAACGTGAAACATTTGGTTCGATGCCTTTATGAGCCCCAAGTTTCTTAAGAAACATTTACACCGAATTATTATTCCTTAAAGTTTTTCTTTTCCGATATATTTTGTCTAGAGGACTTCACACTAATAAGTTTTATGTTTTTGAAAACCAAAACAATACTGCTTTCCTATGAAGATAGCTAAAGCTTCGGTTGCCATGGAATAATATTATAAGTATCCCTTCAGTTGAAAAAACTTTATATGCAGATGACACCTCCACTAGTTCCTGATAGACACAATAAAAAATAGATTAAAATCTTTATACACTAGATTTAATAAATATTATTAAAAATGGGGGAAAAAATAAATAAACGGACACAAAACGTCAGCAATAATGATTACAAAAAGAAAGCCAATCATAGGGAAACATATCTAACTGAATAATATTCGAATCCACTGGGCACAAACTTTTCCCTATCGAGGTCTGGAATGAGACAAAAGATTAACATCCACATCTCTTATAAATAACGAATAAAGGCTGCAAAGCCAATAAACCTATTAGTACAATGGGTCCCATATTTACGAAGGAAATAGCCACTGTCTATTTAATACAAAGATATTTTATTTACATAAACTCTCTACGATCTTTAAAATGTTTTTCCAATAAACTGTCGAAGTCCTCAGCAATCATTCCAACAAAATTGTATTCTCTGTACGACGAAATACGCACTTTTCTTTATTTTCTTCAATGTTTAATTTATTCCGACGTATAATCCACTGATTTGTGGTTTAATATAATTACAAGACAACCGACAATATCTTTTTTCGCAATCATTCCAACCAAAAATTTAACTACAGTTACACTCAAAATTCAACTAGCTGCCCCACCGATAGCAGACAAGACTAGACGAATATACTATACATCTAGTTTTGTTTCCTGTATAGTCCACCTGCATAGTAATATTTTTGTATAGCGATTACAGGATAGTAAAGTTTTCCGTATAGCTTACTATAACTAGAGCTGATGTGAACATGTATGCTAATTTACTACTATACCTGTAGAAAAAAACTATAAACTGGTTTTCTATCCCGTGTGTACGTAGCTTTAATTATTCCTCAAATGTAGTTAATTGCATTGTATAAAATTTATTTATTTTACTTCTTAGAATGTACTTATAATAATTAATTTTTTTATTTATTTTTTCTCATTTATTAACTTAATATGTTACTTAATGAAATTGTTAAATTTCCTTGGAATTAAACTCTTTATTATTAAAGGTAGCTGGAATTATTGTAAGCACTACCTAGCACATATGTATAAACACTGGGCCGGCATTAAAAAAATCGTAGACATCTTATTGCTGTTAATAAGATAAGGGGGAAAAATTTAAACATCTTCCTTCCGTTTACTACCAACTATATTAAGCCGAATCTACCAGTTACTCGGTTCCCACGTATTCTGTAAGAATTAATGCAGCCCAGTTTCTTTATCTGTTCAGTCTCTCAACTATTTAAACCTACTTATCTCTTGTATAAATCTGATAGTCGCAAGGCCTTAGAGTTCTTATCTCTTCTGAGAAATTTAGAGTGAAAAAACAACCGTTAACTTTTTTTTTTTTTTTTTACGAAATTAGTTATTTGTTCTAATTATTTATTATTAGGATTTTTATATTAAAGCACTTTAAAGTTTCATGGAGCTTCCTCGAAGAAATGTACTTTATTAATTTAAGTTTCATTATTTTCCTTATGAATAATGCGCGATGAGTAATAATCATGATTAGTGGCAAATGAGCAACATATTTGCACAAATGATAAATAAACTGAGCTCAGCTTCTAAAAAACTATAAATGTTTTTTAAAAAGTTTTAATATTTGCAATTGAGCAAAATATAAATTAATTGTGCAGGATTAATTTATTAATATTTTAGGCATGTATATGTATATATGTATATATACCCACATGTGTACGAATTGCTCTAAATGGCTGGCTTCTCATTATCCTATTTAAATATTAATATCTCGGAAAATTCCTGAGCAGCATTGCTGGATTTCACATACAAATTGAAAAATATGTATTTCCATTTGAAGATAATAGGTGAATGAAACGTGTTATTGTAACGGATATAATATGTAGATAGATAGGAGTGATTTTGAAACAATAGGAACACGCTTTATGAATTGTCAACATCTTAATTTTTTTCACAACATTGTTTGAGAAGTTACTAATAGTTAAGAATTTATATTTTAAAATAGTTTTAAAATAAATACAATTTATTCTATTGCTCTAATACAATTCTAATATATAATTTTCTGTTACAAATAGACATCACACTTTCTTATTTTTAGTTATTCTTTATTGTTTAATTTTTTTTTAATCATTTTCTGAAACTTATTGTACATTTTCCTTTAGCCCTAAAAAAATAATCGTATTATCATCTTTGTTTATTTTGATTTGTTTATACCAAAGTATTTTCTTATTCATTGTGTAATTGCTGTGGTAAATCAAAGAAGAGATAATCACTTATCTATCTTAAAAAAAAAAAAAAAAAAAAAAAAAGAGGTGTACTCAGTGGAAATAATTGCCATTTCCGACAAGGCACGCTGGATAACAAAAGGAAATCGTAATTGAAGTTTTTCCGACAGCCACAGTTCTTTTCCTCATCATGCTTACAATGTACTTCTAGACAATTGATGAACTACTTGAGGTACGCATGATGATATAGAAGGATCAATACAATTAGGATTGATGAATTAAATGCCACTTCTATTGAGATTATTTTATTTTAGTTTCGAATGCTAAAAATTCATCTTCAGCCGAGGTAACTAAAACACAGGTTTTTTTACCTCGAAGAACTGAAGATGAATTTTTAGCATTCGAAACTAGTTTTCAAATAAAATAATCTCAATAGAAGTGGCATTTAATTCATCAATCCTAATTAAATTGATGAACTATTCGTAACAGTTTATCTAATTTTACGTTTCCAAATTCGTAACAATTATACTTCAAAATCCTTTACTATGCAACTACATGATTTTATTATTTTGAGATAAATCACAAAATTACTTTACAGATATTGATGTGTTGGGTTTACCACTAGCCATTCTTAGGAGTAATTCAGTTGAACTCCATGAGTAGTGGGAAGTTCGTCAACATCTTTACCCGATGTTCTATTCAAATGAAAATTTATAAGCAGATGGTATTTTCAAACCATTTTTACGCACTTTATTTCTTATGAAACACGTCCATTTCTATTCAACGACATCTAGAAGAATCTTTGGATTACCATATTTGTATTTTTAAATAGGATATACTTCATTTACATACAATGAAAATTGGCGTAAAAGCGCAAGCTCACGGTTTTTAATAGAATTTTGCCTTTTATTTTTCTCCTTACCTGTTCCGGCAATAAAATAGACATTTTTCTATTTGTAATAAAATATTGATCTCTATTATCATTTTTTTCCTTTTTTCCTCCCTCATTTAAATGACGACCTCCTCTGTCCCACGGCTTCCCAGGAATGGCCCTTTTCGTTCTTGGTTGAAGTGGGATAATCCCTCTGCTTTCTTTATCCCCTATTTCTTGTACAGGTAGTCTTCCTGGATGAATACTTAAGGTAAATCGATCCTTCATTTGTAGTCAGGTTTTCCTCTGCGATTCGCCCCTTTCATACACACATACTTACATCCTTCGCAATACAACCAGGGGCGAATCTTAGCCTCCAAATAAATCTTCCCGATTCGTCCCTAGCGTAGCGTAAGCCGTGGGCGTGAAGTTTATTATTTCCTTGGGCAGTCGTTCGCCGGGCACTCTTTCAGCCTACTCACCTTGACGATTAAAACGTCATCTTGCTTTCTACGTAGCTCAGAAATATGCCTTCTTAATCAGTCAGTCCTTATTTGTTATCAAATTCTGATGTTTATGAGTCTTTAACGTACACTGCAGGCTCCCGACATAACAGCTAGTGCATAGGGGATCAGTGTCGTTTCTCAATCTACGGAGTTTGTCATAGAAAACCCCTATAGCCTGTTAGGAATAGACGTCCAGCTATCCAGGAAGACACATTTCGTTTTTAACTGTGACTGAACGGAGAGGAGTACTCCGGGTAGCTCCTTGTAGTGTTGTCACATAACGCGTTTTGCACTCGATGGAACCTTCCCAGAATATCTTTTTCCATTTTCTGGGATTTTCGGTAACCTGCAGAACCTGCTAACATGTTTATACATTATATTTTCTCGCAAATTTTATTCTCACCTTTCTTACAGTATTTTTTCATGACCAACGGTTATACAAGGAGATGATGTGGTCAGCAATCACGTTCAACTGCCTCATTTTTCCCGTATTAAGGGTTTATAACTGTATTGAGGCTGGTTGTGTCCCCAGACCAAGAATTTGATCCACAGCCGAAAAAACAGATATTGAATTTTCTGCCTTCAGTCGGGCTCGAACTTTTAGTGCCTTCCATACCTACTGACCTACCCCGCTCCCTGTATAACAATACTTCCTTACCAAGTACTTGACCCAAGACCCTTCATGGTTTGTAGAGGTACAGGTTTTTTTTGTTGTTTATTTTAACATATGATAATATCTGCATCTGTGTTCATATTGTTCATTGTAAATAGTATGAACTTTTTATTGAAATGTACTTTTCCCTTTCCATGTAAGGAATGTTTATTACTAAATATATATTATGTCGTTATTTAGATGTTGTTTTATTAACTCTGGATTCAACTGTTATATATTATTATTAATATGTTTGTAAGTTTAAAATTGTCCCAAAAGTGAACCTAATTCGAGACGATGTGAAGTTATTAGCTAAAGCCGTGCATAAAACAACCATGGAAGCTGCAATATTTCGAATTCATAAAAACGATGGTTTTATGACTCTATGGAAGGAGGAAAAACAATATTTAATTAAACCTTCAGAGGGTAATTTAACCATCTTGACTTCATGAGGGAGCCTGACCTTAAGCCTCTACAGGAAAGAAATCAAAAGTGAATTACTCTTCAATATTTTCCAGTCAGCTCTTTTCAGCCGAGACCATTTTCTGGAATGCTTTCCATTCTTTGAAAATTTCCTTTCCGAACATTCTGTGCTCGATATATCATCAGGATATTTCGAGAAACGATTTTAATCGTTCTGATGCTTCTAATAGTTTTAAAATTCACTTTTAAAACAGGGCTCATGTTTTCGTCAATTATGCATAATAGATCCACACATTCTGTGTATTAAGTGAATTATAAATTATATATTGTAATAAATAGTTTTAAAAAACAGTAATTTTAATATACTTTTTTATTTGTTTCAGGTTAGCATTGTTTACAAGACTCATCAAACGGCAAACAGACACTGTATGTACTTGTATTCGCTAAGTTAAACTAGTTAGGTGTACCTTAGGATAACCAAATTAAAATATTACCATCCCGTTTTAAATCGTCATCCTTACCTATTTATTCCTCTACCGATATTGCGTTGACATTTTTTTAAAAGATTAAATCCCATCCCTTGAACCATGAAGACGATATAGTTAAAATTTTGTACAGATTGGTTTAGTAATTTTCGTGGATAGTGATCACAAACGAAAAGTTAATCAAATCTAAAAAGGATCATAAGCAAGCTCATGATATTAGTAAACTCAATGTATGAAACTTATTTGAAGTGAAAATGTTTCATTAATCAGTAGAAACTCCTACCATGATTAGGAAGTGAGTCTCCATTAAGATACCAGAAAAGAGTAAAAACTGAAGTTTTATTCTTACATTTTTTTTTTCCTGAATTAGAGTTAATGCTGAAAACAATATTAATCATTTGTTGCATTTGTTGTGAAAGTTCATTTACTATTAAGTTAAAAAGTAGCAATGCTTCGGAAATCCTATAGTGGCACAATCTGCCTTCACTGGCACAGAATTATGTCATTTTATGATACCTCATAAATAAATTAATCTGTTTTAATTATTTGTGTCAAATCTATTTCCAGGCTCCATTCTCTTCATTTCTTTCAGCGTAGCTCAAACTACTTATGCTAATTTCTACAATTTTTTTTTTTCTGTTTTAAGATCTATTGTTACTGATTGACGGGCTATTGAGTTTATTTACTTTTTAACGATAGAGTGTTGAATAAGAGACTTGCTTTATTAGCTGAGCCAGATCGTGCAGTGGGGACCTGCGTGACTGGCTCTATTACCAGTTCACCTCTGACTCTTGACCCACTTCCCTATTTCGATCTCTTTTGATAGATGGCCACTTATGTTTATATATTAATTTAATTATTTTTGTTACCCCTCTTCTGTGTTTAAACATTTATCAAACTTAAAAGAAAAATAAAATAAAATAATCATTTAGGCTCAAGATTTATAATTATTGTTGTATATCTTATTATTAATCACGAAGACGTATGATTAGATGTCTTTTTGGCTCAATCGAAAAATCATCAGTTTAATTTCTGGAACGATCTTCACCATATCAAACAACATTATTAACACATCATGGTGCGTTATAATGAATCCTTAGCCCCTAACCTTTACGATTACGAAATAAAAAACTATGCCCTTAACTTTCTTCCTTACTTTCCTGTACATATTGCTAAATATTATATGATATATATTACGTATTTATTATTCTTTTTATTTTTACTAGTTTGGTACGAACATCAAAACTATGATTTTTTTAATTTTTTTTTCACGATTTATTGAAATTTACAACTGTATAATATACATTAAGTAAATGTGTTAAAAACGCTTACAATAACATGGTAAAACTTGAGAAGAACTACTCATCAGTAGCACTCCAATAAAAATCTACACAAGAAGATCTCAAGGCGATGGCCTAAGAAGATGTTCTTTTCAGACGCCTCGGAGGATTATCGGGAATTGAGAGAGAAGAAAGTTGAGAAACTAGTGGATTTGAGTGGTTATGGAGCTTAATATGAAAGGATTTGTGTCTGGTTTGGGCTAAATCAGCAATATGGAACATTAAGATCTTTATGGATAAGTTTATTGGTGACAAAGTAAGGAGCATTGAGGATTTTTCGAAGGATTTTGGATTGTAAGGATTGGATACGGGGTGAATTGAATGGTTTAGTAGAGCCCCAAAGCTCAACTCCGTAAGTCCATATTGGTCTAATCACTGTCATGTAAATGAGTCTTTTGTAATTAATTGGGAGCTTTGAACGTTTGTCCAGTAAATGTTGAAGTAGTATGTAACGACGAGCTGTTTCTTGTCGTTTTAGTCTTGTATGTGGATTCCAAGTAAGACGTTTGTCCAAGTGGAGTCCTAGATAGTGGATCTGCTCAACTGGAATTAGTGGAATATCATTAAAGGATACTGTAGGACAGGAGGTCGTAGGTTTACGACGAAGGGTAAAGGTTATTTGGTGAGATTTGTTCGGATTTATTTTGATTCTCCATTTTTGACACCATTTTTGAATGTTTAGGATATGGGATTGGAGTGTTTGGGAGGCAATGAAGGGATCATTGTTTACTGATAATACGCATGTGTCATCAGTGTAAGTGGTGAGGACCGTGGTAGGATTAGTTGGGATGTCAACTGTATCGACCGTGTAGAGGATGGGGCCTAGGATACTACCTTGAGGAACACCGGCAGATTGGGTAAAGAGGGAAGAGTAAGAAAATTTATGGTTCACTTTAAACGTTCTATCACTGAGATAGGAAAGGATAATTAGGAAGTATGTTGAGGAAAGGAATTTGCGGAGCTTGTAAAGCAGTCCTGGGTGCCAGACTCGATCAAAAGCTTGTTCCACGTCGAGAAAGGCTCCCGGGCAGTACATTCCGCGCTCTAACGCTGAGGAGACCACGTCCACCACGCGATGACATTGCTGGATAGTGAAGTGTGACGTTCGAAAACCAAACTTGTGGTCTGGGATGATATGATTGGAATCTAGGATAGGATACAGGCGTTTCAGGATGAGTTTTTCAAGGATTTTGCCCACAATAGACAAAATTGATTTTGGACGATATGAGGATGGGAGTTCAGGTGGTTTTTTGGGCTTAGGAATCATCTTTACTATCGATATTTTCCTAGGATCAGGGAAATAACTGTGAATTAAATTTTATTTGTCAATAGTTGAAAGCTGATTTACTTCTAGCTCCTTTCTCAGCTGTGAAGATAGAATCACGTAGTTGGATCTTAGGTGGTCTTACGTATTTACTCACATAACATTACTGTATTGGAAATAATTTCAGTATTGCTGTATAAAATGAAGATATTTAAATAATAGTATATTTAAACCAAATTGCATGTTTAAAAAAAATATGATATATGTATGAGATAACAACAGATTAAACTTTACTTCTTAATCTTCTATAATAATAATAGAATGATATACTGAACCTGTTTGAACTGGCACAATAACAAAATATATTTGATTTATAATTTTTCAACTTCCTAATTAAATTCATAGATTTCGAAATTCTATAGAAAAATCTTTGATTTTAGAATTTACAAAGATTCAAAATTCTAATCAGACGGAATAGAAGATCTACTAACATTTTGGCAGAAATGTTTTGAAAGTAATGCAGCGTATTCTTAGTAATTAAATTGTTTCCAAATTATTTACTTTATTGCTTTATTTTAAAAACATAAACTTGCATTAATTTGTGGGCAGACGCATTGTTTAGTTACACTTTTCAAATTAACAATAATGTACTCGTTTACAAGCAATCCTTTGTTATAAATAATATTCCATTACTGATTCTTCTGTTATTAATAAACTCAGCTTTCCTTCCCTTTCAAATTTTGAAGCCATTTTCCTAAAATCCATTTGGTCCTTCTGATAGCGAAATCTCTTAATAACCGTGAGAACGCCGACAGCACTTCCGTTAACTCCAGCAAAGTACTGCCCGTGTGAATCAGTGGGTGTCAAGTGGTATCCACCTAAAAGTGTTCTGTTTTTTTTGTTGTTTTTTTTTTTGTAAATGTTCTTATCGGTTCGCTGTGCCACTTTCAGATAAAATGTATGTTTCTTGAATGTTTTACTGCCATCTGTGCGTGCTTTGGAAATGACACTGAAGTCCGTTCCGGCCCTTTCCTTTTTATATTTCGTTATTTTAAATGTATGTTTCAGCTGTTGTTTTAAATTTGTGTTGTAAAATGTTTGTTATATTATAATATGTGATGTTAGTGTTACTTATTTTGTTGTTACTATAATATCCTAATTTAGGAGTTAATAAATATGCAAAAATATAGCGATTATTAACGAGTTTTCTTAGAAAATATTGATTATTCTTCAGTCATGGTTATAAAAAAAAATGGGGAAAAAATCAATTTTTCGAAACTAAATATTTTCATCTTAAGATGAAACTTTTTTAATTCTTACTCTGTTTTCACTAATTTCTTGTAATTGGGAATGATTTGTATTATACTAGGTTTAAAGCTGATGACAAGTTTTCGAAGTGAGGAAAAGATTATCACTTTTCTAAATAATTCCTTTTCGTGTTCTTTGAAGTTACCCTTGCGGCTCGACTAATCGAAGTGGTTGTGATCGAAATAGGCTCAGAAAACCAAATCCTCGGTTAATGAAGAATAAATAAAAATTGAGTAAGAAAATTGGCGAAATACACATATCTATTTAATAACAGCGTAATAGTATGTGTGAAATAGTAGTATACATAAGTAACAGTATTACTTATGTAAATCAAAAGGTTTATGGCTTAAAATAAATACTTTCTTTTATTTAAGTACCGTCAACCGTGGTGACTTTGCGGCCCGGGGTAAATTTGCCCACGTTTCAAATGTTAGTTTGTACCATTTCTGAAATCTTGACAATTTCATTACATAACGTCACTAGTCGTATTGAATGAAGGGTTAAACCCTTACGTTTTTTATCAGGTTAGTTTTGTCTATGAATATTAAACCTTTTAGTCATTTGTAATCTCATTGTGAAAATGAGTGCTAAAATAGTGTTTTTATTGTGGAACTGTCTGTTGGATCTGGAAAAGCTGTTAAAGCTATGCTTTAAAAGAGTATTTCGATTAATGTACATTCCTTCCTGACAATAAATATGTATCTGTTTTCAAAATAAACTATCAGATCTTTACCAATCATCATGGACAATGCAACCCCTAAGAATGCATTATGTTTTGGAGTGACATTGCCCACAAAATTAACTTTATTCTCATGGCGTATATCTTTGGCTAGATAAATTTTGGGACATAGCAATACCCAGAACATGCAATAGAAAACTAGGTGCTCGGAGTTATATCAGCTATGACGAAAACCTTTGTCATGAGCCGAAGTTAGAAGTGGAAGGCTCCTGGTCTTTTCTGAATACCAAACTTTATAAAACTTTAGGAAACAAGATAAACAAAATCGTTATGATAAAATAAAAAGGTGGGCAGACAGCGCTGACTGAGGAAAGGAAAGAATAAATTATTAACCAAATATTGGTTTGTGCTCATTGGTGTATGCCTCTCGATTCCTTAGACATAAGTGCCATTGTTAAATCATTTACCGGTCGAGATATAACAGTGTTTATATATTTAGTGGTAAGGCTATTCTATTTTTTTTTCTAATTGGTATCTATTTAATAAATTTTATATTCAAGATTTTTTTTTTCCATTGTTATTATTTTTTAAGGTATAAGTAACGATTTGAGAGGGATGACTTTGCCCGAATTTGGTTTGGGATAGACTTTTTCATAGTTTTAATATGGTGGGCAACCCCCCCCCCCCCCCAATCCAAGATGACTTTGCCCTTTTTGATTTTCTCATCTGGGGAAGGGGGAATTAATTTAGAGAGGCAGTTTCATATATTTATTTTATTTACACCATTGATTAATGTACCAACAAATAATGCTGTTTAAAGTTAAAAAAATAGGCAAACTCACACCAGTTGACGGTATTGACATTCTATCTGCCACTGCACGATCTCTCAATTTTCTAAAAGCCATCAAATCGAAGTTGCTTCAGTTCTGCCTTCGAGATATTGAAATGCCTTATCCAATCCAGCAAATCCTTCTTCATAAGAAATTGTTAATGACGATTTGTTTCCTAGTTTACCATCCTCCCCATTCTCCAACCTTCCCGTAGTAATGCTCCTACAAAAATTGACTAGTGTCTTGTTCGGTAATCGAATGTTTCGTGAAAAAAAATAAATAAATAACACAATAAAATATAATAATAATAATGCTTAAATCACACATTTACAATTTAAAAATTCATGTTGTGGCTTTACATTTTAAAGTTGTTCTTTAAACAGTAGGAAAAATTAAAAAAACACATAACACTTAAAAATTATAAATGTACAAATCAATAAGAATAACTCATGTGTAATAAAAATAACTAACTGATATGTATCTATAATAACGAATATTTATTCATATCAAGGAGTATATGTTTCATTCTTTTGTGGGTGTATCTTTTTAAGCATGTTTTATTGTAATTGCCGATTTCTTGGTTGCGGAAATTTTTAGAATTAGTTTTTTTTTTTCAAAGTGATGATTAGGTGTACCACGCTCCTCGAAAACTTTACAGTAAAGCTATAACTTTAGAAAAAGCAAATTTAATCTGTCATCCCTGTCCTTCAAAAATATTTCTGTTCCTCTCATATTGTTGCCATAAAACATTTAAAAAATTCCATACTTGAAGACATTAAAAGTTTCCAACAAAGGTGCAGTTTATACATTCATGGAAGAGACATCGATAAGGATATCCGCCCTAGACTATTAGTATTCTTCCCGGTGGTCCTTTATGGAACCTGGTCGACTTGGAAGGGGAAGAACGGACTGTTACCAGGAAAGGCACATACAAAGGAGGCGGAAAACTCAAGATCTCTATTGAGTTGGTGAGCCATCGAATGAAACCGTTCCCTCGGATGACTCGTTCCCTGATATTCCTCGGTCCATCCTTTCCGGGCCGATGGCCTTGATACTGTTAACATAACGGCCGGAGGATTACCTACCTACTTGCAAACAATTTGGTTTGATTTGAAGAAACTGGTTTTAGTAAACTGGCAAAACATTAATTTAAAATATATATATGTTTAGTAAGGTTCTTGAGATTCAGTTAATAAATAAAAACAACTATTTTGGCGACGTTTTGAGACTACATTGTTCTCATAATCATGCCAATGTTGCTGGTAGATAAGGTATCGACTAACTAAATTCTAACAATTCTAGTACACTTACACACACACACACACACACACACACACACACACACACACACACACACACACACATATAGTTACAAGTCGCTTGTGGTCCAATCCACTTCATCCTCGAACTGTGTGGATATAGATGTAAAACATTTGTTAGTTCTTGTTTAGAAGGATCCTTTTTTACTTTTAATTATCGTTTAAAAAATCGAGTAACGTTGTTTACTATATTTTTTCATTTTAAAATATGTTCTTTTTATGACTTTATTGTAAGTAAGAGATTCTATTAATTATGTGGTTACATACCAAAGTTAAAAGACAAGAAACTGCTTATCGTTTCCGACTGCTCCAACATTTACTAGACAAGCGTTTAAAGTTCGCAAAAAATTACAAAAGATTTATTTTCATGAGAATAATTATTACCATTTGGACATACAGAGTTGAACTTTGGGGCTCCACTAAACATTCCAATTCTTCTCGTATCCCGTTCTTACAATCCAAAAGTCTTCGTAAAATCATCAATACTCATTATGTCACAAACAAACTTATCAATAATGATCTTAATGTTCTATATGTTACTGATTTGGCCCAAACCAGATACTTAGTCTTTCATATTAAACTCCACACCTACTCGAATCCATTATTCTTCCAATTTATCTCACTCTCAATTCCCGATAATCTTCCGAGGCGTCTGAAAAGAAGATGGCCAAGAGACCTAACGTTAGAAATTTTATTGAAGTGCATCTAGTGAGTGGCTCTTTACATGTTATTTGACATTTTTTGAATATTGAAATCATTGATATTGAAATCACTTGTCTCAAATGAACTTGTTGTATATAATATATACAGTTGTAAATAACAATAAATAATTTTAAAAAAGAATTTCATTGTATTTAATTTTTTGTTATTTCCTCTTACCTAATTGATGGACATAGGGCTTGCAAAGATGGTTTAGCTAAGAAATATTCCCAGATTTTTCAAATAAACAATTCTTAGGAGTTACAGATTGCCCTTATTTTTTTCTTTATTGAGTTAGAAGTAGGATTCTACTCGGAAGTTTGAAGTTGGGTACTGCGCCTGAGACAATACAAATCATCTCCAGCACAGCCCTCTTTCATTCGCTGTGGTAAAAAAACAAAACAAAAGCCTGCTGGCACACCCTGTTGATTCAAAGACGCAAATCCTTTGACCTCTTTGGGATCCGTTGATTGTAGTACCGACATACCCTTCCTAGCATCATATTGCACCTCCCTCGAAGGTTACCTCAGCTCCTTCATACACTGGTATAGCCCAGATGGCAGTGGATCTCTAAAAGAGAATAAAAAGAGGAATGACGACCGAAGGAATGTGGTGTTGGGTGTAGGTGAGGGGCATCTCCAGTATGTAAAGCAGCCTGAGTCAGGGCGGCCTTGGCTAGGTACCGGACCGCTCACCAGGCGCCGCCACCTTCCCCTGGCCATGACCTACTCTTATCATGTTCAAGTTTTATTGTTGCCGTGTTGTCATCTATCAAAATTTGTTTTAGTAATGTTTATTTAGAGTAAAAAATTTTTATATTTTCCTCTTCTTGAAAAACAACAGATATGTTTAATTATTCTAAGTATCTTTATCTTATCTATTAATACAGATGTGTCGATTGCCGATCCTTTCTTTCTTGATAAAAGAATCGTTATCGAAAGTCGATTTCAAGGAACCGTTCGATACCTCTGTTATAGTTTTGTAGCACATAATTATGTGATTATTATACCTGCATCAATTCTACTCCCTAATGATGAAAGATATATATACTTTTTGTACTTTTTGGGAATGCTAGTAAAATATAATTCGTTAAACATGTGTGTATGTATGTGCAGATACCCATTTAAATGACACCGATTTACTTACTGACAAAGACTTTCTGGAATATTTTGCATTAAATCATAAATATAACATTTGGAACCCGTAACTTGGCGCCTAAGTCCAAAATATGTTGTTACTTCCGCACGAATTGTTATCTCACGTTCCTGAATCGTTTCTTAACATGTTCCTTTACTATTTTTCGAAAATTATCTGGAGTACCAGATATAATCTATTCGAGGTTTTGAATAGATCGCGGAAAAACTCAATTGATAATAGCGAAACTATGATGGTTTTCATCCGTAAGAAATAGATAAGGTTTCGTGAACACAGATGGTTCTGGCTGGATAGCTTATTCATAGCGAGCAGGCTTATGAAATTTGAGTACTGGCAGATCAAATACTCCATTCCCCCTCTTCAATACGATTGATTCGATTGTTAAATTTGCATTAAAGTGCTAATTTTGCATCAATTTCTTGCAGTTTTTTATTTTATTCTTTTTTTTTACAACAGATAATTGCGTTGGCCTTCATTACTTTTACGTTTTCGTAAAACTAAAAAAAAATATCAAAGCAAAATTATGTTGTTTCTCATATTATAGGGCCTCACCATTTATATTTTCATTGTTAGCAAGCCTATTTCGAGTTGAAAATAATTACAGACATTGTAGAATTAGGTGTCAATTTATAGATAAATCTGATTTAAACAAAAATCATTTATTAATACCAGGGTCGTCGCTACGTACGGGAGGATTTAGGGGCTCTTTGACCCCTCCAATAATTGTGAAATGACTAAAAGTTGGGAATTTTGTGGGTGAAAACAAGGCCGCTGAGAGGGGGGGAGGGAGCTGGGGCGGCAAAATTTCTCTAGTTGGGAAAATTATTGCTGTATATGAAATATCCGGAAAAACGAGAAATGAAGGACATTTTTTAAGACGATTTGAATTTCCCAACTTTTGAAACTTTAACTTGAAGTTTCCCAATTCAATAAGAGTGGTCACTCATGGAGGGCAGAGGGTATGAACACAAGTAAAAACTTATTCAACAATGGGCAAGTTTGAAGAAAAAACGTATTAGTATTAAATAGATAAACCCTCCACATTTGAAAGTATATGATATGTTTTATTATTGCTATTTTTTTCAATAAACTGTTCAACTGATTCAACCATACTTAATTCTTTCCTTTTATCGTTTTTCTTCTGGCTTTGGTACTTGGTATTTATTTTTTATGGCAATATTTTTTATTCATAGCAATAAGTGTCAAAGTTTGAGGGCTGTGAGCAAAAAGCATAATACTTGATAAGAGTGAAGGGTTGGGGGGGAAATCAAGTAAGTCAACTTTTATGGAAACTGAAAAAAACGCAATCTAAAGTTCCCAACTTTTTATAACCATTGCTATAATTAAAAAAAAAAATAGTATTCTAGTTTTGTTAATAAAAAAAGTAAAATTAGAGCTAAAGGAGTCCAGAAAAAAGTCTGAAACTGTGAAAGTTGACACCCCTACTTGCCTGTATCCTTCCCAATGCAGTAAAACTTCAATGGGATATATTTTTTGACAGGCTTGGTTTTTCCACATTTTAACTTTAACCTGCTAGTAGAAGTTTGCAGTTTTTCTTTCTGAATCGATTGATATGCATAGCTCAATATCATAAAAAAATTGACTTTCTTTGGTTTCTTCCCCTGACCCTTCAACTATTATACAACTTAGTTTTTTAAGTTGTTTTTTGATTTTGTGTTAATTTGATAATTTAAAGTTGAGAAAAAATGACTTTAGCCCCCCCCCCAAAAAAAAAAAATATATATGTTTCCAGTGATGCCCCTGATTAATATTATCACTACTACCTAATACTAATACTAATACTAACACAGAGATAATGAGGTGGACAAGAGAATGGTTGATGGATTTCATATGAATTTTGTTTGGTCCATATCTAATACATTTTTAGTGGTTAGCTCCTTATACGATATCTTATTTATTTGGAGTTCTTCTTGCCTACATAGAAGCATTGATGGCAGAGCAAGTTAGCAGGAGGGTCTTGTAGTGTCGTGTTTTGAGCAGTGTAGGTTTGAACCCCCTTGAGGTCTGTTAATACAGTTCGTGTTATTCATGTGAAATGGATCTTGACATGAACACTAATCAAATGTGGTAATCATTAAAGCGGACTGCATTATTTTACAATGTCTTAATATCCCCTCTTCCTCCCACCAAAAAAATAATAATAATGATGATCCAAGATTCTTAGGCTTATGAGCTGATAAGGGGGACAAGCCCAATCATTTTATATTAAATTATTTACACTTTTATAATATTTAAAACTTAGCTATCAAGGGGTAGTTGCAAACCATCTTTAGCAGCTACTTTTGACTTCAACATTATTCTGTTTGCAGTTATCTTACTATAAATATCATTTATGTTATTATGTACCTATTAAACTTTTAATGTGTCTAAATTTTATTTTTTAGGAACGAGTGCAAGCTAAGGACCCCCCATCTCTGTACCTTAAAAAACTTCGGACTTACCTTGATCCCAAGGCTTCCAGAAGTGCAAAGGTAAACATTAGTATTGGTTTTATGCTTAGCTGTTAAAATAAATTCTCCATTTTGAATTTGATTATTTATTTTCTGTTGTTTTTATTAAATTGGTTATAATAATGAACTTTTGTAGTGTAATATAGTGATAACTTTATTCTGAGTTATAACTGGAACTATATGATTATCATAATCACAATTATCTAAATTGCCAATTCTGTCAAACTTATATTTGAGTAATAATAAAAATATAGTAAAAACCTGTACCACTACTACTCATGAAAGATTTTGGGTTCAGTTCTTTGGCCAGGTTGTACTGTTACCAAGGTTGATTTGGTCAAAATCTCTCCTAACTATTAGGTTTTTTCCCCCCAGTTAAAGATAACCATTTTATAGAGACTGTTTGTACCAGATGAGGGTCTTCCACTTTATAGAGACTGTTTGTACCAGATGAGGGTCTTCAGTACCAGAAGTCAATCCACAGCTGAATAACAGAAAATAAATTTTAAGGAATTGAGTGCCTGAAGAGTTATTAGTAATAATTTATGTAATTAGTTATGTTTAATGAAATCCGCTTTATAATGAAATATCCAAGACACAAGGTATACTGAATAGATTATAGGCACTAAGATGCTTCATAAAATGTCTGAACTATATGAGTATCTCTTCCTCACAAAATGTATTCAATCATCTTTTTGGTTAAGTACTCTGCTGTGATGAAATTCGGGCTAGCTGTAGTTATTTGTATAAAATGAACATTCCTTATTATTTAAAATATAATTTTAAAAATTAATTCATTAAAGATGCTTAATATAAAACATACATTTCTTCTTGGTATAGTTTATGCTCCATACCATGATTAAGGAAAAAAAAAAAATTGAAACAAAAATTACACTAGGATTAACAGTATAGATATAGGTATTTCTTTTTACTTTGTTTTTGTCCTTGTTTTAGTCATAATAATGATGGCCATCATCAAGGCAGTGTAAATAATAAGAAATAGAGGAGTAACTTGTTTTTTGATCATTGTTATGAATGACATTATTTCATTTAGTTAAAGATTTTAAAAAATACTCAGGTGGTGTTTCTAAGATAAAAACAATTCATTACCATTAATTCAACATTTAATTTCTCATTTATATGTTATTAATTTTTCAGAAAAGGAAAATGCTGGGCGATTCAACTTCGACTCAAGTTTTGAGAGACCTCGAAATTTCTTTAAGGACAAACCATATTGAGTAAGTTAATTTTCGATCTATTATATTTATTAGTTTATTGCAATATAACCTGGATGTTAAAGATTTATTAAATTTTAAAATAAAATATTTATTTTTTACAGATGGGTAAGGGAGTTTCTTGATGATGAACATCGGGGGTTGGACTATCTCATTGGTTACCTCTGCTTCAGGCTCATGATGATGAGAGCAGAAGCTCGAAATGTGATAAGGACATCTTCAGATGATAGCCTTTCGCTTAACAGTAAGAATATTATATTGAAATAATTATGCAAATTATTTTATTTATTATTTTCTAATATAATAACTATTATTCACTTATAATATTATTTACTTATAAAAATATTAAAGATCAATAAAAACATATGTGAACTTAGTCAATTTTTTATAAAATCTCTCCTTCCCTGTGCATGGTACAATAACTATTGTATGTTTAAACAATTAAAAATTTCTTTAAGTAATGACATTGTCAAAATCTCTTAACTCTTTTAAAATCTAAAAATTCCATATGCATTACTAATTTTTACTACTGGTTATTTTATTGTTTATTTATTGATTTTTTCACTCTTGAGTTGACTTATCAACATCATTCTATTATTACTTTTGATTTTTAATATTTTCTATTTGATAGGTCTCCATAACGGAAACTGTAAAACCACTCGTTTTGATCCCCATGATCTCAGGCGTAGATCACGACATGCAGCAAAGCTAAAAATGGGAGACACCAAGGATGATATTCATATATGTATAATGTGCCTTAGGGCAATAATGAACAACAAGGTAAAATATCTGCTGATATTGACTTGTTAATGTGCTCAGTAAATTAAAAACAATCGATTATTTACCACAATGTTTTCTTTTTTTCTTCTTAGCATGGTTTCAGTCTCGTCATTCAAAGTACTGAAGCAATCAATGGTATAGCCCTCAGCTTAACTCACAAGAGTCCAAGGTTAGTTTAATAAATTCAAATTTTAATATTGTGAAATATGATTTTAAATATTGTCGATGTCTGCAAAATAATCTAAATAAAATTATGATCTATAATTTTAATTTTTAGAACTAAAGCACTGGTCCTGGAGCTTCTCGCAGCTATTTGTTTAGTGAAAGGAGGTCATGAGATCATCCTTGAGGCCTTCGATCACTTCAAAGAAGTTTGCCAGGAAAAAAGGAGGTTTGAGACTCTGATGACATACTTTGTCAACTACGAATCTTTTCACGTAGAATTCATGGTAATTAAAGCTAATGCATCTGTATTTTTTATTAAACATGTTTGTTATTACTTTTGCATTATTTAGTTCTTAAATTTGTCCTAGAAAAATTAAACAAAATAGTCTCTTCCTTTTTTTGTTTAGTGGGGACTGATTTGTCCATTCCTCATCTTCCTCTTGATTTGCCCTCTGTCTGTGGTCCTCTCCCTCTATCCCGGCACACCAAGACCTTTCAGGTCCTCCTTAACAAAATCAAGCCACCTTCTTCATGGTATGCTCATTCGTTTCTTCCTGTCTAAGACAGTTCCATGCAGTAATCTGCATGACATCCTGTTTTATGTCATTATTTTGATCAGGCCCTAACCACTCTATATGGCTGCTTTTGAGTCAATGAACCTTTACACTTTGAACAGTAATCTCATTTGACAAATTTATTGCATTTTGCTTTAGCTTATTCAGCATGATCCTTCCTTATGTAGATGGGATAAATGAATCATACAAAGCACACACTTTTATAAACCTAATAAATTATCAAACTAGTATTATAAAAAATGAATTCATGTTACACCACCATTTTTGTAATATATGTGTTATGACAATACTTTTATATTGACTGACATAATATATTATAAAGGTGAGATATAAAACATAATATGACAATCCAATGCTAAATAGACATTATTTTATATCTTTTAGTGCACAACTTTCATAGAAATAAAATTGTTTACTTAATAAGAAAATTGTATTTATTTAAACATTCAAAAGTATCAAAACAAAATAAAACTTATAAAAACAAAAATATTTCTTAAAAGCATCATAAATTATGTTTTAATATTTATCTGAATTATGTTTGTTTATTATATTTCAGGTTGCATGTATGCAGTTCATTAATATCATTGTACATTCTGTAGATGATATGAACTACCGAGTACACTTGCAGTACGAATTCACTCAGTTGGGGCTTGATTCATACCTTGAAAAGCTGAAATATACTGAAAGTGAAGAACTACAAGTGAGTGGTGTGAACATTTTTAAATTATTATTTTTAAAATTTTATGACATATTCTTTTTTCTTTTTTTAACTTTATAATATTTGCTATTTTTTTTTTCTAATACTAGAACATATAAATATTGGTAATGCCATTTTTATTATCTTTTATTAGGGATTAAAAAATTATTTTTATTTTTTAAATCTCAGAACTAGATTTCTAAATAATAAGCAATCTGTGTTATGATAGGTATATTAGCTAATAAATAAATATAAATATATATGTGTGTGTGTCCGTGTACATATAGTTACTCAGTGCTTATGTATATCTATTTTATAGGCCCTATTTCTTCTTTAAATGTAGGTTTAAACTCTTTGGTTATAATAGTCATATTCTTCCTAAATTTGGATTTTCTCACTTGAAGTTCATTGAACTGTCATGATAAAGTAACTATAACATTCTTTTCTAATGAAAGTTCAATGAACTTGTATTACTTCAGTATGTTTACTCACAGCCTTATGTTAAATGTTAAGACTTTAAATTATCTTTGTTTTATCTATTTATGTACCAAATCCCCTTATAACATTATTCCAGTTAATGTTTTGGACATGTGTAAACATCACTGGATGTTGTACTCTTATCAGTTTTATTGTTTTTATTAATATCAATATTTGAGTTTTAATAAATTAAAAAATAGGCATGAGAAATGGCTTTTATTAAGTTATCATGGATAAAAAGAAAAGAGAAAGAAGATACGGAAGTTGCTTTCAAAAATTTAGACAATTTTGGATCGATTTTAAGGTATTGATTTAAAATTTATCCTGTCCTGTGGTATTTTTAATATCTTCTATAAAAGAGTTAATTGAATTACATTTTCTTTTACATTAATTATTTTATAACTATTACACTATTAAAAGCAAATTTCAAGAAATCATTTCTACTTATCTTACAATTAAACCTACCAATTTTTTTTTTTTTTGGAGGAGGTAGAGTTGGGATTAATTAATGTTTTTAGCCAATAAACATTGTATCTATATTTATCATTAGTTTTTCATTTTATTTTATATTTTCATAGCCTAATTTGGTAAATTATATATTTTAATTCAAATAATTAAAACAGATAAGCCTGGATATTGGGAAGTTAAACTACTGTTATGCGCCAATAAATATCATGATGATGATATTTAAAATAAATGTTAATCTTGTTTTATATTCCTAATAAGTTTGATAATTGTTAACACTGATTAGTATAAATTGTGTGATTCTGAATTCACTCAGTTATTTACATATTACTCATTTTTGTGTGCATTTTAATTAAACAGAATATAGAATTCACTACATAAAACTACTGTTATTTGTCATATGATAATTTAAATTTGCCTTGAAAATTAATAAATTTAACCTGATTAATTTTTAGTTAGTTTTTGTTGTTTTACCTAGTTTTGTAGGAAATAGCTTAGATTAGATTTATTTTACCAAAAAACACTCACCATTTAAAAACAGGATGTTTTTATGATGCATTCATTTTGCACTAAATGTTAAATGAACTCGTTTTTATCGTTCAGGTTTTGATTCTGTTATGTTGGATCAAACTTATATTCTATATTTTGGTAATGTATTATATCATACTCATTATAATTGAAAAAACAGCAAAACAATTCCTTAATATTAATAGTGTTTATTTCTAAATTTTACAACTGTGGTTTAGTGTAAGTTTAACTGATATTAATTTTTTTCACATTCATTTAGACATTATTATAAAATTAATCATAAGCATTGACAATACAGAATTAATTTGATGAAACCCAATTTTAAAGCATTTTATCAAGCTTGATTTTTATTAAAAGATAGTAACCTTATGTGTAGGGAAAAAAATCTTTTGGATTATAACTACCATACAAAATGCCTGATTACAGTAATGTAAATTGTTAAATGTAATATTCTATTTTAGTTCTTATTCATAAGGTATTGTTGACTGTGATATATATAGGAGATGTAGACAGTTAAGGTAGGCAGTCATAGATACTCTGCAGTTAAAATAAAATAAAACTGTTAAAATAAAATAAAATAACAATTGTATTTTGATCTTCTGAGTATCTTTGACTGCCTACCCTAACTGTCTAAATCTATTTTAGTTTCATATTTCATCATATAAGTGTGATATTAATTAGAATGAGCACAATAACAGTCAATTAATGATTTCACAATTTAAATTATACGTATAATCAAGATTTTTGCTTTAATCTATAGTAATATACTGAAACTAGATTATAACATGTCAAGAGAACCTGGGATTTAAGAAAAAAAAAAATTATTTTTGCTATGGATAATATTCCTATACAATAAAGCTGGAAAAATTAAGTTAACCATAGATCACTAACTAGTTCCTTAGGAAACCAATTTATTTATATTGCCATCCAAGTTTTATTGAAGAGGAAATTTGAAAGCTAATTGCATGGTGATAGAAGTCAATGGAGATAAAATTATTTTTGTCACTTTAACTATTATTTTGTTTTTGAATCTTTTGAGACCTATTTTTTGTTCTGAAATTACTTTTTACTATTTTTCACACGTTTTGTGCTGGTGCAATATGGTTAGAGTGGGTATTTTATCAAAACTGGCAACAAAAACATCTAGTAACTGATAAAGCTTTATTTCTCTCATTTTACAGCATATCCGTATATAAATAAATGTATAGCTATACGACCTGTACTTTATTCACAGTTATTAAAAAATATATTTTTACATTTCCCAACCACAATTTATTTGTTTATATTTATACAAAAGACATCAGAAAGTCTTTTTATGGTCTAAGGCAGCTCTATATCTCTGTATGTTTGCTCAGTTCATTTTCCACACAGCCTTTTGTAGAATAGCCTATAAACTATGATGTATTCTCCTTATTCATCACTGTCCACAAGAAACAGTATGTCAAGCACGTTTTCTCGATCTTTTTCAGCAGAACTGGTGCACAGAACAGAATATTGACCACACTTGAGGCGTAAATAAAAAAATAATGTCACTAAACAAATATTAAAATGATGTGGAGGAAAATACATCTGGTGCTCTCCCTCTTCCACATTTTTGGAAATACATATAATCTTTCATTGGAGCTAACCCCAATATATATGAATATGTTGTCATACTGAGACCCAAGAGCAATTGCTGTTTTATTAATCAATACACATTCATTTTGTGGTTTTCATTCACCAAAAATGTTCTTGAAAAACTTTTAGTAAAAAAAGTGTTTCTTAATGCATTTTTATTTTTTAATTTATTTAATCAAGTTAATAATTTTACCTCATTTAATGGGGTCTTGGAGAGAAAAAAAATACAGGATCCCCACCTTGTATGGATCATTTCTTATTTGTGTTATCAAAACAATTATTTTTATTTTTAACAGGTTCAAATATCAGCCTATTTGGACAATGTCTTCGATGTTGCTGCTCTTATGGAGGACAGTGAGACGAAGGCAGCAGCAATGGAGAAAGTGGCTGATCTGCAGGATGAATTGGGCCATGTAGGTTGCCATTAGTTTTTAGCATGTATAATGTTAGTTAAAAACTTTTATACCTATAATCATTATTTTAAGAAAAAATAAAATCATTTTGTCGTCAATCTGTAGTATTGAACTATATATGATTTTTTTAGTATACCATCATTGAGCATGCTGTAATTGATATGTTATAGGACATACATGTTTTAAAAATCTAATTTTTTTTTTATTATATTAAAAAGCAATAAAATGTTTATTCAATAGATAATTTATCAAATAATTCAGTTGAAAAGGTATAATTATTTATAACTTATTCTCAATGTCCATTAATCATGATTGATCAATTGCATACCCAAATTAGGTTTTCAATGGTTTAAAATGTTTATATTATATTATAATTATAAATTTTAGTTTAGAGAGTTTTTGCTTTAATAAAAAAAATCTTCCTTACTTTACATTTGTAGGCCCATAGTAGACTGTCGATGATGGAAAGAGAAAATTCCAGTCAGTTGGCAGTCCTTGAACGAGCTCTAATGGAAGCGATAGCAGAAAGGGATAGGCTTGTTGAGGGTCGAAGGCAGGCAGAAGAGGAAGTGGCTACTCTTCGTAGAGAAGTTAGCAAAAGGGTCTCTCCTCAGCCTTCTTCTAATTCTAGTCATCAACCAAGCAGTATAAATTCTGGTAGTTCTATTGTTTTAATATTTACTCTAATTAATATATATAGTATTATATTAAAAACAAATCTTGGGTATTGTGAAGGTATGGTAGCTCCATGGTTTCCTGGTAGCTTGTTAGTAGACTACTAATAGTAGACTAGACTACTAATAGTAGTAAATATATGCAATTGCATATTTCTTCCAGCTAACTAAAACATCTAATATCATCAAAATGTATATGTTTTGGGGCATTTGGAATCAATTTCAGTTATTTTTATTTTGCATATTTTGTTATAAATTCGTGTTTTGAACTGTAATTGCATATTTATCAACATATCCGCCATTTTTATTTTGCAAATTTTGCCATAAATACATATTTTCATCTGTAATTTCTTATTTATCTAAATACCGGCAAATCAGCATTTAACATTTGAATTTTGTTATATTTCTGAAGAAACAAAAAAATAAAATAAAAAGCTTCCAATGTGGATTCCGGAAAGGAAGGAGTACGCTAGACCACCTAATACAAATAGAAGCAGAGCTTCAATATGCTTTCATTCAGCGGCAACACGTAATTTCTGTGTTCTTCGATATGTATAAGGCGTTTGACTCTATTAAGAAAAGCAAGGTTCTAAAAGCACTCAAAACATTTGGTTTCACAGGAAGGATAATTGAGTTCATTGAACAATTCTTGACTATTCTTCGATAGACGCTTGTCTTGGGAATGCCATATCAATGCATTGAAGGAACGATGCCTAAATAAATTACAAATTCTTAAAGTCCTTAGTGGAACTGCATGGGGTGCCGACAGGTCGACCATGCTTAAAATCTACTGCGCGTTGGTAGGCTCTAAAATAGACTATGGAAGCTTTATTTATGCCTCTGCTCGTCAAAGAACATTATCTAAACTAGATGTAGTCCACCACATTGGAATCCGTATCGCTACTGGCGCCTTTCGAACGAGTCCCACGCTAAGTATCTGTGCAGAATCTGGAATTCCACCATTATTGTTCCGCAGACATAAGTTGGCAGTTACCTATATCACGAAACTATACCTACAGCCTACTCATCCTACATACAACTACATATTCCGACCCAAATTATCTCACCAATTTCAACAAAAGCCAAATGCAACTCTTCCTCTGGCAGAAAGAATATCAGCTGCAATCGCAGAAACTAAGTTGACAAAAATTACTAAAATAAATTCCTATATTCCTCCATGGACATACCATAAACCGAAAATATACCTACATTTATTAAAACTTAGGAAAAACGAAGCTCTACCAGCACTATTTAAAGAAAAACTCGTGCAAATAACTGAAAATATTCCTGATAATCTTATCATCTATACCGATGGATTGAAAACTGACAGTTCTACATCTTCAGCATACATTACACCTCATTCCACCCATAAATTCAAGCTCCACCGTCTGTGCAACATATATACTGCAGAACTAAATGCAATAGCCAAAGCACTCCACCATTTAATGGCCTCCCCTCAAAAAAATATAATAATTATAACAGACGCACTAAGCGCTCTGTATGGCCTTAAAAACATGTACTCTGAAAACCATTTAATATCACGTGTACAGGAGTATATTACAATGCTGGGAGAAATAGGGAAAAATGTCCATCTCATATGGGCCCCCGGACACATAGGCATTACAGGCAACGAAATGGCGGACAGAGCAGCGAAAGAAGCATTGAGGCTACCCGGTCACGGAAGTGACCTTTATATATATACCAAAATTACAGTAATTAGCGGGTGTTGATGACCACCCATGGTTTTACGCCCTTAAACAACACCAACCAACCAACCAAAAAATAAAATATTAATAAAAAACCGAAACATAGCTATGGGAACTCCTCCTATTATTTTTTTCCTTCCTAATGAATAGGCTCATGTTTGTCCAGGTGCTGATTCTTCCTTTTGTGTAAACTTTCAATCGCATTTGCTTCTCTAGAAATTATTTAATCGGAATAATTTATTGTTTTTGCTTTGCTTAAATACTTGTAATATCATATAACTTTTTTTATTTCCCTTCTCCCTGCTATTATTCAATTATCTAGTCTCTCATGCATTGTCCACCAAGACACTTTATTCATTAACTGATTATTTAAGTACTCCTAAATTGCCAAAAATCACTCATTCGATGTTTTTTTTTTGTTGGTAAGAATATATATGAGTTCTCAATTAAGACTTTCAATTGTGATGGAGATCTTTATATTATAATATTAGCTTTGTATTTTTATTTTTTTAATAGTTTGCCAATTCTTTCCCTTTTCAACACAATTTTTCTTAGGTTTCTTAAACCTGAGTTTGTACTGATGTATAAGTATATATTGCAATTTTTTTTATTTTTCTGAATAATGTATATAGTTGCATATTTTAGGTATTTAATTGCATATTTGGCCCTATATATTTGCATATTTTTCGGTTTTTATTGCACATAATTAATTCACAACCCTACTCATCAGAATGTAATTAATGTGTAAGATTGATATTTAGATTAGAATTAATATTAATTATCACTTGATTAAATGGTTATTTTATTCCTTTTAGGTTCAAGCGGAGTTTCGTCTGCATCTTCAACACCTGTGAGTGAGCCTATAAGGACACCGCCGCCACCTCCCCCTCCACCACCTCCTGCCAACCCTCCCGCTCCCCCTCCAGGCCCACCTCCAGGGCCACCCCCTCCCCCTCCTCCCCCAGGTGCCATGGCACCACCTTTTGGTGCTATGACAATCAAGAGAGAAGTTCAGACCAAGAACAAATTGCCAACATTGAATTGGGCCGCCATGAGGCCTAATCAGGTTAGTTATTTGTGAAATTGGTGTTGTTAATCAATTACTTGCCACAAAAGTCATCATTAAGGTTCTTACTTGTTGTCTTTATGATAATGTTATGTTAATGAAATGTCTTGAATATTACAGGTACGTGGGACTGTTTTTTGTGAAATAGATGATGGACGGATATTCAATAGGATTGACTTCTCTGATTTTGAAGACAAATTCAAAGTTGGAGGCCCACGAGAAACATCCCAAACTGATTTAGGAACTATGCCCAGTAAAAGGTTTAAAAAGTCTGACCTTATATCACTTTTGGAACATAACAGGTTACGGAATATAGGTAAAATCATTTGATTAATTTTTAAAATTTAAGAATTTTCAATGAATTATTCCAATAATACAATTGTATAATCTTGTTCCTTAGCCATATCTAAACGTAAGATTGGACTTGGCATAGAAGAAATTTCAAAGGCTGTGAATTCACTTGACTTAAAACAAATTCCTCTGGAAACAGTAGAAATTTTAATGAAGATGATTCCTACGGAATCTGAGGTAGGTGTTTATATAAAATCTTTAATTAGTGCAGTAGCTTATTTTTATCTATGATGTATTATTGAAATCTGTTTCCACTTGCTTGAATTGTAATTAAATTTTATTACTTGAACTTAAGAATTTGATCCCAAGTTTATTAAAATGTTTCAGGCAAAAAAATATAAAAAATATTTAGAAGAAAAGAAAGATATTAGTGTCCTTACAGAAGAAGACCGACTTCTATTGGAGCTAAATAAAATTATCAACCTTCCGAACAAACTTAGTATCCTACATTATATTGGCAGTTTTAAAGAAAATGTTCAGTTTATTGCTCCGGTAAGTTAAAAAGAGCTGAAGTTAAAATGGTGTTGACATAAGTTGTTTCCATTGTTTTGTTTTTATTAATAAGTTTGTTGATTTATTATTTTTATACTTGCTTAATTAAATTATGAAGGATTTTATCATTTAAAAAAAATATTTACACACTAAGGCTAGAAGGGTATTGTTATTAGAAAATATATTATTATAAATATATAATCTCAATGAGTGCCTGGCATGAATCCTATAAGCAGTTTCACTATCCATATCTGACCCTGGACCAACTTCCTCAGCCTTTTAGCATCAGAAGCTGGGAAGATAGAATGTGGCTTTTATTTTCAAGAATATCTTTCAAAGCCCCCTCCCCTTTGTTTAAGCTTTACAATGCATCTATACATGTCATTCGAGCTCATATTATGTTTTTATGTATATTCCTTACTCAATCAAACAGATCTTGTCCAAACATTTTCATCTTCTCAAAAAGATGCTATATTTAACACTCGGTGATGAAGGGCCTCAGATGAGGACGGCTCCATTCACTTTTCCTGTTAGCTTTGTTTAGTCAGGAACTGGTAGGGATTCACTGTTTTGACTTCAGGCAGTCACTAAATCCTTCAGCTGTCTTTTCACTTTAAAACCTTGAAGATCGTTTTTAAATCAGACAATTTCTAAAAACACTGTGTATCTTTTTCCAAAGACTTCAACTTTTTCAAATTGTTTTTTGATGGTAAGTTTAATTTATTATCAAGCAATATTATAGTTTAACTATTTTCTAATATAAATAATTCTATAATATCGTGTGACAATAAATTTAACTTACCTTTAAAACACAATTTGAAAAAATTAAAGTCTTTAGAAATAGACACACAGTGTTTATAGAAATTGTCTGATTAAAAAATGGTCTTCAAGGTTTAAAAGTGAAAAGAGTGCTGAAGGATTAGTGACTGTCTGGAGTCAAAACAGTGAATCCCTAACAGGTACTGCCTAAACTAATAGGGAAGATGAATGGAGTCATCCTTCCCTTCAGTATGAGGGGGAAAACATGCCATTCTCACCAGCACCGAAAGTGTTGAATTAAGGTTTATTAGCTTATTATTGATTATTTATTTTTCATAATTTTATTAAACTTCAATAATTTTGATGAAAAATATTCTAAATAAAAGAGATAAAAAAAAATCCATCAACAAATTTTTTTTTTTTTTTTTTTTTTTTTAGCAAATTGAAGTTCTTAGAACTGCTTCTGTGGCTGTGAGAAATTCAAAGAAACTAAAGGGGGTCTTAGAAGTTGTATTAGCATTCGGTAAGTATCTTTTTTAAAATTGTCTTTTTCAATGAAGTGAAGCTTCATTTTTGCTTTATGTGGCTAATATGTTTCAGGTAACTATGTCAATTCTGCTAAACGTGGGCCAGCCTACGGTTTTAAGCTTCAGTCATTGGATTCACTTGTTGACATGAAATCAGCTGATAAAAAACTAAGTCTGATTAATTACATTGCTGACACCATACGTTACAAAATACCAGAGCTTAATGACTTTGAAAAAGAACTACTGCATATTGAAAAAGCTGCAACAAGTATGTCTATTTATTTTGGTTAACTTATCTTACTTTGATTGGCAAGGAATTTGGCTTCCTTACTATTATAAATAAACAATTTAATTAGATGAATATTGAATAAAAAGTAAATTTGAAATATCTTATTATTTCAAAAAAAAAAAAAAAAAAAAAAAAAAAAAAAAAAAAAAAAAAAAAAAAAAAAAAAAAAAAAAAACTTCCAAAATTAGAAACAGGAGTAATTTCTTCTAAAATTCCATATTATCATGTAATAATGTTGGAAAAATTAAGTGACCTCTTATTTTTTGTTTATAATGGTTGAAATTGTTATTCCTAAACAAATTATTGCTAAATTTGAGTGGCTAGAGTGAGTAAAAACGAATGAGGAATGTGGTGAAAACTTTTTTGGCAGTAGTGATCCTGAGGATTCTGGTGATGACTCTTAAGACCCAAGTAGACACAACAACCATCCTGCTTTATCAGCAAGTAATGATTACGAATGTGAAGCTGTTCAAATCTCATATAACCAAAATTATCTTCTTTCAAAGGACGAAAGGTGCAGCTTTGGCCCATCCGCTAAACATCTCAAATTTTCTAATTACTGTTGTTCTTACAGTAAATGTGTATGTTAGGAACATTACTTACTTGTTACTAATGACTACAAAAACTATGTTTATAAACATTTTTTTGAAATTTCAAACTTTCTTCAAGATAGCAATTTGGGTTTTTGTTGTCTAGAAATTTCAATTAGTAGCAATGTTCAAATTGTATTTTTAAAGATTTAAGTTATTAAAATTATTTGTTAACCTTATTTAGCCTCAAAAAAACACAAATTAAATTTGGGTCCCTGGAGACCCAGCGTCAGTACTTATGAATGAAAATGCATGCCACTAACTAAGAGTCAACTCCTCACCTGGTGGGAGGCAACTTATTTTGGATATAATGAATGTCAGTCTTTTAAATACGTATGAATGTGTTTTTCATTTATTGCATCCACTTATTTATTATTCTGATTGCCTTTTTTTTGGTATCACACTTTTATTTTATTTTAATCAAGTTGCACATTAACAAATGCTATTTTCAATATTTATATTTTTGTTGCTAGTATCCCTAGAAAACCTGACAAGTGATGTCTCTGAGTTAGAACGAGGTATGGAAGCAGTGAGAAGAGAGTCCTGTGGGAGGATAGATGGAGTCCTTGGAGAGTTTCTCACTAACTCAGAAGGGTCTCTAGCAGACCTAAAACAACAGTTATCTACTGCCCTCTCTGCCTTCAGAGAGACCGCTGAGTATTTTGGTGAATGTCCACGAACAACTGATCCTACTACGTTTTTCGCATTTATCGTCCGATTCGTCAAATCTTTTAAGGTATTTTTTTTTTTTATATGAAACTTTTAATACCTAGTGTAAAGTTTAAATGAATTAAATGTTTATTTGCTCAAAGTACTTTGTCTAGACTAGTATTTCTGTGCAAATTTTATACCAAGTTTTGGGGATTACATAAAATGTTTAATCAATGGAAATATGTTTTTTTTTAAACCATCAATACTAAATAACCCAAAAATATCTTTGGTTTTGGAATTGGACTGATGAACTATTTTATGTTTTATCTTAACTGACCAGTTTGAATAATATGATTTCAGCATGCTTGGAACTGACATATTTTCTAATCTACTAATAATTGTTTTGTTTTTATTAATGTACGGTTTTACTAAAAACTTTTATTTAAAAAAAAAAAAAAAATCTAACAAAACATCCATTTTACCTTTTGCCATTGATAACAAATACTAAAATCTTGTTTTGTAAAACTTGAATTGTGTAATTATTTGATAGGTTTTGTAAATTATCATTGTATGAATGTCAAAGAGAACATAAGTAAACTTCTATGAATTACATATTTAAGTCATTGCTAATTATAAACATTAATTGCAAGAGTCACCATAACTAGAAATCATTTAAAAAAAAAAAAAATGTAAAGTAAAAGTTAATATTAGGTGGCGGAAAAGGAGAATGATGAGTGGCGGAGGCAGGAAGAAGTTGCTAAGGGGACTGAAGCTGCAAAACGAAGGAGGCAACTTAATGAAGCTGAAAGCCAGGTTTGTTATGTTTTTATAAAAAAAAAAAAAATGTACTCGGCATGCGTTGGGTTATTTATCTTTATTTCTTACTATAAATAAAGCATTTACTACTTAATTTATATTTTTTTGTCAAAGTTCTGATAAATTACTGACAATAAGTGTTAGTTATTATTTTTTTTACGCTGAAATCCAGGCCCGGTACTAGGGCAGGGTAGAGGGGCAAGCAGCAGATTTAAGAGGTGGCAAAATTTGAAAAGTTAAAAAAAAAAATTATTTATTTAAAACATTGTTAAAATAATAATATCACAATCAATATTGTTTAATTTTATTTTACTTGTTAACATAATTTATAAACTTTATTATACTGTATGGAGGTATTGTTGTATTAAAGGGGGCAGCAAACCAATCTTTGCCTCCCTGACATGTCTCCTAGTTCCGGCCCTGCTAAAAAATCAATCAAATCTGTTGAATTATTTAGAGCGGCAAGTGTCTTAAAAACTATTAAAACTTGTGAAATTTCCGAATTATCTTTCATTTCAAGAATAAATAGTAAATTTTAGTGATACCTTAGCATTTATGTATTTGAAGAATTTAATTATGATCCACTTTTCAATTACCTGTGATTTTTAATTGTTATTTTAAATATATTTTTCTCAATTTTAAAGCTATGTTAATTGTGAGCATTTATTTAACGTGCTCAGAGAAAACAGCTGATAACAGATTGGAAGGTGGGGGCCATTGCTCTGTAAATTTACCAGTTGCCAATATTGCTATTGTTATGTTGAGTGCGAGAAAGGAGGTTCTGCTGATGTATGTAGAGCTGTAAGAAAACTAGTAACAATAACTTTCAGTTTGTAAGGGCATTCACTCCTGTTTATCTGTTTGTAAAGTAATATAACAATCTTTTTAGATTTTTATGAACTTATTCATTTGGTCAAAATAATTTACATAAATGATAAGTTAAAAAGAAAAAAAATTAAAAAAAAACAGTTTCCCAACACATTAGAGAAATATAGTATTGCAGGATTTTTATTCCAGAAGTTTAATTGATGATCCATGCCTAACTTATATAGTGTTGTGATACGGAATAGTGGAGTGGCAGTAGTGAGGAGATTCATATGCAGAGGTTTCAATTTTCTTCCTTAAAGAGTATATTCATTTGCTTGTGGACGATGAGGTATTAAGAAACATTTTGGTTGTAGTTTTATCTTATTCCAGAAAATTCATTCAAAGACATAGTTCCAGAAGGATGAAGTTCTTAGTTTTACCCCTGAATAGTAGATTAAATAAGATAATGAGCTATCTCTGAATAAAGTTGTTTCACAGAGAAGCGGGACGCCTTGAAGGAGCCCATTTCATTCATTTTGAACTTAAACTACTTTCAAATTCATCTTTTTCTATTTTTTGAATACTGAATCAAGAATTGCTGAAAAAAAATTCAACAATTAAGATGAAATGGGTGAGTGAAATAATTAATACCACAAAAATTCCTTGACCTAAGAAAAATGATGATTCAAGCTGTTATACACATCATTTTTTATTGATTTATTTGACAAGTAATTTAACTTTTTTTTTTCATACGATGCCTGTCGAGTCTGTTGGTCTCTAGGTAGGGTACTGTTAAAAATTTTAAAAATTTGGGAAGGGTTTATTTAATTATGGGTTGGTTTTCCCCATTTATATACCTATCATTTATATTTTGAGAGAATGGTATGGATAAATACTTTGCTTTGGATTGGAAGTGCCAATTCTTACAATGAATGATGAAAAAGTAATTAAGAAAGAAACTCTTGAAGCTTTATTCCTTTTTTTTTTTTTTTTTTTTTTTTTTTTTTTTTTTTAATTTGTTTGCATGAGGTTACTTATTCAAAATTTATATTATCTTTTTCTGGTGTTTTATCATAATTCTTTGGATCTGAGTCGCCTATGGATATTTTTATTTTCATTATCAATTAATGTAATTAAAATTTTATTACTTATTTTTAATTTTATTAAAACAGAAACATTTTTTGATGTCATAAACATTATTTAACATTTTCTTTTTTTAATAGAATATGTTATTTATTAATAATGGATGGACTTTTGTTGTTTAAGTTATTGAATTAATTATTTGCAATATAATATTAGTTATTCATTTTATACTTGATCTATACCAAAGTTTTTCCAGGTGAAGAAAAACAAAATACTTGAGAGAAATTTATTAGACTCTAATATGAAACATAATGGCTCCCCATGCCTATATCTTCATCACTTACCATCTGTGTCTGTTTGGTCCGATTGGCCCGGAAAGCTAAAAACTTTTAATAAAGAAATTGATTTTTATATTTATTTATTTGGAAGTTTAGTATTTAGTGTAAAATTAATTATTGGTAGTTTTAATAACTATTAAGAAAATTAATGTAAATTAATGTCCTCTTCATTCATATACATACTATCTGAAACAACATATGTAAATTAATAATTCAATTTGAAATATTTATGAAATATTGAAACATGGAACATCTGTTGATTTAGCTCCATTTTGTATATAAAATGTAATTAAAAATTTAATTTTAGAAGTGACGAAAATAAGTTAGTTGCTCTATTTGCTCTAATATAGACTACAACCACTGAAATCGTCTTTAAAATATTTTATACTTAATTATGTTGCATAATTCTATTTTCTTGATTATCCAAACTGATGATTGATTCAGCAATTTCACATTAGTTTGTGTTTAAATATATCATTTAATTTATCATTAAAAATATATTGGTCCTAACAAATTAATTGAAAAATGGTTTGGATTAGCACGAATTAGGATTACTGCAGGTTTTATTGTACTTTATTTTGAGATTTATGAATTGATGATACTTCTGTCGAGAATGTTTAGTGTTAACGTCAACCAGAAGGTCTCGACAAAAAAAAACTACGTGTTCAAAACAACGACAAAAAAAAAAACACTTTATTAACTAACTATTACAACTAACTGAGCAGGTTACAATTAATAAAATTATCTATCATTTTTACAAAACTGGTTGCCATGGCAACATATAAAAGTAGTCCGTAAGCACAAAAAATAATTAGTGAAAATAATATTTGTTAAGTTCGGTAGCTACCGCTACATCACTCCCCCCCTAGTGACGGAGTCACTGAGCACCTTTTTCACCAAACGCCCGCTCCTTGTTCTGTAACCGTCTTCCTGATTATTTGATGTCTGCGGTTGTCCAGGTGGTGATGATGCTTGTTTTACTAAGGTGCTTTCCGTAGGTGTGTCACTAGACAGGATATAAGCAGGCTTGAGACGATCGAGGGAGACAGTAACTTCTCTATTGCCGATCAAAAGAGTAAATACCTTATCGCCTCGACGTAAGACTTGGTGAGGGCCAGAATATGGAGGTGTTAGTGGCTTATGAACAGCATCTTCACGCAGGAATACGTGGGAACAAGTTGCTAAATCTCTATGTTGGAAGGTTTTTTCTGTTGTACACTTCCCGTGATTTTGAGGGCTTGAGTCGTGCGAGATCCTCTTTCAACTGCTGAAGGGCAACACAAGGCTCTCGACTTGTTGTGTCCTCTAAAAAGTCACCAGGAAGACGCAAAGGTTGCCCGTATACTGCTTCAGCCACGCTAGCTCCCACATCTTCTCTGAAAGTAGCTCGTAGTCCGAGCAACACGGATGGCAAAACCTGTGTCCATCGTGTAGAGCTAAGATGAGCCGTTATTGCTGTTTTCAAACTCCGGTGCCATCGCTCTACACAGCCATTGGATTGTGGATGATAAGCGGTAGTTCTCTGCCTCCGAATCCCCATTATTGCTGAGAGTCTAAGAAAAAGTTCCGCCTCAAATTGTCTGCCTTGGTCTGTCGTAATCCGCTGAGGAGAGCCGAATCGTGTAACCCAATTGGCATAAAATGCCTGCCTGAGCGACAGCCGAAGCACTGATCTCAGCGAGTGGAATTGCTTCTGGCCAGTGGGTCGCTCTGTCTACCATGGTTAAAAGGTATCTCATTCCATCAGATGGTAACAGTGGTCCCACTATGTCGATGTGCACGTGTTGAAATCTGGGTGCCGGTAAATAACTGCCCAGAGGAGTCACTGTGTGGCGGTGAATTTTAGACTTTTGGCAAGGAATGCAGGTCTTTGCCCATTCACCAACATCCCGATTAATTTCCGGCCAGAAGTAGCGACTAGCGAGCAACTTCCTACTAGCTCTGATACCTGGGTGGCTCAATGAGTGAAGACGGTCAAAAGTGACGCGGCGAAACTCTTTTGGGATGTAGGGTCGAGCTGTCGAAGTTGAAGTCTCGCAAAGGAGCTCTATATCTGTACCGGGGATGAAGATGGATTTTAGTTGCAGCCTGGTATTTTTCTTGAGGTCTTCTATGCTACTGTCCTTCTTCTGTGCGTCCGCTATTTCTGAGAATTCATCCGGTGATTGAATTTCTTCGATTCGGGATAGTGTGTCTGCTACCACATTTTCGGATCCGGGTTTATATCTAATATCTGTGGTAAACTGACTTATAAAATTTAAATGCCTGATTCGACGAGGAGAGGCTGTCTCAGATTTTTGTTGAAAAGCATGTATTAAGGGCTTATGGTCCGTTATGATGTGGAAATTTAAACCTTCTAGAAGAGGTCGAAAATGTTTAATTCCTTCGTAAATCGCGAGGAGTTCCCTGTCGTAAGTAGCATAATTTCTTTGTGTATTTGACAAAGCTTTTGAAAAAAATCCAAGGGGTTGCCATTCACCGTTCTTTTGCTGCTGCAGGGCACCACCAATACCTTTGTCGGATGCATCACAGGTTAAAGAGACTTCCCCTGAAATTCCAGGATGGGAGAGCCTAACAGCTTCAACGAGACTCTGTTTGCACTGTTCAAAAGCTCGTAGTGTCTCTTCCGTCCATGCAATGGGAGTTTTATCCTTCCGTTTGCAGTTGTGTGTGAGTTGGTTCAATGGTTTTTGTGTTTCGGCAGCGTGAGGGAGGCATCTCCTGTAAAAGTTTATCATACCTAGAAACCTGCGAAGTTCACTGATGTTGCTGGGTTTCGGGTACTCCTGAATCATTTGAACTTTTGCAGGAAGAGGCTGTATACCATTTGCGTCCACCCTGTAGCCGAGAAAATCGACCTGAGGTTCTCCAAAAACACATTTGCTTACATTGAGGGAAAGATCATATTCATTGAGCCTCTTAAAAATTTCTTTGAGATGATGCTCATGTTCCCCCTGTGATTTCGAAGCAACTAAGAAATCGTCCAGGTATGGAAAAACGTATGGCAGATCTCGCAACATGTTATCCACGAAACGCTGAAAAGTTTGTGCTGCATTTTTTTTCAAACCGAATGGCATCCTGAGAAATTCAAACAGGCCAAAAGGCGTAATGATAGCTGTCTTTCCAATGTCTTCCTCAGCAACGGCGATATGGTGGTATGCACGTACAATATCTAGAGTCGAGAATACCTTGGCGCCATCTAACTGGGTGGTGAAATCCATTATGTTTGGCACTGCGTACCTATCAGGTACCGTTTTAGCATTCAATGCGCGATAATCTCCGCAGACTCTGATTTTTCCGTCTTTTTTGGGAACTACATGGAGAGGACTTGACCAGGCACTGCTTGATGGTCTGCAAATACCTTCCTCAATCATGGTTTGGAACTCCTGCTTCACCGCTGCATACCTCTCAGGTGGAAGTCTTCTTGCCTTGCAGGTAACTGGGTTTCCTTTAGTCTCGATGTGGTGCTCGATGACACTTCGAGCGGGTCCACGGATCGGTGATGGTCGAGTAATCTTGGGAAATTCTTTCAAGAGGTGAGCGTAACGACAATTCTGGGGTATAGTAAGTATGGTCGGTGTAGTGACCGTAGACACTGTTCCGATAACTGATAATCCGGATTGCCGATCGATCAACTGCTTCTTTCTAATGTCGATATTAATGCCATGATAGAAGAGAAAAAATCGGCTCCGATTATTGCCCTACTTACGTCCGCCAAGAGAAATGTCCATGGAAGAATTCGTCGCAGTCCAAGATCAAGTTTGAGAGTCTTCTCCCCATAGGTAGGTATTGGAGTATTATTGGCTGCTACCAGTGTGAATTCCGTTGGTTTCTTGTGTATCCTGGGGTTACGTGGCATTATTGAGATTGAAGCACCTGTATCAATAAGGAAGCATATCCTAGATTCTCGGTCTGTTATAAAAAGGCGGCGTTGAGGTTGGGTTCCGACGACTGCCGCCTGCTCCGTCGACCCCTTCAGTTTAAAGGACTTAAGGATTTCCAACCACACGGTTTGACACATTTCTTTGCCTTTGGCCCAAATCGTTTGTGGTAGAAACATATTTTACTCTCCTGGGGACTAGATTGAGTGCTATTTTGCCCTTTTTGTCTAAAGTGCATTCGAAGCTCGGCCACTTCTTCTCGAAGGCTCCGCAGTTCCTCAATAACGGTATTGCTAGTTGCTGTATGTGACACTCTAACAGCGGCATTTACTTCTGCCGGCGTCTCAACTTCCATAATATTGTCTGCCAGAGAGGCTAAAACCTCAATATCATCTGTTTTTCGTAGCGGCCAAAATTTCCTGAACTCTAGTAGGTAGTTTTCTTAGCCACAGGGTCTTCACTATAGATTCCCCCGTCAAAGAACCTGCCAATAGCAGCATACATCTATATAATTGAGAGGGTTTTTGGCTACCCAGCTGCGTATCACTTAATAATTTATTAATTTTAGAAGAATTGGACTCACCATAGATCGAAACGAGGCGTCTTTTGAGCGCGTCGTAGGGATCTTCTTCCGTAACTGCCAATAGGTCAGCGACTTGGGTTAGGACCTCCAGTTCCAGCCCCGCGACTACAGTCTGAAATTTGATCTTAGAAGAGGTTATACGTGAAGTAGCAAACACAGCATCTGCTTGTAAAAACCACAATTCCGGGTTAGATTTGTAAAAAAAAAAAACTGGTAGTCTTGTGGTCGGCCCACCAAAGGCTCCTATTTGGTAGTCTAGTACCGATTTTGAAGTGATTTGAGACTCGGAGAAGTCGGTGGTTCCAGGCATTGCCTTACTTGTATCGCTCTTTATCTCCGTTTCTAGAGGCATCTCGGTAAAAAAAAAATCACGTCGGGGTCACCAGTTGTCGAGAATGTTTAGTGTTAACGTCAACCAGAAGGTCTCGACAAAAAAAAAACTACGTGTTCAAAACAACGACAAAAAAAACACTTTATTAACTAACTATTACAACTAACTGAGCAGGTTACAATTAATAAAATTATCTATCATTTTTACAAAACTGGTTGCCATGGCAACATATAAAAGTAGTCCGTAAGCACAAAAAATAATTAGTGAAAATAATATTTGTTAAGTTCGGTAGCTACCGCTACACTTCTTTAATCAGAAAAATTATGTAGTTTAATTAATTTCATAACCAATGTGAGCATTGGCAAAATTTCCGATTCTCATTTCATTGGGACCAATAGAAAATTTTTCTGAAGGGTGGGGTTTGGTTTAGAATGAGCTCCTTTGAGCACATGTCATAAGCCTTTTTATAGCGAGCAACATAAAACGAAGTACTATGGTTAATAAAATGGTAGACCTAATCTCTTATAAAGAAATGTTAACTTCTGTTTTTTTTTTTGTTTTGTTTTTTTAATTTGAAGTTATGGATCTTCACATGATGAAATTCAGTACAAATATTTAATGATACGATCTCTATGTTATTAAGTTTCATTTAGGGACACATTCTTTTAAACAATGATTTACCTGAAATCAGAGGATTTACAATTTTAAACATTCAGAAGATAAAGTAATATAATTACTTGTTTTTATATTGCATGATTGTTTTAAATTTTGGATATTATTGATTTTCTTTTTTTTTTTATTTACTTCTCTATTTTCCTTTTTATTTGTTTCATAAATTATATTCACCTTTAGTTTGGTTTATATATATATATATATATATATATATATATATATATATATTTTTTTTTTTATTTTATTATTTTTTTTTTTCTTGTGTTGCTTGTTATGTAAAAAAGTGTAGCATTTAACTTGTTGCATTTTTTTTTTTTTTCTATTTTTAATGCACTAGATAATATTGACTTATTGAGTAGAAAGAATTAATGTGTTTGGTGGTGGTAGACTGATTGTTTGCACTTTATGTAGAATCCAAACAAACTGGATGGCCATAAGGTGTTCAAGGGAATTCAGGTATATTGTTGTTTCTTTTTTTTCTTAATCTCATTTTTCTTTTTCTTTTTCTTTTTTTAAAATCTTTTAACTATGACAGAATTAATATTAATACTTATTGTTTATTTACATAATCAGCATGAAGCATCATCCTCATTTCATGATTATTGGTTCATTATTAATCATAATTAACACCTAAGCTTAAAACTTAATTATTATTATCTTTTGAAATGTTATTCATTATTATTTAATTTATAATTTGTTCATTTGTAGACATATAATTTTTGATTATTTGAAAATATCATTTTCTTTAACTTGTTCCTGTTAAAGGATTTCCATACCTTATTAATTTTTGATCATTAAAACATTTATCTTATTTATATTTTTAGTGGGATCTATACAGGGTGTCCCAAATTTAAATAGCAAAACTTCAGGAACTTATAGGGGACCGAAAAACTAAGACAAAAAATCCTTTAGAGATTTGCTTGTTTTTGCTTACTTTTAGAAAAAATCGCAAAAAAAGAAACAAAACAGAAATGTTATAGGTAGCGATTATCACCTTTCAAAGTTCGTCAGGCTAGGCAGTGAGATATGTATTCTTTACATTATTTTATTTGTTTACATTTTGGCTTCCTTCTAGGATTATAATTCCTAAATCAGTCTTCAGTCAGTTACTCAGATATTTTTGTGTGAATAGCATCAGCCACAATGCCGCATACATATTCTAATGTTGAATACGCTGATATGATTTTTGTGTATGGTTTCTGTAACGGTAATGCTTTAGAAGCGGTGCAGGAGTATGCGCGCCGATTTCCAAATAGAAGAGTGCCTAATCGACGAGTCTTTTCGTTAACTTTTAATAGACTATGAGAGACTGGGTCATTCTTAATACGTAATGAAGGCGACCAATTCCAGGCAGCAATAAGAGCAGAATAAAGAGAAGAAATTGTGTCCAACGCCACTTCGATAACAATCCTGAGACTAGCATCCGAAGAGCATCTGCTGCATTAGGAATATCACGGCAAGCAATATGACGAACTTTGAAAGGTGATAATCGCTACCCATACCATCCTCAAAAAGTTCAGAATTTATTACCTCAAGATTATGTCAAGAGATTGAATTTTAGTAACTGGTTTCTTGACAAAATTCCCGATGATAATTTATTTCCATTAAAAATTATATGGACCGATGAAGCTACCTTTACAAGAGAAGGAATTGTTAATCAAAGAAATTATCATGTATGGGCTCTTGAAAATCCCAGAGCTATTAGAGAGAATAGGTTTCAGCATGAATTTGCTATTAACGTTTGGCTTGGAATTTGGAACGGGTTACTGGTGGGACCATATTTTTTACCTGGAAGATTGAATGGTATCACATTTATACCTTTTTTGGAGAACGACTTTTCTAATTATTTAGATGACATTCCCTTACAGCAGCGGATTGAAATGTGGTTCCAACTCGATAGATGTCCAGCTCATTATAGCAGAGTTGCTCGAGCTTGGCTGGATATAAAGTAGTACCTTGGCCACCCAGATCCCCTGATATGACACCCATGGATTTCTTTGTATGGGGAACCTTGAAGCAGAAAGTTTATTCAGTGTCGATCAACTCAAGAGAGCAATTAAGAGACCGAATCATAGATGCAGTGCACCAAATATCACCAGAACAATGTTTAGCTGCAATTTATCAAGTGAGTGATAGATATAATGCTTGGATTGGTGCAAGAGAACAACATTTTGAGCAATATTTACATTAAAAAGAACATAACACAGATATAAATGTAAATAAATAAGTATAAAAATGAAAACTTGTTTTGTTTCTTTTTTTGCGATTTTCTCTAAAACTAAGAAAAATGGAGCAAATCTTTAAAGGACTTTTTGTCTTAGTTTTTCGGTCCCCTATAAGTTCTTGAAGTTTTGCCATTTAAATTCGGGATACCCTGTATATTATTGGTTCTAATTATTTATAATAATAAAAACATTTCTTCAGGAGAATTTTTCTAATAACACCACATGTTTTGATGTTATATTTCGCTCATTAGTGTTGCTTGATCCATGGTTTACATAATCTGGTGAACAACTTGTTTTAACAATAGGAGAAACTTTTAGAATAAATAACCAGTCTTATGAAGTAGACAAGTATAATATTTAACACTAGAAATTAAAAAAGATAATTTCATCTTTCAACCATTAAGCACTATCAATGAAGATGGTAGCTGAACGGTTTGTTCTGTGATGATAAAATATATCTTGGTATCTCTTTGAGACCCACAATAGACCAAGATCAATCCTTCAGTATTGAGTGTATTGTTTGTTCCTCCAGAACTCTCTATACTTTTTTGAATAAATCAATAATTTTTGAAGTGTAAACTTCTTTTGGCCCATTGGGCACTTTTTGGGAAGGAGTAAAAAAAGTAAACTCGAGTCACTTCGCGTACTGTTCTACCGTACCAGACCCTATACCCGTAGATTTAGATTTACTATGTAGATTGAAACCTATTAATTATCTTCCCATTAAGCTACAGATTTGAAACTTGGAACATATCTTAGTAGTGAATGCCAATTCAGTAACAGGAGTTAGACCACGCTGTGCAGTGCACAGCCCTTATGACACTCTCAGACTTTTACTTAGCACTTTACTTTTTGAGATATTTCATTACAAAGTTGAAAATCATCTCTGTAAAACATTGGATTAATTTTTTTTTCGCTAGCTGAAACCAAATTTCGCAAATTGTGAAGAGACTAAATTGAGGCCTGGTTCATCCTCTTTGAAACTGTATCCCATTGGAAATTGTAGCTCATTCCATTGAGATGCTATGAAGTGAAGAAGAGTGATAGAGAGGGAAAAAAATTGAATTTTCTATCCGTTGGCATAACTTGTATTTTTTGAAATAGGACAACTTTAAAACTTGAAAGGATTAGTACTTGATCGAATGACACGTCAACCTTCAAAGTTGAATTACTACTTCTGGAGATATTATTAGAAGCTAGATCTGTCAGAATAATACGTATGGCTACGGACAAAGAATATATTTTTTAAACAACAATTTATTTTATTACATTATTTATTTTTCAAATCAATTATTTGTGGCAGCAACCTGTTTTTACTCAAGAGAAAATTATTAAGATTGAAATAAAATAGAACTGTTACACAGACGCATCTGAAATACATACTTTTCAGATAAGTACCTATTTCATCAAAAAATAATATTCACTTAAATGGAATATTCATTTAAAAAAATTATTTCTTAAAAAATTATTATATTTATTCTCCCCTCTTTTTATCCTTTGATTTATTTTGGAATGTAGATTGGTCAAACAAGTTTACACTTCCAGCGTGTGGTCCTAAGCACACCCATTTTAATTTTTTCTTAATTATTTCTCTCAATCACTGAAAGTATTAGCAGATTAACATTGCTTGATATATAATTATAATTATTAACTTTGAAGATTCATTTTAAAAGACCTTTTGATTTGTGGTTCTCTTCAATTAAGAGCTTTTGATAAAACTTCCTGCAAGCTACCTACCTTACTGGGACATTAATTCCACAATTGCATCAAAACTTAAATTAACATTACAACTCAAATCATCAATTGTCATTTTAGATGATAATGGATTAGTTAAAGACCTGTTTCCTATCATTTCTGTGAAAGATTACTTTACAGCTTATCCAATTTTTTCAGTTTGACCATATTTTCTATTGTTCTGATTTTTTATTTATTTATTTTGGAAATGTGTAATGAATTCTCAGAACTTAAATCTACACTTGATAAGATAGGTAAATATAACTGTATGTTTATATCAATTATCTATCAAAAATATTTAACAAAAGGCATTTTTTTTTTTTTTTTTTTTTTTTTCAAAATTAGTTTTAAGGTTTACTTTAATTTTAAATTTGAATTATAAGCAATTTTTGTGATTATTTAATTATAATGAAATTTTTGATTCTGGATTAAATTAAGGATGCGTTCAGATGGGTGCGTTCATAAAGTATAAAAAATAAATAAATAAAACACTAAATTGTATTGATCCTTCTGTACCATCATGCGTACCTCGAGTGAAATATCGTTAGATCCTGGCAGTATCCTTAATTGTCCTGTGAAAAGAATTAAACGGTAAAATAGAGGGTCCTTTTAATAATGAAAATGATTTAATCAATTTTAAAAAGGACAAAAATTAATTTGTCGGGAAGGAGTGGCCAAAGATGTCCTTTGATTGTAAAAAATCATCAGATCCTGACAGATCTGATACCAGTGTCCTCCAGTGGCTTTCGGAGTCTAGTGTGACTCATTAATAATAAAAATTAAAATTATTGATTGATATTATTATTATCATTATTATTAATTATAATAGTATTCTAGTGTCACTCATAAATAACAAAAACTCCAGTATAACAAATAGTAGTTCTTATATAGACTTGGTGTTTGCATTTAATATCAACCTCACCCATACATTACATACTTTACTTATCATATAACTAAAAAATTATTGTACATACTGACCCTACCCGAATGTAAATATATACGTATCCAAGATACATGTACCATGTTTCCTGGTTTTGATCCTTCATCTAAACTGAGGTTATTATTATTTTTTATTGTAAACTGCCTAATGAAAATATAATCCTTCAAACAACACATCCATACCCAGAAGTTATAAATATGAGTATCTTGCTATTAAAATAATGTGGTGATGCAAATTTTACTTTATTCTATGTTCGATATGTGGAGATAAATTAAATATTGTAAAATAGTGTGATTTTATTAACAGTTGATCAATGATAAAACAAAAACCCATTATAATATGAAAACCTAGTGCATTTTTTTTTTCAAAATAAGAGGAAATGTGATACCATTTTATCTTATTCTATCCCCTAGGTGTGAATTACTGTATTAAGGTACCTGGATAACTGAATGTGGCCGAGAAGTTGTCTGTACTCATTTTCTCAGATTTAAGTTTATTTAAAACCACATTTATGGTCTTAGTATGATATCGATTTTGTGCATGGTAGCTACTTCAGTTAGTGGCACCTATATTAGATCTTTAATTATTTTTAGATATTATTTATTTGCTTTATTATGTCTGATTCAATCTTTGTTATCTTAGTTTTGTTCTCATAATTTCTCATTTTGTATTGACTGGCTGCCTGTTTTGCCCCCTGTTCTATAACTTTTATCAGTCATACATAAGTTAAAACATTCATAAATATATCCCATAATGATTAAAACTGACATTTACTTTTATTATGACCCTATAGAATACTGACAATAGTATTTTTATTTGAGATTAGTTTTAGTAGCTACTGCATAACTACGAGGTGTGATCAAAAAGTTCCAGGACTTTTTATATACTATGGGAATGCAATGTCTCACAGCGATGCGGTTGGCAGCATTGTATTGCCTGACTCAACAGGAACACAGCTGTGTTTGCAGATCAATCATAACATCACTGAAAGTAACATTAGCACAGTTTGTTTAAGGTTAGTTTTATAGAGTTTGGCTATTTTATGAAAATGAATGTGAAAGAAGAGCAACGTGTTTGTGTGAAGTTTTGTGTGAAACTGAACAAACCGTTTTCTGTAACCTTTTTGATGTTACAAGAGGCTTTTGGTAAAGAATGTCTAAGCCGATCATGCTGCCATCAGTGGTTAAAGAGGTTTAAAGATGGCCTTTTTGTGTAAAAAACGCAATGACTGTCATTCCTCAGCCCCCCTACTCACCTGACCTGGCTCCAGCCGACTTTTTTCTTTTCCCGAAGCTCAAGAGACACCTGAAAGGACGAAGATTTCAAACAGTTGACGAAATTAAAGAAAAAACAACGGAGCTGCTAAACACCTTTACAAAAGAAGAGTTTTGTGGGGCCTTTGATCAGTGGAAACACCGGTGGGAAAAGTGTGTAGCTTCCCAAGGGGAGTACTTCGAAAGAGACAAATTTGAATAACCTGTATATTGTATGAATAAATGTATAAAAATTCAGTCCTGGAACTTTTTGATCACACCTCGTATATTAATCTTGTTGCTTGTTTTAAAAAATTGTGCAAATTCAGTTTAGAGTATAAGGTCATGGGGTAGTTGCTGTATCATAAGCGCCTAATGTTGTGAATATGTTAATTCCAATGTAGGAAGCTGTAATAGCTGAACTGAAGTGCAGGTCACGGCTTGTCCAGGAGATGAAAGTTCTTCCAAGGGATGAAGTGTATAATGGTGCCTTAGAAGATATCCTTGAGGGGCTTAGGCATGAGCCATATAGACGAGCAGACGCTCTTAGGAGATCTGCCAGGCGGAGAGCTGACTCAAACAGGTTATCTAGAACAATTGAAGAACTTGAGTTATAGTGAGTATTTGTTAATAAAATTTAATTATTAATATTTTTTACTCTAACATTTTACTAGAAGTAATAGTATTTGACTGTTTAATGAATGATAATTTTGCATTTGGAAGGAACAGGTATCCGTAAAGATCTTAGGTACAAGTTGTGAGAATAGGAGTATGGCTCACTGGAGATTTCACAAAAGAAATTAGTGCTTTTTTAGATTATATTATTTTCATTTAAACTATAATATTAACAAGTGCAAATTAGCACATTTATTTTATAACACCACTGATTCTCATCAAATAGATTCTTATAACAGCTTATTTATCAATTACTGAAATTTATTGAAAAGTTTTTATTTTGAGTGGGATTGGTTCGACTATTTATTTGTTTTCAATTTTTAATAAAAGGATGTTACTATTTAGTTGTTTTATATTTTCCTTAGCTTATTAGCATTATTATGACAAATGATTATAATAAGTTATCTTGATGTATCAGCTGATATTAGAATACAATAAAACTTCAAAATTTATTTTTCTCTGATATTCTCCTTTTACATTTTAACATTAAATTAATACTTTCTTCATTACGTGTTAAAATATATATATCCTAATAAATATTAACCTTTATTTATGGTTATGTATTTGTTTTTGTTTTTTTTACCAACCTATTTTAGCCAGAGGAAGTGTATATTTATTCTTTACCATGAAATGAAAGTCAAACCTTAGCTTTTTCTGACTCAAGAATGCCAAGGTGCTTAGCTCCTTATGCTCTTCTACCACTTTCTCATCATCCTAATAGTGTAAAGATATTACATATACAAAGAAATGAAATACAATTATCTTTTATTTTGTAATTTCAATGAATTGCGTGTCCTCAACTTGGCCAATAATTAACAAAGAAAGAAAACATGAGATATACCTTTATTATTATACAAACTGGTATTGGTACCTTTAATATTGACTATGTACTGAATTTAGTATTTTAATAAATGTATTAATTTTACTATATATATGTTATAGTATTTAATGCACCAATAAATAATAATCTCTATCATTTTTATTTGTTATCTACTTACATGTTTTGATAACTTTGCATGCAATCACTTTTTATTTTAAAATTTGTTTTAACTAATAAAATGTTACAATATTTAGAATTCCTTGTATTTATGTGAATTAGAATGTTATAAACTAATGAAAGCATGAATTTTTAATAGAAGTAGCATTTATTCAGAGTAAATATACTTTCTAAAAGATCTATAAAATTAGATTTGTCTCTACAATAAAAAACATTTATTATAAAAATGTTTAATTGGGTAAAGACTATTATAAGTATCTAATTAATTTTATCTGGCTTTAAGTTTATTTTTTTCTTTTACTACCATTTTGTTTGCACCAAAATAATGTAAATAAATGATAATATTAAAAATTGGCCTAGAGAAAAAATATGAACAGTTTAAAGTAACTGACTTGTTTTAAAATAAAGTTTGTAGTCATACTTTAAGTATTATTCATGGTTCGATATTATCATTTCTGTATTAATTTTTATTATATTTTTAGATGACCAAGTTTCTTTCAAAGAGATGACAGATTATTCTTGAAGAGCATAGTATGACTGCACAGAAATAGTTTTCTGCCATGTACATGTTGTATACTTATTTAAAATTAAGATTTTACTTAATAAAAATATTTATTTTTCGAAATTAGAGCTGTTTTAATTACCAATTTAAAAAAAAAACAAACAAATCACTAGCTTTTAAATAATATTTAATACATCAGCTGTATTATTTTGAAGTTCTATTCAATTACAGTAAATATTTTTTACATGCTAGAAGCATTTTCCTTGTAATATATATATAAATATATCGTTGAAAGACTTTGTACATTTGAAATTATATTTTTGTATTATGGATACTGAATCATACGAATTTTATCATAATTTATGCAAAATTGTAAATAAAAGTGTAATATTTCAATTGTAAATAAACTATTTCTGTTTTGTAAATAATATATATTATTAAAAGAAAATGGACACTAATATATAAGATACAAAATCAAAAAGACTTTTGATCTCATTGTCCCGAATAATTGGTGTTGTCAAAATATATATTTTCATACTGGTTGCTGTGTACGAAAATGCCTATCAAATGTTTTTGTTTTTTGAATTGTTTTATATAGTTGTTAGCATATTTGTAAATATGTGATTTATTATGAATTTTTCCAAAATATTATGGTTATAAATGTCCTGCTGTTTGTATAGATATTTATTTAGTTAATTCGGTGCTTCTTAAGTATCAATAAATGTATGTTACATTTTATTTTTTTTTTGTGTGTGTTTTTTATATAAATTTTAATAACCCCTAAACATTTTTTTTTTTCATTTCTTTGTTTTTTGTTGCTATATTATTTTAGCCTATGGCATATTTTATAGTTTTTTTATAAATATTTTTTAGTTATACCTACTTAGAAATGGAGTTGGGTAAAATTTAATCATAGCTATTTGACAACGAAGTTCTAAGAATCAATTACTTAATTTATTAATGATTATATCAGTCAGTCGAATAATCACTAGTTCCCTAAAACATGACTGAAAGATTTAATCATGATAAAATTGTGTGATTGATTCCAGGAAATTAGTTGTTAAATAGCTATGGTTCAATTTTGCCCAAATTCGCTTAGAAAATGAAGCATTATAACTCTCCTCATGGCATAGTGTCTGGGCCAATCAGTAACTCACATACTTAAATGAAAAAAATCACATTTGAAACTCCTATTTTTTCTCAACTTTGTTTATTACGAATAATCATTAATTCTTAATTTAATTTAAAATCATACAGATAATCGTTATTATTTAGGTGACAGGCTAAAGGAGGCCAGTTTTTCTTTTAAATATTTTCTTACAATTATTAGTCAACTTCTGCACAATTCCATACTGTTAATTATTAGTTAATTTTCATTCCTATTCTATTTATTCTAAAAAACATTGTATTTATATTCTAAATTAAGCTTAATTTATATAAATATGTGTTTGAATACCCACTATGTAAAGAGATAGAATGTGTAAAATTATATATATCCACTTGAGTGGAAAGCTGGAAAAATTTATTATATAACATATAAAAAATTATAAAACTATAAATGGATAAGAACCATTTTAAATAAAAAAAAACAGCTAAGTTTTTAAGGAAATATTGATTAAAATCCTGTTATATATGTTTAACCAGTTTTAGATAAGAGCATCTACTACTGATTGGTGGCCTTATTCACATGATCCCCTCTTTTTTAATTTTCTATTTGTGTTCCTAAGTATATAGATAGTGGCTATTGCTTATATTGAGTTGTCCGGAAATTAATGCAGGTTTTTATTTTCCAAGCATAAAAAAACATAAATAATCTGAAACACTTTTTCTTGATAAAGTGCTCTTCATTACTATCATTACATTTCCACCAATTAGTTAATAACTTTTTGATTCCCTGCGAGCAGAAGGTTAATCTTTGGCATTATTTAACAAAATCTAAAAATTTTGATTCTGCAATTTTTATCTGTTAAAAAGTGATCCAGGTATCTAAAATTGACACCTGCAAATCCTTTTCAATTGTCTTGAGGTGATCGACAGTCAATTTTCTGACTAAGAGATTCTCAACTTCTCAACAGTTCTGTGATTTTCTTTGACGAAAGCTCTCAGAACATTTTTAAGGGACAAAATCCTTCCATGACTTGCTTGTTTTCAAGGCTGAAATCTTCCTCCTGAATGCATTCCTCTATTTTTCTATAAAACCACACAAAGAGAATTGTCTATTAAATGAAAAAAATAGAGGTTAATAACAAAGTGTTTCATACAGATACATTAATTATCATGTATAATGTTTATTAGTCATCTCTTTTTGATAGATTGGTAGTAATGAGCGGAAGTGCAGCAGCTGTTGGCTCTTTCTCCTAACCAAACAATACATATTAATAATAAATAATTATTCTGACAAATTAAATACTTACTGTTTAAATTCATTACATATTTTGTTATCTTGCAATCTCTATTTCAGATATTTTGTGCTATTTATTCTAAACTTATTTGATTTCTTAATTTCTGTTTATAAATATGAAAAATAAATAAATTATTGAATTACTAAGAGTATGAGGAGTGATCAATTATTAATGACTATTAACAATTATATAAAAGAGTAAATTATTAACTTACTTCAAAATAAACAAAATGTCCTTTATTTTATCATCCGCATACCTATTAAAAAACTAAATTGACAGAGAATTGGAGCAACTAGATGAATATCTTGTAGGAATATGAAAGGGCCCAAAAGATTTGTGGGTTGCACTGATTACATTTTTGCAACTCGTCAATTGAGGGTTTTAATTTTACTTGAGTAATATTTCTATTGATAACAATCTATAATTTTTGATAAGTTGACTTTGTTATCTATTGGTAAAAGGAAGATATAATTTGTAATTTAGCTATATAATTAGTGATCTATGCAATAGAATATGGAGAAGGTAGAGGGATTGTTGAAATAGACAAAAGAAATTTAAAAAAATAGCTAAACTGATAACTGGAACTTTAAATTATACATATTTTACTTAAAATCTGGATATTTTAACAAAATTTACAATATTCACAGAAAAATATTAACCATAACAATAAATTTAATATTTACATTTTTCTTGAAACATAATCATATACATTCATGATTTTTTATACACAATTTATAAATATTCAAGTTCAAATAAACCTATATTACATATTAAGGACCTAACTCAATATATACACACATTTTAAATATGGTGGAAAACCACAGAATCCTTCAAGACTTCAATTAGTTATGGGAGTTAAAAAAAATTTGTTAATTTTGAATCAGTTTTACATTTTATAACATTATCTCTGATTTTAGATCTAATTTTTTTAATAAACATTAATTCGTGATAATCAAAATTATTATTGTTCATATATTCTATAAGATAATCTGTACATTCAAGTGACTTACTATGACTTAGATCTACTTTCATTTCTTCATTGTCTTCACTGACCTGATATTCACTTTCTTCTTTAATTTCAACTTTATTTAGAATATCCTTATTATTTACTTCAGAAAGGTCTTCTTCATTTTCAAAATTTAGCCAGTTTAATAAATCATTTTTTTCAATTTCCTGAAAATGTTTATTTTCTAGAATAATAGCAATAGCTTTCTCATTTTGCCAATCTTCTTCTGTATAATCTAAATTAACATCACATGTAGCACTTTTCTTCTCCGTAAAACAATTTCCTAATATCTTATTCCAAGACGTTTGGATAATAGCTGCATTAACTGAAGACCAGGCCTTCTCCACTTCAAGGACTGCATCTAAAATTGTTATTTTTTTCCAGAATGCAATGAGATTGTCTTCTTTTATTGAGGTGTTAAGGAGATTTAATCGATAATTAAATTTCATTGATTCAAAAACACCTTGTTCCAAAGGCTGAATCAGACTCCTGACATTGGGTGGTAAATAATAGGCTCTAATAAGGCCATCTTGGCTTTGAAGTAAATCGCCGTTTGGATGGGATGGAGCATTACCTAAAAGTAAAACCGCCTTAGGTGGCTTTCCAGACTTTTCTAAATGATATCTTACTTCAGGAACAAAATGTATTTGGAACCACTCTAAAAAAATATTGGAATCCAACCAAGGGCTCCTTTGGCTATAATAGTTGACAGGCAACGATTGTTCATCTGTCAAATTGAAACAGTTTGGCTTATTAGCCTCACCTACAACAACTAATTTCAGTTTGTGACTTCCTGATGCATTACAGCAACACATTACCGTGATTCGTTCCTTAGAAGCTTCATAATCACAAGCCAAGACTTTTGAAGGTAAGCGTTTCCAATATAATTCAGTTTCATCAGCATTATAAATTTGATCTTTTGTTAGGTCATGCTGTTCAATAAAATCTTTGAAAGTTTCACAAAAAATAACATCATCACTTTTAACAGCGACTGGTGTTTTATATAAATTAGCAAGTGCTCTTATTCCATGTCTTCTTTTAAATCTAGAAAACCAACCATTAGAAGAATTAAACTTACCTCCGATGTTCAACAATTGATGAAATTCTTGAGCCTTTTCCATACACATTGGACCAGTGACAGGAATGCCTTTAGCCCTCATCTGATGGAACCACGTACTTAATGCTTCATCTATTGAAGGAAAGTGAGAAGACTTCATAGTTTTTCTTTTGGAAGGTCCACCAATATCACAGTTTGATACATACTTGATTAATTTGGGTTCACTTTTTTTTATATCTCTTACAGTACTCTCACCGATTCCATATTCCTTTGCAATTTTGGCACAACCTTCACCATTCTTTAATCTATCAATAATTTTCAATTTATCTTCAATTGATAAGACAATTTTTTTTCGTTTCTCCCTAATGTTTATAGTCAACAGTTCATTTATTAGAGGGAAACTTGAAGATTCCATGAATTTTCTTTCACAAGGGTCAAAATTTGAATTAAACTCAATTTGTCCATTGATTTTAAAGTCCTTATCACTCACAGCGGTTTCACCTATTCCATATTCATTTTCAAATTTGTTAAAAGTTTCACTTTTAATCGAATGATCAGTAGTTTCCAATTCATCTACAGGCGAAACATTTCTTTTCCCAAGTTTTGATGATAATCTTGACTTTTTCAACACTTTCCTTTTGGAAGGCCCATCAATATCACAATTTGAAACAAACTCGATTAATTTATTTTCACTATTTTTTATGTCCCTAACAGTACTTTCCCCTTTACCATATTCCATAGCAATTTTAACACAACTTTCACCTTTTTTTAGACAATCAATAATTTTCAATTTTTCTTCAATAGACAAAACAATTTTTTTACGTTTACCATTCATGTTCTAAATATATTCATGAGTAAACAACCCAAATAAAATTATAACTAAGAGATTTTATTTATCATATAATTATAAACAAAAAAATTGAACAAAAAGTGTTTTTTTTTCCAAGGTAAACTAACAAGATTCTTCCTAGAAAAATAAATTTCTACGAAACTAAAGTTTCTAATATTAAAGATTGTCAGAAATGAAAGGTTGTGAGTCAGAATTTACTTGTTCATATTTTAACAGTCCTCATTCAACAAAACTTTAAATTTCGATGAACTTTTCAAGAATAAAAAATTAAATTCAGAACATACAGGAAGAATATTTGGTTTGTTTTTTGTGTCACTGATAAGAAACCATATAACATCTGAACGAAGGTTATCGGGATTAGATATTAGTAAACAATATGTGATAGTTACATAAAGGTAAGGTAGTGTTCCTAATCTCGATAACTTCGTTGATTACCGGAATAGCTCCTAGACAGCGCTGTATTCAACAGATTTTGTGATCGAGTGTTTATGTTAAAAGCATTTTGCGGTCTAGTTTTAAACATATTAACTTTTTCATTATTTTTTATTTAGAAAATTGATGTTATTTTAAAAGTAATTATTAGGAATCTATTCATTTGGTTTTTTAATTAGTTTATCTAATTAGATTTTTCTGGGCGACTCATATTATTATTATTTTAAAGATTTATAATAGCCGGTTCTTCGAAAATACTTTCATTCAAGGTTCAATTGCAATTGAATTTTCTTACCTTTATAACTGTTTCTTAGCCCTGTAAAATTATAACACAATTAGGTTGTTTTTTTAGCTTTAAGCATATGTAAGGGGGTGCAGCTTGTTCCATTTGAAAATTGATGCCCTGCTAAATGCCAAATTGAATTCATTAGAGGCATTTTTAAGTAAATCCCAAAACACACTTAATTCACTATTAATGTAGCCCCTTTGTTTACAGGCCGATTTTCACAGTTTGCTTCTTGTTGGGCCATGAAAAGCTTAAGTTTCCCACAAATCTAGTACCATAGAATTGGTACCAGCCTCAACTAAAGGCCATACATCAGGTGAATTATTTAAGGAATTGGGATTGAGAAGAAATGATGCTTGTAAAAAATAAAAAATTACTTACCAGTAAGCATCTAGCTGATTGGATATTGTTACAGTACAATACCTAGGATTCCCTAAACCAAAGGTTTACTAAGAATCATAGCTGAATTAGGAATTATTGCAGTTGAAAAAAGAAAAATTAAGAGTTATCGGTGTCCAATAAAATTCTCCACATTGCACACTTATTTCTAATTTGTATATTTAGAAGTATTAATTTAATTAGAATTAAAAAACCTCCATATTGATGAGGTATAGTTGACTGTTAAGTATTTAGAGAAGTAGATGTTTGGGGTACGCAGTCATAAACATACACAGCAATTACAAAATACCAAACAACCAATTTAAAAACTTATTTTTTTGATTGCTGTGTATCTTTATGACTGCATACCCCGACAATCTACTTCTCTAAAAATCCTCCACTTAAGGAACTTCAAATTTGCTCAGCAAGTATACAGGTAACGGTATGTTCGTCATATTTTGTTTCTATTGTCTGGTAAGAAGAGGAAAGTCACTATGTTTTTGAATAATATAAACCAAATCCACTCATTAATGAAATTCACATTAAAAAAAATTAAACTTAAATTTATAAATGTCGATCAAAATAAACCAACAATATGAATTGGAATCTTATCTAAAATCCACCCACATGGTTGTTATAAGCAATGAGCATGGGAGCTCGATGGCCGAGTGAGTTGGAACTAGGATCTCAGCTGACTAAAAGTCGTGGATTGAAATACTACCTTGGTGGGTTAAAATTTATTTTGTGTTGGACCAACGTAATGAATCTTGATCTTCCCACCTTGGCTAGAAAAATTGGTGACCTGTAGGATAATCCGTCCTTCCTTCCCTAGTTGGAGTACATAAGGACGTTAAGCCCCATTAAACATCAAACAACAACAATGAGCGTTTAAATTCAGTCTTCAATAGCATTATTTACCGTCTTTTTAATATACCGCTAAATGGACAAAATCACAATACAGAAATTGAATAAATAGTTATCCTAGCTCATAATAAAAGGTCCAGTAAAACTAACTTCGAAAACATTTTAAATAAGCAACTCCTTCGAAAACAATTGATAATGTCTAACAACCCCAGAGGTTTAGACCTAATCCAAAAAACAAAAAAATTATACTTTGGGTTATATTCACTAAACCTGGAGATGATTTTTTTTTTTTTTTTTTAATGGAATTAAACCCTGCATTTAAAACATAAAAAAACTATTATCATCATATTTCCCTTCGCTGAAAGGCAAAGTATACCCTTTCCTAAACAGCGGGGTGTGCGAACTAAACTGTTTTGCATAAAGCTGCGTTCTCACGGGGCGTGGCACGCTAGCGTGATCCACGCATTCGTGGAATTTCCTCCGTCTGAACGAGGTGGCGTGAATTTCCCTCTGACGTCATCTAGAGAGAAGAGTCCACGACCGCTCACGCTCGGTATCAAACCTGTTTGATTTTCAGGCGTGGACCACGCCAGTCGAGGAGAGAGTTGACAAGTGGTTTATTTAGAACAAAAATGGATAATATGTTGAAATATTCCAGGATCCGAACGATATTCTGCCATTGTTGTTGTTAAGGCATGATAGACTTTAGCTATAAAAGTCTTAATCTGTCCTTAGTAGATGCGCCTGGTTGTTAATCACTTAATTAAAGCCAAATTAATTTTATGGCTGCATAAGAAATGATAAAAGAAATAAAAGAAAGAAAGAAACTCTCTGGAAGATTGAACATAAAAGAAATACTATTTACTAACATAAAAAGAAAATTAACAATATATACATATAAATAAAAAAAATAACAAATAAATTTCCCTCGCAGCTGCGGATAATAACGGGGAAAAAATAGATTATTCATAAAGATAAAATGAATTAATTTTATTGCTAACAATTATTAAACGTAATAATGTAGAATTAAGAAAAAAGAAAATGAATAAATAAAACTTTGTTAAGGTCATAACTCTTTTGATGATTACCGTGATTGTCTATTGAATTAATTATTATGTTGAAAGTCTATTGCTGACTGACCTGGTCAGTAGGGATATAGGGTACCTGTTGTTCCTGAATATTTACATCTTCTGATACATCATGGATGGATCAAGATGTTGTGGTGAGGTGAGAGAAGAAAAGTACGGCGGCGATAATGTTCGCCAACTGTTGTCCGGGGCCGCTATCTTCCTTCCTCAACAGACGAGACAGCACTCGTTACTCCGTCAAAAGTCGGGTCAGCACTGGCCTTATCTCAGGAGAGTCTTGGGCAGTAAACATTGTTGTCCCACACTTATTGTTTACACTGGTATATACACTTCACCACTAACCATAACAATCACAGTCTCCTATTCCTTTTATTTTTTTGAAATAAAATTTTAAATCTAATTATACACAATTAAAAAAATAAATAAACCTTTACTTATATAATTATATTTACAAAAAAAAAAAAAAATAATGAGTTTGAATAAATTAAATTTATTTAATTTAATTTAACTCTAAATCCAAAAAAAAAAAAATATTGTTTCTGAAACAGTTGTCCTTATAAGGATACTGTTTTATTAATATGAAAATATTTAACGGTTTTTAAGTTATCCGAAGGATATTCAGCCATTGTTGTCCTCATAAGGATACTGTTTTATTAATATGAAAATATTTAACGGTTTTTAAGTTATCCGAAGGATATTCAGCCATTGTTGTCCTTAAGGATACTGTTTTAAAATATTTTTAATATTTAACGATTTTAATGTGGTAGAAGGATATTCCGCCATTGTCCTTAAGTATACTGTATTATTAATATTCGATGATTTTTCTTGCGAGTATCCAGTTCCTGACCCAACAACGCTTTTTCTTCCGTTTTTTTATACGTTCACGTGACTCTCTCAATCTTTTTGCCAACATATCAATAAAAACTGAACTCAAAACTGCACAACTCTCCTCCATGGTAGGTTTCAAGGGGCAATCTGAATCGTGGTCGTGTGAACTGTCCACGACTCTCGTCTAGTTCACTTTTCTCCCCCACTCCAGGCAAGCACCACGAACGAAAAAACGAAGGCGTGCCACACTTTCATCTTTTTGACCCGTGAGAACGTAGCTTAAAGCTATGTTCTCACTAGCTAGCGCGATCCACGCATTCATGGAATTTTCTCCGTCTGAACGAGGTGGCGTGAGTTTGCCTCTGACGTCATCTAGAGATGAAGGAGTCCACGACCGCTGACGCTCAGTATCAAACCTGTTTGATTTTCAGGCGTGGATCACGCCATTCGAGAGAGTTAACAAGTAGTTTATTTAGAACAAAAATGGATAATATGTTGAAATATTCCAGGATCCGAGCGATATTCCGCCATTGTCGTCCTTATAAGAATACCTTTTTATTAATATTAAAATATTTAACGATTTTTAAGTTATCCGAAGGATATTCAGCCATTGTTGTCCTTAAGGATACTATTTTATTAATATTCGATGATTTTTCTAGCGAGTATCCAGTTCCCTACCCAGCAATGCTTTTATGGCTATGGTCGCAGCTGAAAGAAACCTTGAGGAGATCCGTGTGTAGTGCTAGTTTAGATCAGATTAATCTCACGGAGAACTCGCAGGCTTGTTTATTTGTTTCTTGTCTTGTTTTGAAAAAAAAAATGTATGTATGTATGTATGTATGTATGTATGTATGTATGTATGTATGTATGTATGTATGTATGTATGTATGTATGTGTGTATGTATATATATATGTGTGTGTATATATATATATATATATATGTGTGTGTGTATATTATTTTTTTTTATTATTTTTTTTTTATCTGTACTCAGAAAGTAGCAGAAACTGTTGCAAATGCTACTCCATACTGATAGTTTTGCACATCATGAGTGTCTATAACTCAACCGTCTTTGGTTGGTACTTGTTTTTACTTCTCTTCTGTCGTATATTTTCTGTTTCGAAACTTGAAATGAGCGCCTTATCTATTGTACCACAGATTTTTATTGAAATCGGGAAATGATAAATCCTTTAGCCTATGTAGAATCATTCAACAAAAAACATTCTCCTGCTTCTTTCTATTTCACTCATAAATACATCTTTTAATTTAACTGATATATTTTTTAAGCATATGAATACAGAAATATTTATTTTAAAAAAAAGTAGATCTTTCTAAAATTCTATGTCTATAAATGTTGTATATCGATTATGTCAAGGGAGGTTACAGTGTGTGTTTACAAAATTTAAAAGTCTTTGAAAATGGAATTTCCAGCACTGGGAACACAATGTAGTGTGAAAGAGTGCCAAACTCTCGATTTTTTACCTATTGAATGCTCTTATTGTCATGTCATATTTTGTAAAGATCATGCACAAACTTGTAATCACAATTGTACTGCAGTTATTGATAATGTTGTGGTTGATAAGAAAGTAAGTTTCAAAATAAATGAAGTTTAAAAAAAACATCGTATGTGCTTTATTTTGATTATTATTATTGTTATTATTAGAGCTGTAATGAAACCAAGTTCCAAATTGTTTGATTCACACTATTAATAAATTTATAAGTGGTTTTGTTGTGAAATGACTTTACAATACATTACATTGTTGTTCTAGGACACTGTTGTTTTTAAATGCAGTTTCGATAGTTGCCCAAGTTCTGATCCCCTTGAAATGAAATGTGTCAGCTGTCAAAACCACTATTGTCTCCAACACAGACATCATGGTTGTCTGGACAAAACTCCAAGTTTATCCAAAAGAGAAAAATATAGACTTCCAAAAGAACAGTTTAAAAAAGCTAAAGCTGAAACTGATGTGATGGTATTGCCTTAACTAAATAATTGAAATTGCTAATATGTTAAATTTTGGCTTGGTTAATGTTGAAGTTCATTAATTTGAATATTTGTAATGTTGCAGGTCCAGGAAAAACTGAAGTCCGCAAAAAATAGAGCACTTGCAAATAAAATAAAACTTATGAAAATAAAGGGATCGGCTAAAGGGGCTAAAAGTATTCCCATCACTGATAGGATTTATTTTCTTGTTGCTCCACCACTGGAAGGAAAGGACAAAAGTTCTGCAAAAGCTGTATTCATTGACAAGAATGGAAATATTGGGAAAGCAATAGATTCATTTGCAAAAATATTGAAAATTGATAATAAGAATAATAATCCCACTGCTCCTCAATTGAGGTTATTTAACACCAATGGTGAGATTTTAAGTGAAGAACTGAGTGTTATGTTACAAGATCTGGTTTGTGATGGTTCTATTGTTGATGGTGATTCTTTAATATTAGAATATATTACTAAAGAAGAAATTGAAAATAATGTTAACATTTTTAATGGAGAAAAATGTACTGATAAATATAATTTTGTGTAGTTATTTGAATTATTTTTAAATTTTCCCTCTACCTCTATAATCAATCATGGTGTCTAAATCAGCTGATTGATTCAGCTGTTAAATTGGTTTATCTTGCTTTCTTTGTCTTTAAATATTCGTTTTTAAAGTATTCAATAAAAGGCTAATTATTTTAAAAATAAAGTTAAAATAGTTATTCTCTTTACAAATACTTTTTATTTTTAATATTTCCTACGAAAGTCTGTATACAAATATGGCCGACTCGTGACGTAATGTTTTCTTATTTGATAGAAAATTCTTCCTCATTCAAAATATTCTTGGATAATAAAAAGCTAACTCATTTGTAACCTGGTTCCATATGAAATAAATTCCTAGGAAGAAACTCATTGATAGAGGAAGGTGATATCTTTGTAAGATCAAATATGGTTAGAAACAAGTGTAGTTGAAGGTATGATAATAAATTTTTGACATTTGTTTATGAATCTTTCTCTTGTCTTCAGTCTTACTTCGTTTTATTTGAAAGATAATATGTTTGTATGCATTCAATTGTAAACAAGTTGCATATTTGGCACCTATTTAAAATTGCATAGTTGAGTTCAGTTATTAATGGAATAGAGGTCATTGTCAAAAGGAGCATTATTGACAATTGTTCTTATTGTTTTGGTCATAAAATAGTAAGAGTTCTACTTTTTATTTGTTTTAAGATAGTTGATGTTTATTTGAGGAAAAGGATATAAAGGAGCCTCCTATTGTCTGCTAATCTCACATGTTTTAATGTTTGTTGTAGATTCAACAGCTGGCTGAAGGAAAGAGATAGCAAAATGATATGAAGGGCTCTGTTATATTTCTCTGAACTTATGCTTCAGTCCATGATGAGTTAGAGAAACACACTATTACTGACCTGTAAACAGTGCCCTTTTTGTGTAGCAATTGGACAGTATGGTATTAAATTATAGTCCAACATCCTCTTGACGGCTGGCATATTTATAGGCCATAAACTCTGTACTTACCAAGAAACTTACATTCGTTTATATGTTGAGAAAACCAGTTAAACCATTATCCCATAGTTCTGTCTGGGGAATTCAGTGTTTGATTGAGAGATTTGTAGTTTTTGTAAAGATTAAGAGTCTATATCATTTTTTCAATCATTATCTTTCTCAGCTTTGTACAATTCATCCTTTAATTAAAGTGATCATAGTACATCTTGAGCAAATCGTGATGAGCCAAGATCTGATTTCCCAGCCAAAATGGACTTGTGAATATTGCACTTATGAAAACTTCCCTAATGCCTTAAAATGCACCATGTGTAGAGGAGCTAAACCTATATCATTTGGTGAAGACATATTTCGTATTCATAAGAATGAACCTTCACCCACAAATGCAGCTGGTCCTTGTATCAATGAAAATAGTTTAAAATGGTCTTGTGATGTCTGTACTTTCCTTAATCTTCAAAAAAATAAAGAATGCTGTGAATGTCGGTCACCAAGATACCCAGTTACTGCTGATAATATCCATGAGCAATTTCGTCCATTAAAAATCACTGAATCGGAATCCAAGCCTGTAAAATGGGCCTGCTCTGTTTGCACTTATGAAAACTGGCCAAAATCAAGGAAGTGTATTATGTGTGGAACTTTAGCACCCAGAACATCTCCTTGCCATTCAAATATTTCAATAAAATCAACTCCAGAGTGTGACATTACCAGGCCACAAATCATAGAAGAAAACTCAATAAATGGTATTAGAAGGTAAACCATTTTTTTTTGTGTGTGTGTGTGTGTGTGTGTTTATATTACTTTATAAAAAAAATATTCATTTAGTAAATATTTTAATACTAATTGGATTTTGTTTACAAAAATATTGCACAGAGCTTATTTTAAATTTATATATATTTATTGATGCATACATTAATTGTAAACCTCATGTTTTATTTGTTTCCTGTTGCTTGTATTTTTGCTTATGCCTTTGTTTTTTAGGCAACGTTTTTTAAGTGCGGCTTCAGCCCCTTTTACTGCTCAAAGTACCTCATCTCTATTCCTATCAGGTTGTGACCTGCCATTGATATTTTTTCATCCATGCTATGCCTTTTACCTCGTTTCTTAGGGAAATCACTGTTACCTCTAGCCCCCTGAAATAAATAGTAACTTGCCTAAGTTAGGGAACTGTACTGTTTTGAAATGTTCATTTTTACTTTTTATCTATCATTACTATTTACTGCCCTCAGGTTTTTACTAAAGTCAAGGTAAAAATAGATATTATTCTCAGATGAAACTTATTTAAATTCTGAGGCTTTAAATAATAGATATAACAGCAACTTTTAGGTTAGGCTTCTTTAGAAATCTTGATTTTCTTTCTTGAGACCACTTCCCCCTCTTTTTTTCTCTTCTAATATTGGTGAAATATTTCAGTGTTTTCTTGTATGTGTCTCTATCTAGACAGTCGGCATCTCAAATTTTAATGTTCATTAATTCTTCTATTTGCTTTGTGTATCTTCCCATGCTTTTGTAGCTAAAAATTTTGTTAAAGATCTTTTTGTTCAATCTTTCCTCCTTCATCCTTTTCATGTGCCCATAGAATATCAGCCTTCTTATTCTTATCTCAGTTTCCAGGTCTTTAATTTCTGTGTAGATCTCTTCGTTAGATCTTCGTCTGTAACCTGTGTTTTACTGTGCACATAGATTTTCCTTAAGATCCTTTGAATCCTTAGCAGCTTTCTAAGTTAGGTAGTTATGTGGTCTACATCCCATATAAAATCATAGGCTTTATCACAACGTTGTAATGCCTTAATTGTGCATTGGAGAGGAAGTTCTTTTTATTGTAAATTTTGCCTGTTTGGAAACTTAAATAAATTGTCTAATTTTGTGATTTTCTCTCGGATGCTCTCTTTCTCAGAACCATTGTACATATTATTTCCCCCAAATACTTAAATTTTCTGGTTACCTTTATTTTTCCATATGTGGTGTTTACTGTTTTTTTCTTAAAATTTATTTCAGTAGTCATGAGCTCTGTTTTTCATGTTAAAAATGAAAGTCTGCAAAATTTTTGAGTCTGCAAATGCCAAACAACTCAATTTTATATGGTTGCTTTTGTTCCCTATTATGGCTCCTGAGCTATTTTTTTTCCAGAATTCCTTCATGATTTTATCCAGGGCTATGTTGAAAAGTATGGGAGACAAGCCGTTGCCTCGTCTTAGCCCTGTTTATATCTGAAAAGGTTTGTTTATATGACCCTGAAATTTCACTTTAGATTTTGTGTCTGTTACAGTCAGTTTTATCAGATTTATGGTTTTCAGGTCTACTCCATATTCTTTCAGGATTTCCAGTATGGTTTCCCTATCCACGGAATCTTTGGCCTTATTAAAGTCGAGAAAAGAGATGTAAAGATTTTTCCTTCTGGTAGTGTAGTGTTTTATGAGCAATTTAAGGCTTAGACTTTGTTTGACAGGACCTTCCTTTTCTAAAGCCCCCTTGGTAGTCTCCTATTTCGTGGTCTATTTGTGGTTCTAGTCTTTATATTTATAAAATTTATATCTATTACTCTATATTTAAAAAAAATCTTTTATTATACACTAAAAAAATGTATACCGTAAAATGGCCTGACCCTGCATCAGTGAGTTAACTTTACTCCAGGTTCACTAAAAAGTTTTAGTAGAAGAAAAAGTGTTTTGTTGTTTAAATGAGGGATATTTTATATTTCCTACTAACTTACATTCCTACTAACACTGGGCTAATCACCCGTAAAAATGATGAGATTACAAAAAAAAAAATAAAAAATAAAAAATAAAAAAAAAGGACTATTGGATTCTGGAGGACTCCAGTATGAAATATAACACTTTTTCTTCGGCTGTAACTTTTATGGTACCTATAAATTTAATAGTTATAAAACATGAACAAGCTGTAAGATTTAAATGCTATTATATCTATTGCTAATAAAAAATAATTTTTAAAGTATATGACAATTTGTAATTTAAACCAATCAATTATCAAAAGACTCTTCAATTCTTTAACATTGCTATGGATAATATACTATATTAAGACAAATTAACATCTGTGTTGGTCCAAGTAGGTTTTTAAGTAATATTAATGAAACCTAATGTTATTATACTTGGAGTAAATATGCTGACATTGTTAGTGAAGAGTTTTATTTTATTTTAGCATTTACTTATTTACTATATTTATTTTATTTTTAACCCATAAAATGTTGAATAAAAGATGAAATTAGGAAACAATAGTGGGAGTGATATAAAATTCTGATCACTAACCAGGGGACCTTCTGGACTTTGTCACTGATTTGATTCAAATTTTGTTGGTGATTCAGCCAACTCATTATGTGAGACCTGGCTAATGGCACTTACGGGAAAGTGGAGGGAGGGAGGTGTGGCTGGTTAGGGCCTATGAGAGTGGTGCAGGGTTGCCGGTTCTCTCCCCACCTACCTTGAAAGGTTCATTACAGTTCTGCGACTCTCATACAGGTCATGTTGAGTTTTTGCTTTTTATGTTTAAATTTTAAGTTTGTGTTATTAGATATTAGGGAAAAGCAGCACATCATATTGTATAGTGCTAATATTGTACGCTCGAGAAATGGTTTTATGTGTCCAAAAATAAATTACGACAGTGTTTCCACAATTTATTTCAAAAGAAAAACATTGACACATTTTTATTTTATTTTTTACTAGGGATAGAATAGAAAAAACACTACATTAAGGGACTAGGTCCCTTAAGAATAATAATTATGAATAGGAAAAACAATTCAAAAACACAAAATCGTCTCTGGGTATGAGACCTTTTGTGTACATATTCTATTACTAATAAACAAATTAAAAATAACATAAAATGAAAATTAAGAAAAAAAATACATTGCTTTAAGTTATTTAAAAATTAGTTGGATATTTAAAATTTAGTTATTATGTGAACAAAAGAAAAATAATGCTATCTATGATTCTCAAAATGGTTCAGTTGTTGTTAAAATTATAAAAACATAAAAAAATAAAATAAACAAATATAAAATATTTAAGAAAGAGATCTCATCGACTTTCAAAGATTCAGCGAGAAAATGACAAAGTGGACCTGTATGAGGGTTAAGGAGCTTTGTCAACGTTGCTTTCCCTTCTCTCTCCAGCTAGCTGCCATCAGCCACGCTCAAGGTACTCCATAGTTTTTGGGCTTACCTATGAATTACTTCTTTGTAAATGAATATAGATCAAGAACCAAGGAGAGAATAAGAAGAGAAAGAAAAGACAGTAAAAAACTAACCATTATACAGGTAAAACAGACATTGTATAGAATGACACAAAGTAGAATAGGGTGCTCAAATTTTAGCAACACAATTCCTTGGCTATACTTCAATAAATCTACAGAAAGCCTAAGGCGTAGTGCACACTGGAGAAAACGATTTCTTGAAACATGTAAACGAAGTTGCTTGAAACTGAAAGATAGGATTAACGTAGGCTGGAGCACACAGCATTTCTAGAAACCCGGTTTTTAAAACCCCGTTTTATGAAACGCTGTGTGCACCAACCTATGTTAATCCTATCTTTCAGTTTCAAGCAACTTCGTTTCCATGTTTCTAGAAACCGGTTTCTCTAGTGTGCACCGCGCCTAATATTCACAGGTAATTACACACAGATAAAGGAACTCATAACTTTCCCTTATTTTTTATAGGAAGTTAATTTGAGACATGATTACATTATTATTTTTTCAAAATTAGATCTATTTGATGCCTAACATTTTCCATTGGCTCCTCCTATAAATATTCTTTTTTCAGTTGTTTCGGAGACTACAATAATTAGAGTTTTTCTGGCTTTATCTTTTCCTTTGATGTCAAATCACAAACAACATCAAAACAGTAAAGGAAAAGGTGGACTACAATAACACCATGAATTTTCAGAATATTCGCTGCTTTCCCAGTGAACTGTTTACCTTTATATCTTTTGTGATCTTTACCACCTTTGATAATGTTTCAATAATTTCATCTTTATCTGTGTGTAATTACCTGTGAATGTTAGGCGCGGTGCACACTAGAGAAACCGGTTTCTAGAAACATGGAAACGAAGTTGCTTGAAACTGAAAGATAGGATTAACATAGGTTGGTGCACACAGCGTTTCATAAAACGGGGTTTCAAAAACCGGGTTTCTAGAAATGCTGTGTGCTCCAGCCTACGTTAATCCTATCTTTCAGTTTCAAGCAACTTCGTTTACATGTTTCAAGAAATCGGTTTCTCCAGTGTGCACTGCGCCTTAGGCTTTCTGTAGATTTATGGAAGTATAGCCAAGGAATTGTGTTGCTAAAATTTGAGCACCCTATTCTACTTTGTGTCATTCTATACAATGTCTGTTTTACCTGTATAATGGTTAGTTTTTTGTTGTCTTTTCTTTCTCTTCTTATTCTCTCCTTGGTTCTTGATCTATATTCATCTACAAAGAAGTAATTCTTAGGTAAGCCCAAAAACTATGGAGTGTTCCCATAAATTTAGTTTGTTTATGACATAATCATCAATGTAATTTTTTAAATTATTTGTGTCAGCATTAGTTTTTCATTGTAACATTATTTGTTTAAGGTCAAATTCAAGACGAGATGATCTAGCAGGAACAGCAAATAATTATGAATATGAAAGGCGTAGACGAAATGCTGATTGGACTTGGCTTAATGCATGCATGGGGGTTGTTCAGGGCGATGTTGGGCCTGTTGGTGCTTATCTTTCCGCTGGTGGGGACCCAGCGAGGCAACTAACTCCTTCTGAAGTTTCACTTCTTAATAGGCCGTCAGCCTTTGATCCTGGCCACACCCTTGTCCATTTAGCTATTAGGTAGTTTAAACTATTATATAATGATAATTTATATTATTGAATGTTGAGTTTTTTATTTTTATTGTTTTATCAAAATTATTGATAATACTTCATTTTTTGTATTCTATTGCCTAATTTCATCATTTTAGTGTTGTCTACAGCTTTGTACAGATGATAGATTTTATTGTTAAACTGTTGCTGCCATTCTTCTTTATTATTATCTACACTGGGTATATGTATTTTTTCTAAGTTTCCTGTGATCTGATACAGATATAAAATTGAGAAACATATTTAAATATTATCTTTAATCCTACTTGCGGTGTTCATTCAGACGGTATCCACTTTATTTTAGAATAGATTTAGAGGGGTCCACAGCTAGCAAATTTTTTCATAAAAAAATTATAAAATTTTGATTTGGTGTCATTTTTTGGAGTGCTAAAAACATGCTATATCACAACAGTATTATGTAAAAATATTTTAAGAATTACTTTCCCTTGATATTAGTGAATATTTAATTTGTTTTACAAAACGATGTTTTCATATTTGTCTTTAGCCCCTCAGAAAATGGCAAAAATGAACTTATATGGTTTATCAAAATTTTCAATTATTTTAATAAAAAAAATGCCCTGTAGGTAATTCTTCAAATTCTCTTTGTATTAAATATAATTAATCTGTACTTGATGTACATCTCTCATAATTAATGGTATAAAGTGATTCCTGAAGTACTTGCCCTAATGGGTGGTCCATAGCTAAGCTGGTTCCTCTTAAAAGTTAGTTTTAACTTTTAATATATATTAATTATTCCTATTTGTTTGATATCTTGTTTTAAGACAAATACATTACATCTAAATCACTGGACCACAAGGAGACGAATAAATAATTAATTATAAAGTCTATTGTGGCAATTATACTCCTGTCGAATCATGGCATCTAATCTCAGTGAAATACTAGAACTTTTTAAATAGCTGTTATTTTCAGGTCTTATATTGAATATTTTATTTTTACTTAAGGTACGCATGATGGTATAGAAGGATCAATCCTAAGTTTATTTTTAATTTGATACTAAAAATCTATTGTAATTTTCTTTTTAGGTTTTAAGTAAGTTAGTTGTGAATGCTCTATTTTTGTTGACATTTAATTATTATTGTTTAGGTTTAAGAGAGAGGATATTCTTGCAATGCTTGTGGAAAGTATTGATGGTGGTGGCCCTGGGCTGAAGAGGGTGCCTTCGTATATAGCCCCAGAACTGGCCACTTCAATACGAAGGCATGCAGCTAACACTTTCAACACCAAACATTCACGCTCTGTACCTTTCCCATATGTTACGGAATTCACTACATTTATGCTACCAGCAGGTAATAAATAAGTCTTCCTAAGTTATAATTGAATTGGTTCTGGTGCTAATAGTGATTTAGTTGTGCTCAGTAATAATAATAACAATTGAAGCTTAGATAGATGTGTGATTAAAGCATGACAATTAGAATTAAATAATCACAAAATCTATTTGCTGTCCTTAGTTCCAAATATGTCTGGTATTTTGTAAAAAAAGCCCCTTAGTGCAAAGATTTGTAAAAAGGCATTGATAATTAATTCTGTGTAATAACTGACCTAAAATATTGTTGTTTTTGTTCATAACAGTATTATTAATGTGTTAATTTTATTTTAATTATCGTGCCTCAATTTCTTGGAAATCTCATACTGGACCCACACTTTTTTTTTTTTTTCTTTTGTGCGTCTTAACGTCCTTATATGTTTCAACTAGAGGAGGAAGGATGGGCTATCCTACAGTTTACCAACCTATTCTAACCAAGATGAGAAGGTCAAGATTCATTTTGTGGGGTGTTTTAATATGATGCTATTATATTAGCGGATCCAGTGACCAAGTTGTCTTGACCAAATGTGTAAGAGAAGCTAGAGTAGTAAAATAAATGAAAGAAGATTTAAAAGAATATTTGGAGTAGGAAGAGAGAACAATCAAATATGCAGCATTAGAGGAAGCAAATGAAAATTGTAAAACTTGGAAAGTTAAAGATCTAGATATAGATAATGGTAATAATGATTTGGATAAACCACTTGAAAGGAGAAGAAAAAGAAACCTGTTTTCTAAAAGGTGTTATATATATCGAAATATGTATTAATTGCTGTTTGATTGCGAATGGACAGATGAAAACAAAATAAAATACAGAATATGGAAAGAATTTGTTCGTATTGAGTCTAAGAGTACAAAGAGGAAAGATCTAAAATAATCCTGGAGGAGGATAATATACAGTATGTGAAGAATTGATGTAAGAAAAAAAAGAAGGAACCTGATGCACTCCAGAAGGGAGCAAAATCTTTCCAGTTTAAGCAAAAGTGTTAAAAGAAGCATCAACATTTCTTGCGGAACCAACAGCCTACACTAATTCATGTAATGTATGTGCTGATTTGTTAAAAATTTTGTATGTTTTAGAACTGAAGATGAATGTTTATCATTCGAAACTAGTATTCTAATAAAATAACCCCAATAGAAGTGGCAATTAATTCATCAATCCTAATACTATTGCTATGGAATGATCAAGTAGTGTGTTTGATTTCTTACAATCTAGTAGCATGTGAAACTAACTGTGGTGATGAGGTTACAGTACCAGTTTTAATGTTAAATAAATAGTTGTTCTAATGTGCTTATTTTTTTATTTTATTTTTTGTATTATTGTTTTGTATATGCATTACTTTTGTAGCTCTTTGTTATAGTCCAAGAGCCGAGGCCAAATTTCATGACTTATTTGAAGAAAACTTTTAGACATACAGCCATTAAATGTCCACCCTCAGCAATCAATTTGCACTTGTCTGCCAACTCAAAGCGGGGGCGTTTCAAAATGGCGACCTCCGAAAGGGGGTAGCAAATATCAAAATATGGTATTATTTGAAGATGATTTATTTAAAGCAAACAAGAAACTGCAAACCCCCTAGGTGACAAAAAACGTTGTCTGCCAAAATTTAGAGGGGGCGTCGCACCGGCAGACAAAATTCAAAATCCGCGTTTTTTCAGTCCAAAAGTGGACCATTTGAAGACGATTTATTTCAAGCATACAAGAAACTGCATGCTCACTAGATAACAATAAACGTTGTCTGCCAAAATTTGGAGGGGGCGTCGCACCGGCAGACAAAATTCAAAATCCGCGTTTTTCAGTCCAAAAGTTGACAATTTGAAGACGATTTATTTGAAGCACACAAGAAACTGCATACTTCCTAGATGTCAAAAAACGTTGTCTGCCAAAATTTGGAGGGGGCTAAGCACCGGCAGACAAAATTCAAAATCCGCGTTTTTTTCAATCCAAAAGTTCACAATTTGAAGACGATTTATTTGAAGCAGACAAGAAACTGCATACTCCCTAGATGACAAAAAACGTTGTCTGCCAAAATTTGGAGGGGCTAAGCACCGGCAGGCAAAATTCTAAATCCTTGTGAAGCCGTCACACCGGCTAACATTGTTCAAAACTCACATCCTTTTCGTCCAACAGTGAACTTTTTGAACATGATTTCCTTTTTTATTTGATTTAGATGTAGTTTTTCTCTAGAATGATTTGAGGAAATTATATTATGTTGCTTCCTACATATGTTACAATAAAATTATTTTAATATAAAATAAACTTGTTTAAAAATTTTAATGTAAAAAATACCAATTAATATATATGAACAGTAATAATATAAATACCGGCCACATAATTAAAAAAGAATAATATTTCAACTTATAAAGTAATCAAATATGTACTATCCTGGAACAAAATTCGTATAAAAACTTGTATAGTAGTCCAGTTAATTGATTTTTAAAATGATAGACCAAGAGCCCGATAGGAAAACATACCGAGTTATTTCACCCCTTTTTTGTAATGCATGGGTGTAACCTGTCCACTGTTCTGAATGAAAATTTATGAATTTTCCAATAAAGGTGAGTGCCGCAAAAATGACAGTGGGGGAGAGGAGTTGTAAATAGTATTTCTTAGAAGTTCGGAAATCGTTACTTTTAGTATATTTTGTGTTCTATTATACGTTATTCAAGCAAATCAACTTTGCAACAAATTTTGTAATAGTCATTTTGTTCTCAAATCAGTAGTTTTAGAGCGGTTTGGCCACCAAAGATTGACTAACTTCATATAAGTCGCACTTCTTCGTGAAAAGAAGCAGTTGGTACTTTTCCGTTGTCGGTTATAACTCTAATCCAAAATTTATTTTTTTCAACTGATGAAAATTTCCTTTCAGACATTATACATAAAATTTATTTGTATAATATAATATAATTTATCTATATAATGTATATAAAGTTATTTAAAATACCCATGCCAGCACGCTAAAAATCCGTACTATTGTAAAGTTGAAGTTTTTGGCACATATTTCGTTATAACACCAAAACTATTCGTCCGATCCAAAATTTATTTATTCTTTCTATTGATAGCTGGCTAAATTTTCTATCAGACCTCATATATGAAATTTATATAAAGTCATGTAAAGTTCCCATGCCAGCACGCTAAAACACCGAACTGTTGTAAAATCCAAGTTTTTTGGTAGATTTTTCATTATAACCCCAAAACTACTCGTCCAATCCAAAATTTATTTTTCTCAACTGATAGCTGACTAAATTTACAATCAGACCCCATACATAAAACTTTGATCAAGCTCTGTAAAATACCCGTGCCAGCACGCTAAAAACAAGTTCTGTTGTTAAGTACAAATTATTTAGATTATTTTTCGATATTAGTCCAAAACAATTTGTCTAAACCAAAATTTACTTGTTTCAACTGAAAGTTGACTAAATTTGATATCACATTTTATACATGAATATTTAATTGAAATCCATGCCAGCAGTCTAAATGTGTATGTTTTGGTAAAAACATAACAATTTTACATGTTACAGTGGGCTGGCGTGGGTATTTTGCGGGATTCATTCATCATTATATAATTTGATTTGATTGTAAATTTAGTAAACTTTCATTGAAAAAAATAAATTTTGGATAAAACAAATAGTTTGGGGGTTATAGCGAAAAAAACGTGCCAAAAAACTTGGATTTCACAACATTACGAGGTTTTAGTGTGCTGGAATTGGTATTTTACGTATCTTTATATCAATTTAATATATGGGTCTGATTAGAAATTTAGTCAGCTATTAGTTGAGAAAAATAAATATTGGATCGGAAGAATAGTTTTCGGGTAATAACGAAAAACGTGCCAAAAAACTTGGATTTCACAACATTACGAGGTTTTGGTGTGCTGGCATTGGTATTTTACGTGACTTTATATCAATTTAATATATGGGTCTGATTGAAAATATAGTCAGCTATCAGTTGAGAAAAATAAATTTTGGATCGGAAGAATAGTTTTGGGGTAATAACGAAAAATGTGCCAAAAAACTTGGTTTTCACAACAGTACTAGGTTTTGGTGTGCTGGCATTGGTATTTTACGTGACTTTATATCAATTTAATATATTGGCCTGATTGCAAATTAAGTCAGCTATCAGTTGAGAAAAATAAATTTTGGATCGGAAGAATGGTTTTTGGGGGGGTAATAACGAAAAATGTGCCAAAAAAAAAACTTGGATTCCACACCAGTACAAGGTTTTGATGTGCTGGAATTGGTATTTTACGTGACTTTATATCAATTTAATATATGGGTCTGATTGAAAATTTAGTCGTCTATCAGTTGAGAAAAATAAATTTTGGATCGAACGAATAGTTTTAAGGGTTTAACGAAAAATGTACCAAAATATTCTGGCGTGGGTATTTTACAAGACATTATATAAATTTAATATATGTAGTATGGTAGGAAATTTAGCCACTTACTACAAGTTAGCCAATCATTGGTGGCTGAACCGTTTGAAAACTAAAGATAAGAGAAAAAGAAATAAATAGTGCCAAATTTCTTGCAAATTTGATTTGCTTCATAATGTACATAGCTCAAAATATACTAACAGGAACGGTTTCCGAGTTATTCGATCAAACGACTAAGAACATTCGATTTTCCAAGAACATACGTTTACGAAGAACTACATTTTGTTCCAGGATAGTACATATTTCATTACTTTATAAGTTGAAATATTATTCATTTTTTAATTATATCGCCGGTATTTATATTATTACTGTTTATATGTATTAATTGGTATTTTTAACATTAAAATTTTTAAACAAGATTATTTTATATTAAAATAATTATATTGTACCATACGTAGGAAGCAACATAATATAATTTCCTTATATTATTCTAGAGAAAAACTACTTATAAATCAAATAAAAAAAGAAATCATGTTCAAAAAGTTCACTGTTGGACGAAAAGGATGTGAGTTTTGAACAATGTCAGCCGGTGTGACGCCTTCACAAGGGTTTTGAATTTTGTCTGCCGGTGCTTAGCCCCCTCCAAATTTTGGCAGACAACGTTTTTTTGTCATCTATGGAGTATGCAGTTTCTTGTGTGCTTTAAATAAATCGTCTTCAAATTGTCCACTTTTGGACTGAAAAAACGCGGATTTTAAATTTTGTCTGCCGGTGCTTAGCCCCCTCCTAATTTTGGCAGACAACGTTTTTTGTCATCTAGAAAGTATGCAGTTTCTTGTGTGCTTCAAATAAATCGTCTTCAAATTGTCCACTTTTGGACTGAAAAAACGCGGATTTTGAATTTTGTCTGCCGGTGCTTAGCCCACTCCAAATTTTGGCAGACAACGTTTTTTGACATCTAGGAAGTATGCAGTTTCTTGAGTGCTTCAAATAAATCGTCTTCAAATTGTCAACTTTTGGACTGAAAAAAAACGCGGATTTTGAATTTTGTCTGCCGGTGCGACGCCCCCTCCAAATTTTGGCAGACAACGTTTTTTGTCATCTAGTGACCATGCAGTTTTTTGTGTGCTTGAAATAAATCGTCTTCAAATGGTCCACTTTTGGACTCAAAAAACGAGGATTTTGAATTCTGTCTGCCGGTGCGACGCCCCCCCCTCCAAATTTTGGCAGACAGCGTTTTTTTTGCACCTAGGGGGTTTGCAGTTTCTTGTTTGCTTTAAATAAATCATCTTCAAATAATATTATATTTTGATATTTGCTACCCCCTTTCGGTGGTCGCCATTTTGAAACGCCCCCGCTTTGAGTTGGCAGACAAGTGCAAATTGATTGCTGAGGGTGGACATTTTATGGCTGTATGTCTAAAATTTTTCTTCAAATAAGTCGCGAAATTTGGCCTCGGCTCTTGGACTATTAGAACAATTCGTGATACAATATTAACAATCACATACATTGAAGCTCTGACATTATTTCCATTGACTTGTATTCAGTAGTATGATTTATCCTTGAGTGGGAAGTATAATTAGACTTAACTATTTTCTTAATGTTGAGAGACCAATTGCATTTCCTTTGTTTCATTGCTTTATTTTCTATGCTAATGCTCTATGAATTATGTTTTATCCCTTAGAAATAGAAGACTTGCCTGGAGCAGTGCAGGAACAGCTTTTTGATGAGCTGCTCGACAAGGATGTACAGGTGCAGTTAGAGACAGAGCCAGCGATCATCAACTGGTCGATCGAGCTTAGCGTTCACCTAGGGTCTAGGCTGCATGCTCTCTGGAACCGTTCACAGGGAGATTGCCTTCTAGACTCCCTCATGCAGGTCACTTGGGGTGTCTTTGACCGAGACAACCTTCTTAGGAGGGCCTTATCTGATTCACTTTCTCATGGTGGACATCTGTGAGTCTTTTCACTTCTTCACATTTACCCTCTACACTAAGGCGCAGTGCACACTGGAGAAACTGGTTTCTTGAAACATGAAACTGAAGTTGCTTGCAACAGATAGATATGATTAACGTAGGTTGGTTCACACAGCGTTTCATGAAACGTTACCTTAATCTGTTGCAAGCAACTTCACTTTCATGTTTCTGGAAACCAATTTCTCCAGTGTGCACTGTGCCTAAGAGTTAAAATAATCTGGCCGTTCTTTGCAATAAAATAATATTTCAGTACTTAATATACTAATAATCTATGTTGTTGGTTCATGCACTATAATTTTTTTAATCTGAATAAATCAATATTAAAATTAAAAGATCTCTATTTTTGAGTTAAAACTGTTTTGATCAGTAATTGGATATATGAAAAATTTATTTTGTGATTACTCACATATTTTATGGAAATGAACAACTATGGTTAAATTTTACTGTTATCTTGTTGCTAAAAACTTATTTATATACCATTAGCATCAACAATTTTTTTATTTTAAGATTAATATAATGAAATAAAATTGTATTTAATTTGTGTATATTGCATTACAATCGTAATGATTGATAATACTATAATTCATAATTCAAAATTATCAAGTTTTTGAAAAGCGTGGGTTCATGAATTATTGAGTATTAAAGTTCATATTTGCTGCCAATAATAAAGTGTTCTTACTATTTTTGATGCTCTGACATTTTTTGTCATAAAGACAGTTTGAGCAATCTGGCGGAGACTTAAATAACAAACCTATTTTGGTTCCATTCCAAATAAACATTGTCACTCACACTCTTACACCAAATAGTTCATGAAAAGTAATATGTTTTTTAAACTTTTATCTTTATCTCCTCGCTGCTTCAACAACATGGGATTATCCTGCCTTGGAGAGAATGATTGCCTGAGTATTTAATACTACCCTGCCACTGCTTGGATTTGAACTCCTCATCTGTTTGTCTGGTTATTAGAGTAAAAATAATACTTGTTTGATAAAATTATTTCTTTCCAAACGTGTTACCACTCAGCTGAGTGTAGCTACACTTCATCCCAAATTCATGAAAAGTAATATGTTTTTTAAACTTTTATCTTTATCTCCTTGCTGCTTCAACAACATGGGATTATCCTGCCTTGGAGAGAATGATTGCCTGAGTATTTAATACTACCCTGCCACTGCTTGGATTTGAACTCCTCATCTTTTTTGTCTGGTTATTAGAGTAAAAATAATACTTGTTTGATAAAATTATTTCTTTCCAAACGTGTTACCACTCAGCTGAGTGTAGCTACACTTCATCCCAAATTCATGAAAAGTAATATGTTTTTTAAACTTTTATCTTTATCTCCTTGCTGCTTCAACAACATGGGATTATCCTGCCTTGGAGAGAATGATTGCCTGAGTATTTAATACTACCCTGCCACTGCTTGGATTTGAACTCCTCATCTGTTTGTCTGGTTATTAGAGTAAAAATAATACTTGTTTGATAAAATTATTTCTTTCCAAACGTGTTACCACTCAGCTGAGTGTGGCTACACTTCATCCCAAATTTTTAAAATGGTAAAACTATCCATATATCCTTCTGAAATTTCTTATCCCCTGCCTCTTGGAATTCCCAAATTGATCCTTTCTCTCATCACTACTCACCCTATTAGTACATTATATAGTCTGTGACAAGTGATCATCGTGGTTCGGGGAGATTTCCAGTTTTTTGTTGTTTCATTTAGCTAGGTATAGAGGAATATTTAATAGACAATTCACAATAACACTTTTTTAATTCTAAGATAATTCATGATACAATATAAATCATATGATCATATGACTTGGCCAAAGCGTCTAATTAAATAATAAATCCAAACATTTTCTCCTTGAGATAGTCCTTCATCCTTCCTACTGCCTGCTTGATATTTCAGAAATTGCTGTAGACACTTGTATATACTTCTTTATGTGAATGGAATTTCTCCTAATGAATCTCCTTCCAGGAAGCTCTATGTGATAAGACCTTGGTTGATGTAGCTTCTGAGGAATCATGCCCTGAGTCCATTCTTTGGCTCCCATATTTTGGATTAGAACATGTTCACCGATTTGAAATTCTTGCAATTTTCGTCTTGCTAAATAATCATAATTTGCTTTAGTTATATTTTGGTTTTCTTTTATCTGCTCAATTATGTCACCAAAAATCGCTTTAAGTTTTAATTTTTCCAATCACGTAATTTCCTTCCTCCTACATACTTCCTTATTATGCAATAATTTCCTTCCTCCTACATACTTCCTTATTATGCAATCCTATCTCAACGACAGAACATTCAGAGTAAGTCACAATTCCGCCCATTCATCTCTCTTTACTCAGTCTGCCGGAGTTCCTCAAGGAAGTATCCTAGCTCCTATCCTCTACACAGTGTATACAGCTGACATCCCGACCCATCCTAGCACTGTCCTCACCACTTACGCTGATGACACATGTTTGTTATCAGTAAATAATGATCCCTTCATTGCATCCCAGTCACTCCAATCCCACATCATAAACCTTCAAGAATGGTGTCAAAAATGGAGAATTAAAATAAATCCAAATAAATCCCATCAAATAACCTTTACCCTCCGTCGTAAACCTACAACATCCTGTCCTACGGTATCCTTTAATGATATTCCTCTAATTCCTGTTGAACAGATCCGCTACCTGGGACTCCATTTGGACAAACGTCTCACTTGGAATCCACATACAAGACTAAAACGACAAGAAACGGCCCTCGTTATAGACTACTCCAACATTTATTAGACAAACGATCAAAGCTTCCAATAAATTACAAGAGACTCATTTACATGACAGTTATTAGACCTATATGGACATACGGAGTTGAGCTTTGGGGCTCCACTAAACCATCAAACTCTTCTCAAATCCAATCCTTACAATCCAAAATCCTTCGAAAAATCCTTAATGCTCCTTACTTTGTCACGAATAAACTTATCCATAAAGACCTCAATGTTCCATATGTTGCTGATTTAGCCCAAACCAGATATCTATCCTTTCATAGTAAGCTCCATAACCACTCAAATCCCCTAATTTCTCAACTTGCTTCCTCCTCCATCCCTGATAATCCTCCGAGGCGTCTGAAAAGAAGATGGCCAAGAGACCTTCTAGTTTAGAATATTTTTGAAGTGCTACTAGTGAGTAGTTCTTCACAAGTGATTTACATGTCATTATAATCATTTTATCGAATTTACTTGATGTATATTGATGTACAGTTGTAAATATCAATAAATAGTTAAAAAAAAAAAAAAAAAAAAAAAAAAAAAAAAAAAAAAAAAAAAAAAAAAAAAATTTTCCAATCTAACCAGTAGCTTTGTTTTTAACATTTGGCTATTTAAAAGTTGAGATGGTTAATAATGTAAATTCAGAACAGGTAAATTACGGTAATTCTAGAATTACAACTCTAAATCATTGTTGCTATTTGATGATTTTTGAAGCATATTTTTTATGGTACCCGCTGCTCTTTGCACAAGTCCATTGATTTCTTGTTATAACAAAGGCTGCTTGTTATAATTTTAAAATTCCACTCTTTCGAACTCAAAATTTTGATACGGCAGCAATTAGAGTGTGAGGAATTCCAAATCTTCCAAAAATTTCTTTTAGTTTTGTTATGATTTCAGAACTCGTTTTACTTTTATGCTTTAAAACTTCGATCTAACAGGAGTAATAATCAACTGCGACTAGATAACGTTTCCCACCAAATTCAGCTATGTCCATCTCTTTTTAAGAAACTCCTTAATGGGGAAATTATCTGAGCTAAATTTGGGATGAATTTTGACCATACCCAATAAGCTTTGCAACTCCTTTATATTTTGAGGTTCCTTTAAATTTCTAATGGCGTTTAATTTTGCGACATCTGACACCATTCCCTTTTCACTAAAAATAAACCCTATATATTTAATTTCAGTTTAGCAATACTGAAATTTAGAGAAATTGAATTTTTTATTATGTTTATTTGCACGCTCAATTACCTTCTTTATTTTTTCATTGTTTTCTTCAATTGAATTTGTGGCTATACAAAGGTTTATAAAATAATTAGTAACCAGCCTTTGAAAAATCTTTGGAATATAGCTAAGACCAAATGGTGCTCTCAGAAATTTTTATGTTTCAAATACAGTGCTTATTGAAAATGCTTATTACTGTATTTGCTTGACTCCTCATCTAACTTTATATGATATAAACCATTTTTTATGTCTAATACAGGATAATATTTTTTATGTGCCAAATTTGGAGCTAATTCTTTTATTGGTGGAATAGTATACATTTTCTGAACAATGTTGCTAACCGACTACCGACTGTGCCATGTTTAGATTACAATGAATATTTAATAGACAATTCACAAAACTTTTTTTATTTCTAAGATAATTCATGAAACAATATAAATCGTGATCATATGACATGACCAAAGCTTCTAATTAAATAATACTAATAAATCCAAACAATTTTGATCTCATAGTGAATTCACACTGAACTGAAATAAAAATATGTATCAAATATTATGTAAATATGGACAACAAATTTTAACAAATATAATTTAGAGATTTGGAGATTATAGTTTTCTTAATGGAGTGTTACAATTTAATCTTGTAAAAATATTTAATGATTAGTTTTAATTTTTCATCTACCTTTCATTTGTTTTAGCCTTTACCCAAGATGGTTCGAGTATGAAACAAGCCAAGCTCGGCAGCTTGAGTTTACCCTCTCAGAATCACAATGGGAAGAAGACTGGGCTTCATTAGTAAAGCGAGCGACTCAGCAAGGAGCCTCCTTACAGCAGTTGCATGTTTTTGCTTTGGCTCATGTGTTAAGAAGACCCATCATTGTGTACGGAGTGAAGTTTGTCAAGAGTTTCAGGGGGGAGGACCTTGGTTATGCAGGATTTGAAGGTGAATTTTTGATGAATTGCATTATGACAAGAATAGAATGATTAAATTTTGTATTATTAATATTATTCTTATATAATATTTTATAGAAAATTTTACTTCGAGGTTTTTATAATTTGTTTGGTAGTAAACCATTTTTGAGCAGCTAATTCTATTAAGAAATATTTTTATTATATTGTGATAGTATTGTGTGTTATCAAACCCCTGGCGATTGGCCTACAACATGAAAATCAGACGATGTTTTGATTATTTTTTGCTGGGAGCCAAATCTTCCTTCCTATGATAGATATGCAAATTTATCTTGCAAAACTTTGACAGCTGAATGATTTGATGAATTGTTAAAAAACTTAATCCCAATATGTGTATTATAACTTATCTAGCTATTCATTGCTAGCCTTAAAATTATCTTTTCCAGTGATTTTATTTAAGGTAGAACATTTTAGCTTTTTCATTTAATGTTTCTCTGGAAATTGGTGTTTACCAATGGTTCGATCTTGAATGAACCATTGTAACAAGCACTTGCTAGTAGTGGCGGGTCAAGGAGAGGTTCTTGTGAGAGGCCTGTGATTATAAAAGCGATAAAATGTGGATAACAGTTAAGTTTAAGAATTGGCTGATAGGTGGCAAGTGCCATTTTAGATAAGAGGTATGTACAGTGTTATATAGAGTTCGACATTGATAATAAAATTTACTAAATTCGATTAAATTATTAAAAAAGATTTAAATATGTAGTGCGACGTGTGGATCCCTGTGGAGTTTGAAAATAGATCAATATGTGTTTAACAGCATTCCGCAATTGAGTTTACAATGGAAAAACTACTGAACTCTACCAAATTTTAATTGAATCATCTTTATAGTTCAAGAAAGGTTTACAATAATAAAAGTTTATTATAATAATAATTTAAATGTACAGTGTCATGTTGCAAAAACGAGGTTTGAAACTCTGTCATTTATTTTTATGTTTAGAATATAATACCCCACCAGAGGAAATCGATAAAATTATTTCTGCTGAATAAAAATTAATACAAAAAAAAAAAAATTCCGATCCTCTGCTTTTTGATATTGTGTTTAAAAATATGATTCTTGGGCCTTTAGTACTAAGCACTCATAAAGCAGTCCTTTATCGGCAAGAGTTTCAAAATGGTCCCTGTCCATCTGGGTTACTAATTCATACATAAAAGTTATAAATTGTAGGTCCAATTATTCTTTTATTTAATCTGTAAAAGTCAAATCAGTTAAAAATTAACGAGTTTGTTAAAGATTACTGCTTTGCATGAAAATATAATCCTCAATTGCACACTTCATTATAAGATTGTTATTGGTAAACAAATTTTTTTAAATAAAACTTCAATTATTAGTTTAATTACTGGAGATGCTAGTATAATATATGTTAGTTCCTTTTTTTTTTTTTTTTTTTTTTTTTTTTTTTTTTTTTTTTTTTTTTTTTTTTTTTTTTTTTTGTGTTTGTGTAGTAAAATCTGAATATTTCAAAACAGCTAGAAAAAGAGATTTGAAGAAGTGGCTATGTAACATTTTCCTGCTAATGGAAAATGTAAAAAAATAAACTTTAAACTTAAATTATTAAAAATTATGTTTTTTTGTTAACCCTTTCTTTGTCTATCTCCCCTTTAATTGATAGCCATTCCTTTCTATCATCTTCTGCCTTCCTTGACCAACCTCTCACTCCCAGTCATCTCGTTTCTATTTCTTAATACTGTACTTTTAAACAATTGTTTTTGTAAACTTGTAATAAAAATTTGGTTCAGATAGGTTCATTAGGTAGTTCTACTAAAACTCTATTGCAGAATGTCGCTTGCCATATATCATTCGATTTTTAAATTTCACATATTTTTAGCATTTTCAATAACAATTAAAGTGAATTAATTTAATTTTATTATCAATTTCTAGCTATATATAACACTGTCTCATAGTAACCTCTCTTGAATGGCACTCGCCACCTATCATCAATGTTAAAACTTCATTGTGCACCACATATAGCTATTTAATAGAAAATATGTAAATTTTATTATTGCTAAACCTTGAACTATGAAGATGATTTAGTTAAAATTTGGTACAGATTGGTTCAGTAGTTTTCGCGGTTAGTGTTCACAAACGAAAAATAGCTTGTCCTTTTATATAATAGTGTAGATATACCATTCTTTTTAGGATTGAATTAAAGAAAAAAAAAAAGTAGTTATATTGAGATATAATAGATAATTCCCATTGACATTTCCTACTTGATTTCTTACTTGTTATGTAACAATTTTTCTAAAGGTCTGTTTTGAAAAATATTCAGATGTAATATTATGTTAAGCTTTTAGCAACTGATTCTCCTATTATTGCTTAACCTTTTTTGATTATTTTATCTTTATAAGTGTTTTTTTTTAATGTTAATTACATGTATAATTTTTGACACTGGCCTCTGTGGCTTGTTTTATTGTCTGATTTATTAGTCAATAATTATAACTTTTAAATAATTGTAGTTTAGTGGTATTTTTCATTTTTAGGTGTTTACCTACCCCTCCTTTGGGAGCCTAGTTTTTGCAATGTGTCTCCAGTGGCACTTGGTTATACTCGTGGCCATTTCTCCGCCCTTGTTCCTATGGAATCTCCCCAGCCAGAGCAGAGTGCGAAAGAAGAAAGTATTCAAGTTTGCTACCTTCCATTAGTTGATAAAGATCGAAAACTTTTACCTATTCACTTTCTAACAAAAGCTGAAGTAAGTATGTTATTTCAGTCATCGAATATTCTTCTAGTTTTTTGTATTTGATCTTTGAATCAAAAATTACAATCAAGGTTTGATTTTATTGGAAATTCTATTTACTTCTTAATAATGTGATTGAAATTGCATTAATTCATTTTGGTGATTACTCAATGTAACTTTGTGCTTAGACAGTTGCAACTATTTAAGATAATTTGATATTATCTTCATCTATACTAAACTTGACTTATATTAAACGATCTGATAATTTTTTTGGATGCTATTTACATTGTTTAATTATAATGGATTAAAAAATAGGTTTCTTTCTTTCCAAATTAAAAATAAATATTCAAAAGTTGAAACCTTGAGATGAACTGACAATCTGGTCAGTGGTTACTTAATTCCTAACTAATTCTCTGTAGCTGCTAACAAAGACTGAGTTTTTGTTAGTTTTGATCAATGGATAAAATACCTGTTATGTACCTGTGTTTTGGAAAGAGCGGTAGCTCAATGGGTAAGGCGCTTGACTACCATGCTCCAGGTCCAAGAGCTCAAGTCTGATTGAAGGCAGACAATTTATATTTTTATAGTATATATAACCCATTATTTCGTTACTATTATTAAGAATATGATATTTCAATTAATTTTCGTTAAATATTCTTTCATTTTTTCTTATATTAACATATTTTTTTATTTTTAATATTCTTTTATTTTATTTTTTATATTAATACATTTTTTCTTTTAAATATTATTTTATTATTTCTTTGAACTATTAACAAAAATTAAATGAAATCCCTATCTTCTAATAGACATATCAAACTATAAGTGGTGTCTACCTAAAGACTGACTTTCCTGAAAGGAAGAAGACCGTATATCATCAAATCATTTCCCATCCGATCATAACTTTTTTTTTTAATTGTAGTCAGTTTATTTTTTGTCTTTTGATATTAATAGAAATATTTTTTTTATGGTATCAAAAAATTATTTCACAACACAGCAGTTTACTTTTAAAATAGTGAACTTACAGATGATATTCTAGATGCAAAGGGGAAAATTACAATTGATGATTTTGTAAATTTTAGTTCAATTTGTCAAAAAATTATTTTATTCTGTAAATATGAAATAGTTATTATAATATTTGATGCACATTGGTATTCCAAAGTTAGAGTAAAAGATAGCCAGAAAAGAAATGAATAAAAGTGTTAATATTTATTATTTTTATGAACAGCCTCTAAATGAAACAAACAGCAATTTTCAAGAAATAACAATAGTCAAAAGCCTGAGAAATCATGAATAAATGGCAAGGGATTAGTATGATATAATTGAAAACTAAGAATATTTTGTTATTAATATTAGAATGTTATATTATTGATAGCAGTAAAACCTACAAGGGGTTGTTTATAAGGGTGGCTGAATAAATAATATATGATATAAGATATTTGTTTGATGTTTAAAAGTGATAAAGAATAATAAATGAACATTCTGTGGTTGCTTTTATTAAAAACCTGGGTACAGGGAAATTGGAAAAACATTGCTGCAAGGTTAGTATTTGGTGATGAGTATATTATGTGATAAGTAGAGACCAGATTTTTGTGCAGTAAATAATCAAAAAATGTGCAGTAAAAAACTCAAAATATGCAAAATCGTGCAGTAAAAAACTCAAAATATGCAATATCGTGCAGTAAAAATCACAAAACGTGAATTTAAAAACTTAATACATGTAGCAATCCATTTATTTACACAAATATGCAACACAACCAGCCTTGAATAAATTGTTGACATTTCAACAAACGTTTCATTTTAGTGTTAATTCAATCTAAAATACTTTAAAATTTGGGGGAAAAAGGAGATGAAAAAAATTGTTAATTAAAAGAAATATAAATATCTTTTTAAAATTTCCTTTTACGAGGAAACAAAATATAATTAAATGTTTTTGAAAAATAAATTAGTTTTTGAAAGTTTCGTGAAATGTACGATACGATACGACATTATAAACTTCAAAATATTTCTCAGTAAAATTATGCCGCCTGTTACTTAAAATGTTCTTTAGCAAAGAAAATGAACGTTCTACATCTATGGACGTAATAGAACAATTTTTGTAGCATGCGATTGTGGATGAATCCAGATTATCAGCTTCTATTTCCTTTCTGTTGATACAATAATTTAATTTTTAAACTAACCAACACCTTCCCATCAATTATCAGCTCTGGATATTCATTTGTCCATTGTTTCAATTTTGTAAAAACACTCGTGGCCGTTTTTGGCATTTTCAAAGTTGATAGTTTAAAATCTTGTCAACAACTGGCCCTTTGTGCTAAATCAGAAGTGGGGAATACAATGGGAAGCGGGGAGTAAAATTTTCTGAGGAAACGTCTTAATTCTAGGAAGTACGTCGGACCTCAATGTTTGCCTAAATTCTTAAAGCTCCTAATTCAATACGACCTTTTAAAAGTAGTAGGTCACAAATACATTTGATTTAAGCAACTTTTTACTTTCAATTTAAAACTAATTAACCTATTTAATATAAATAATTGTTATAAATAAATGTTGCTTAATAATCGTAAGTAAAGTTTTCAAAAAATAAATGGTTACGTGAATAAAATTAGATGAATTTGGTTCAATTATGCAATTTCATGCAGTAAAACCCGAATTCGTGCAATTAAGCTCAAAAAGTCAAATTTGTGCAATTTCGTGCAAAATAAAATTTAAGAATAAGAATCCTTATTATATAAATGAGATAACTACTTGGGTTAGAGAGCAGCACAGAAATCCGGTCTCTAGTGATAAGTATAGGGAGCTGGGGCAAGTCAGTCTTTCGGTAAGAATACTCTAAATCTCAGTAATAAAAAAATGATAGTATTTTTTAAAGTTGGTAGTAATTTTATATAAGAAAAATGGAATAATGTTCATTGAATTTACTAATTAAGAGTTTTATTGCCTCAGGTTGGTAGTGAAGAGAACTTGTTGAGGCAATGGCTTGATGTTAATGTTACTGAAGGAGGTATTCTGGTAGCACAGCAGAGGTCACAAGGAAGGCCCCTCCTAGTTGGGCAGATGTTAGAAGAGTGGTTGAACCATTACAGGAGTTTAGCGTAAGAATTATTTTAAAATATCAATTTCTTTTTACAGTTGCATGCTTTGTTCTTAGGAGATGAGTATTCACATAATTGTTAGACCAAAGCATTGATTATAGACTTTCATATTTCAACTTCCATGTATTTTTGTTAATATTAACTGAATTTGTTTTCTTTGCAAATAATAATTAATGTTATGATTTATAGGCAAATGTCAAGAACACCATACAGCAGTCGAACAATCCCAGCTCAAGACTTCTCAAGTGATGGTGATACCGACGATGAATAGGAAATATTAATGCTATGAGAAAAATTCAAATTTCTGTGATAGTCTTATTATCTTAAACCATGTCTCTTCTTAGATCAATTAAAAGAGGGGAAAGTGATTATCTGATTGGTTTTTCTTTTTTCTTTCTTTTTTTTTTCTCTTTATTTTTGTTTGTTTCATTAATGAACAAAATAATTCTATGTAAATATAAAACAACGAGACCGCCCCATCCTCCTACCGTTGTTCTCGATACAATGATTGTATATAGTCATAGCCAATTTAAATAAAGTGTTATATTAGTTTTTAATTTATTGTAATTCTAATAATGTTTGTGAATTTGTGCAATAATTGTATGGAAAAATACTGTACACTATACTTTTTAAATTATATGTTTTAATCTGTAGGCCATCTTTTATAAAGGCTAATTTAGGATCAATGAATTAATTTTAAAAAAATAAATAAAAAGATTATAAAAATAAATAAGACAAAAATGCATCATAATTATTCACTGCTCAAATTTTAGTAAAATTATAAAACAATTTTATTACATAATTCAATAAAATTTGTATTAACTATGTATAAATGATATTGTCTTCTCCAGCATGCTTTAAAAACAATTAGTTTTCAAACTCTGCCATGTTGAGATAGATTGGCTGAATTTCATAGGCAATTATGAATTTTATTATTCACAGTAGAAAGTATTTGCTTTGAATAACCTTAAATAGCCCGGTTGTTTATAATTTTTTTTTTTTAGTTAGATTTATATAACAATCTGATAAAAGACCTATTGATCTGTTTGTTATTGGCATATATTTAATGTGATGTAGCTTATTAATTTTTGTATACAGTGTTACATCTGTTTGAAATTTGTATGTTATTCTGACCACTATTAATGTAGTAAGTACAATTGAGTTATATAAATTCTGGAATGATAGTTCCATCAACTTTTGTTTTCTTATTCCTGTTTTTAATTTTTCCTAGAGTTTTATTTTATTATTATTTATTTTATTTTATTTTTTTTTGGGAGGGGGAAAGAACTTCTCCTGTGTTGTGATGGCAAGAAAAGTGTAAAGTTTTCAACCAAAAAGTTAATTTATATATGCTGTTTACCATTATGCTTTTCACTTATTAGTCGAGGCATTAAAATGCTTATAAATTAATTTATTAACTACTTTAAAATGTTTAACTTCAAAAGTTTATTTTCTTTCTCTCCAATGGATTGTTATTCTCCTTGATAAAAAAAGAGATGTAGTACACTTGATTTGTTGTTATTTAGTTTATAAAAGTTAGTGTGAAAAAAGTGGTAATACATGTTTTTATTTACCATCTCCTATTTTTTTTCTCCTCTCATATTTAAAATATATATATATATATATATATTCTTTAAAAAAAAAATGCTTTATTTACAAATTAAAAATCAAAAACAAAATTTTAATACAATTTTTTTTTTTAATTTAATACATTAATTAATTCCTCAAGTTTGTTAAAGCAACTATAAATAATATATTATGGTAATTGAAAATATTAATTTTTAAACAAAGATAAATAACAAACATTTTGTAATTTAGCTTCTAAGTAATGCATTTTGTATTATCTTAAAATGAAATTAAAATTGTTTTTTTTTTTTTAAATTATAGAAATTTAAAATGATACGTTCTGAGTCTTACACAATAATATTCATTTGAAATGACAGCTTAATCCTAGTTCTAAAACATATGAAATTACAAAAAAATAACTAAATCACAGGTACAACAATCAGATATGTTTTTTTTTTCTCTTTAAATTTAAAGAACAACATGCTCATATTCTGATGTTTCATTCCCATCGGGATCACTTTTTGATGGCTTCCTCGTGATATTTAGAGGTTGATCGTCATTCTTTTCCCATATTTTTTTGAAGCAGAGAATGACCATGCACAAAACTGTAACGATCACTAGGATTATTACTACAAGAACAGCAGCAAATATTTCCCACTTCTCCTGCACCAATGAGGAGAATATAACTGAAAAGAAGGAACAGTTAATATTTATAATGCTCATACCTATTAGGAAATTATATTAATCTTGTATTATTTACAGATAGTTTATGCATTATGTATAGCCAATCCAGTATCGGCATTGAACTGTTTGTTAATATTCAACATAGCCAAGTAAGGGTTAAAAATCCAGGAAACTTGAAAAGTAAATATTTAATAGGATGTTCCAAAGAATGATTTTGAACCAAAAGCTTATAATAAAATTATTACTTGATGTTAGTTTAACTTGATCAAAATAAAATCTATAGAATTTAAAAAGTTTTTCCATTTATAAACTAATTTCTCTTAATTAGTTAATTAATGCTCTGTTGGCCATAGAATTGAAATATTCTAGAGAGATGCACTAAAGAAACACCTCAAGATGTAGTTGTCAACAGGGGTACTAGAGCTGAGGAATGGATCTTAATTATGCACTGTTCCATCTCATTTCTTACTGCAAAATTACTCCTTTGTGTTTGCTATAACAAAATTTGATAAATTAATATGTTATTGGTGGTTTTAGCATTCTTTAGTTAAAAATGGACACAAACTTGTTCCTTATATCCTGGATGGACAGGATATTTGGGGAAGCTAAAATAAACGAAGTTGAGAGAAGATAAATGTTTAAAACCTGACTTTTTTTTATTCGAACCAATATAGCTCCTAAATGATAGGTACTAGCAACAAATGTTCTATGGCAAAAAAATAATCTCCATTAAATTTCTGCTCAGGAAGCTGTTATCAATTTTTCGATCCCAGTAACACCAACAGTGGTAAAGGGTGTCTAAAAAGCCCCAACACTTAAAAAAAATAAATAGGCAAAACGTGACTTTTTTCATCCAAACTTATAAATCTGCTGGACGGTAGATGCTAGCAAAAAATGTTATATAACAAAAAATACTCTTCATTAAATTTCAGTTCACTAGACTGACTATCGTATAATCCGGTCCTTCTGTGAAGTCCAGGAGGGTGGCAGAACAATATTTTCGCAGAATCCCTAATAATCCAGTAAAATTGTGCATTTCGGTTAGCAAAAGGTTACATAATTTTGATACGTAAAATTAAAATTAATTGTCCTTTATTAAGGACAAAAATTAATTCTAAGTGGGGAAGGAGAGAGGACAAGGATGTCCTTCGGCCTCAAAAAATCGTCAGATCCTGAAAGATCTGAAAAACTGCTTGATATATTTGTGTAAATAAATTTATATTATTATTCATTAACTTAATGTTTATAGATTTAGATACAAATTATTTTTAAAATATTTTAAGGTAAATTTTACATTTTTATATTAGAATCCTCAATTATTATGGAAATTGGATGGTACAAGCGTGTTTATAGTAGCCTCACCATTTTCCAAATCAAAAGCTATGTAAAGCTTTATTTATTAATTTAATTTTATATTAAATTACAGTTTAAACTCACTGCATCAATTTTAAATTGATTCCAATTTACTGGTTTATTGGCACTGATATTGTGTCTAATAGAAACGTATTCCTGAATGGATTTGATTCAATAAAAGAGAATGAGTTTTAAAATAAATAATGCATTGGTCAAAAGAATATGTGAGAGGTAATTATATTAACTTATCCTTTTATATTAACTATTTAAAAAAAAAAAAAAAAAAAAAAAAAAGTGTCCTCACAAACTAACCTAGAGTTTGATGGACACTAATGCTTCCTTCCTTATATATTATTTGACCTGTAGGACTGACGAAGCTACAAGCATAAATGCCAGAATCATTTTTGTACACTTTATTAAACACCAGCTCACTGACGTAGGTATTTCCATCAGCATATTCTTTAACATTTTTTAATGGCTGAAAGATCAAATAAAATAATTATATATATATACATAAAAATAATACTTTAAAATATATAAATATATATTTATTCCAATCACCATATTTAAAAGTTAAATAAAATTTACCCTGTATGTGTTATTATTGTAGTGTATGACTGTGGCATTGACATTAGGATAATTATCTCTTTTAAACCACTTTATTTTAATTGGGATTTCACTCTGAACCTTACAAACAAGAGTAGCAGTGGTATCTTCATAAACGTTGATCATTTGTGGTCCTTCCAAAAATTTTGGTTCATGATCTGCTGAAGAAAGATATAGTTATTATTATATTTTTGTGGTATTAAAATTAGATACGAATTTTACTTTGGAACTATAACCCTTATTCTAGCAAATTGTCACACATGACACCCTGACTTTAGTCATTATTTTAAAATCTGGCAGACTTACTTCAAGTATTTCACTCTTTCCCCCTCTCTCAGGGAAATATGAGTAATCGGCTGGTAGCATTGTGTGGCTGTTGGAAGGCTAATAATAGGTGCTATCAGTCAATTTAATTTAAAGAATTTACTCAAATTTGACTTCTTGCCAGAAAAAGGGTTAACTCTAACAACTCTGCACAGAGAAACATAAGTGATATCTGACCATGAGGCCCTATACAATAAATTAAGTGAGAATACAAAAATTCAATACAAAAATTGAAGAGAAAATAAAATGAATTAAAAATCAAACGAATACATTTTTCTTTCCATAGCCACTTTCTTCTTATATTAATCTTTCATAAAGTTATGTATATTCTCCTCTTACTGCTTTCCAACATTTTAAGAGTTACAGTTTGTTTAGTATAATTTTGTTTTCAATTGAATAGTTAATTAATTATCAGGTGATGGGATTCATCAGTTTTTTTTATAAATGATATTAATGGTTCTAATAGGCTAAGCTATTCAATACAATTAAATATCATTCACTAGTTTGTAGAATCTGTACGGGTTTGAAAAAGTGGGTTTAGGGAAGATGCATGGATATGAAGGATATTGGGGGGCAAATGGGTAGGGTAACGGGAGGGCTAGAGAAGGAGATAGGTGCGGGGATCTCCTGACCTCTAAGCAAATCATGCAAGCAACAGTGCCCTACTCACTGTAAGCCTGATTCCAGCTCTCCTTATCCCTATCAACGCCTACTGTCATCTCCAAGCGGTGCCCCCTGGAGAATCCGATGGGATTCATGAACGACAGAGGCGGGGTCTCTGACTATCGTCAGGGGTCTCAAAGTCACCCAAGTCAGATGGAGGGAGCTCGAGCTGAGACTGAATGGCAGAGGGTGGATAAAAATATACTGTCTTCTATCGACTCACTTGGGGCACCAGGCGAAACCCCAAGGTAGTAGGGAAACCTACATAGCCCGCTGCAGGGATAGGGAGCTCACTTGCAGTGTAATTTAAACGCTCCCATACTCGTGGGAACAAAAATGCAACCTCAAAATTTAAATTTCAAAAATAAAACTTTTAATTCGTCCGAGGATGAACATTCATCCTCGGAAAATCATGATTTTGTTTCAGGTCCAGACCTGGACACATTGGATGAGGAGTCGGTGAGTTCTTTAATGCTCTCGCTGACTCAGGAGGTGGGCGGACTCAACGTGGACCTCGGCTCGTAGGATGTGGACGCTAGCTCGTTCAGCCCTCTAGCAATGGAGGCACAACAGGTAAGCCCAGTCCAAAATATAGATATTAATGTAGCTTCCGGCAGCTCGAAGGTTGAGGAATCAACAGCTCCGTCGCAAGACGTTGTAGCTGAAGACCCTCCCTTCAAAACTGTCACAAGGAAGCGGTTTAGAAAGAGGGCCAAATCTTCGAAATCTGGCAAGGTTGGAAAACCCTACCAAGGTGGTGAGACGGAGGGGGCTGGGCTCCCCATGGGTGAGTCGGCTGCCAAAGTCGAAAGCGCCAAGGTGTCATCGGTGCCCGCAACTGAGGCCGCTGGGCTCCTCTCGGGTGAGTCGGCGACCAAGAGAGCGAGCACTGGTGTAGCCAAGGCTCCTGCTGACCGGTCCGCAAGGCAGCCCTCGGGCAAGCCGGCGGTCAAGGGCGGAGGGGCTGAGGCTGGACCAGTAAGATCGAACCTGCCAGACAAGAAGAGGCATCGTAACTCACCTTGCTTTTCTGCGCCTTCAGCTAAGAAAGTTAGGGGTAGCGAGGGTAAAGCGAGCTACGCCCATGCAACAGGTGGGGGGGTACATGACTGCGGTTATTCCCAATGAATATCCGCAAGTACAGCTCACCAGAGAACAGACCAGTCGGATTCAAGAGGTGGTCGTCGACATGATTGACGATCTTGAAGACGACGGCTCGATCGAACCTAGATTTAACGGTGCTAGCTTCAAGTTTGGAGCTAGCATATTTAATTGTGAAGATGATGAGACCAAGAGTTGGCTTGGGGAGATCATCCGGCCCATTGGCGATGCGGAGGGTATATCCCTCCGCATTGTCGATGCAAAGGAGGTCCTCTCGGCCACCAGATTGGGTGGTTATTTTCCAGGAAAGAGGCTGGAGGACGACCAACTGGCGAAGAGAATTCGTATTCAAAACAAACGTGTTCCTGGAGCGGACTACTGGACAGTTGTGGGAGTAACGAGGGACGAGAAGGGTTGCTACGCCGTCCTGACTCTACCCAGGAACAGTGCTGCACACCTGAAGGAGCACAATATGAAGGTCAATTATGGCCTCCATAGGGTGGTCCTGAGGGAATTAAAGAAGTCAGCCCGGAAGGAGGAGGGGGCTGGCACAAGCAAATCTAAATGCCCAAAGGTAGCAATACCTGAGGGACCCGAAAACAAGGGGACTCCTAGGACTGAACCAAAGGGGGCAGCGGGGGATGTGGCGCCCAGGGACCCGAGAAAGGTATCTGGGGCGGCGGCTCCCTCGCAGCGGCCTCCGTAGGGGAGGTCCAAAGGAGCCCCTGAGCAATAAACACCAAAAATAATGATAAAGCTGCTGCAAATTAATCTTCACCACTGCATAGCAGCGTGTGGAGTATTGCAGCAATACATGAAAGGTAAGAATATTGATATAGCTTTAATACAAGAACCTTACCTTTTAAATGAATGCCAGGGGGTATCAGGATGGGGGGCTATGGTGTGGTCTCCTCGTCGGATAACCCCAGGGCATGCATCCTGTATAAAAGGAGTGGCATTTCTGTTCCAGAGACTTTGCAGCAGCCAGAATAAGCCTCACCACGAGGACGCAGAGGATGGAGATCTGCCTAGCAGCGGTCTACCTTCCCTACGAAAAGGCACCTATGGTGAACATGAACTTCATGGAAGAAGCCAGAGGCAATATCATCATGGCCCTGGACGCAAATGCCCATCATGAGACGTGGGGGAGCTCCAACTCCAATCAAAGAGGTGAGCAATTACTTGACCTTATTATGGGTAATAACCTTGACATTCTTAACAGGGGTAATAAACCGACCTTTTCAATAAGAATAGGCAAGAGGTAATCGATATAACCTTGGCGACCATAGAGATCAGCCACAAGGTGGGAAACTGGCATGTCTCGAACGAGGAAACATGCTCAGACCATAAATATATTAGATTTGATCTAATAAGTAACCTCATCCATACATCGAGCTACAGAAATCCCAGAAGAACAAACTGGGAAGGATACAGCACAATGCTGGAAGGGGAAACAATAAACTTTCCAAGAAGGATTGCCAATAAGTGGCAATTAGAGGTGCTCAACACCACACTAACATCAGCCATAACCAAGTGTTATGAGTCTAATAATGTAAGATGTGATGTTGAGAACAATAGAAACACCAAATGGTGGAACAAAGATCTTAGCAATCAACGGAAAGCTCTGAGAAAGAAATTTAACATTGCTAAGAAAACTGGCAGATGGGAAGATTACAGAGCACAACTAACAACCTATCATAAATCTGTCAAAAAGAGAAAAGACGAGCTTGGGTCAAGTTTTGTCAAGAAGTTGAATCCACAGCGGAAGCGAGTAGGATCAACAAAATATTATCTCAACAGACACAAAAGGACAAGCTGGGTTCTCTGTGGGACGGAGAGAGGTATACCAGGAATAGCATGGAGACACTTGAAGTCCTAGCGAGGGCGCACTTTCCTGGATGCGATGTTAAAACGATGTTAAGACTCTTTCCAGAAAAAGAGTCAATTTCAATTTGATATATTTTTTTTATTTCTTAATATATGTTGGTAGAATTACTACAAATAATATTAACTATATTATGGAAATCTCAAATTTATATGAATTTTCAAAAAGACATATTTTTTTAAAAATCGTACATTTTGTCTTTCAATAGCTCTGATGGGGTTGTAGATAACAAATAAAAAAATATATCAGATTCCATTTGAACCTTTTTCTGCTTGAAAAAAATGTCTAAAAGTGAAATTTTGCTGGATTTTATGTTCAATTTGTCACTTGATTTCTATAAAGAAAAAAGAAAGATAGGGAAATTATTGAACCTTTATTTTATGTTTATTTTATTTATTTATTTTTTTTTTTTTTGCGAAATAATAAACCAGATGGTTTTTATTTCATCGTTCTAAGACAAATACTTTCAAAGTTAAGAGAGTTCTTGAAAACCCTTACATTCGTAAAATTAGACGTGAGCAGAGAAGCAAAAATGGCCACCACAAATAAACTGTTTAATTAAAAAAAAAATGGTTTTCAAGTTTTGAGACATAAGGGAAACAACCTAGAACGTTTCATAATTTTTTTTAAATGGTCAAGCAACCATCCCTTGATCACTTTAAATGGAATGACCAAGTGATATGATGTGTACCCAAACACACCTCCTTTTTATGACTACTGAAGAAGAGAGAAAAAATAAAAAATTATTTACATCAGTTATTTGTACCTTTTACTTCTAGTTGATAAGTTATGATAGGTTTTGAAGTCATTACATGACCGCTTTCCTTTTCAGTCAAAACTGAACACTTGTAAAGCCCATTTGAAGAGCTGTTCACTTTCTCCACAATTAATTTTCTATTACATGGCGGTAAGTCGGATGCCCCGCAAAGAATATAACTGATTGGGTCTTTTCCAACAGCTGTATTTTGTGATGAAGGCTAAAAGTTAAAAACTTTAAGACAAACGTAACATGGAATTTCATTGAAGCAATGATTTTACAAGAACATTAATTTACTCACATAAAATACCCATGAATACACAGTATCGCTGGGCAGTTCTTCCAGATCAGGTCTATGACAGTCCAATTTTACTTCCTGATAAACGAATCCCCTCACTTTTTTTGGGACATGTTCCTTCGCCAGGCCAACTGTATCTGCAATGCATTCCAATACATTCCTGGTCATCATCCTTTAAATATAATTTTTTTAACAACTATTATATTGAGTAACTATGAAACATACCTTCTAGACTTCCTAAATTGAAATTTGGTATTTCCTTCGAGTAAATAAAAGAAATCAAAAGGGATATCAGTATTATAATCATGCTGAACAGCTTCCTGTAAAAAAAATAAATAAATAAATAAATTAAACTTGGATTGTAGCTCGTACAAAACTTAAAGGCTTTGGCTATCATCGGAGTTGTTAGAGAAAGGTTTCAAAATTGATTCTTCCGTAAGATTTTATTCTATTGGTTCTTCTGTAAGAATTGATTCTCTTATACTACAATAAGAGTTTCATTCTTTCTTGTCATATAAACATATTTCAATTTACAATTATATTATCAATACTATCACTCAAAATTGTATTACATTCAGTTCAGTACAATAACATAATACAATTTAATGTCACTTTAGGTGTTTATAAAAAGGTATTCGAATATGCAGTGGATTCTCGCTAATCCGAACGCTCAGTTAAATAAAAAATGAAAATAAAAAATAAAGACCAAGAAAGAAGAGTGTCCTGTTGACCAAAATAAATACCTCCATAAATTTTCCTTCATAGATCAAATTAGAAGTCTCATTCCTTGGAACTATATTGCACATACTGCTTGGTTCGATTTGTTTTCGGAACCCCGAGGCGTTCCCATGTCTCAAACCTGTACATGGACTTGAAGTGGCTCTACCCATCCACCCGCAAATCATACTTCCTAGGTCCATTCCTTTATCAAGTCATTTATCACAATCGCCCATCCTACATTTATATTCTGTTGAAATTTAAGTCTTCCTTCTACTCCCGATTCACAACAAGATCACGTTTCTCAAACCTATACCTGCCTTTCCATCAAACATTATACCAGCATTCCTTCCTAGCCCGATCCACTACCCTCTGGAACACTCTTCCTTCTGAAATAAGACATGCCCCTTCCTTAAGCTCATTTAAAACACTCCTATTCCAATATCTCCTCTCATACCAGTCTGATGCCAGTCAATATGAACAATAATTATTATTAAATATGGTCAAATCGAATAAATTTGATGACGGTGAGTTGATTCATAAATTTTCTTTTATATAATAATAATATTTTATTTGTTCCATAATGGTAAATAATCATTTTATTTGTTTTATAAAAATTCAATTTTTTTTTACTTTAAAGTTTTTCATATTGATGAGGTATAGTTGACTGTTAGGTATAAGGAGAAGAGATAGTTGGAGGATAATTATAATGAGATAATTAAATTAAAAAACTTATTTTTTAATTGCTTTTATCTTCATAACTGCATACCCCAACTGTCTCTTCTCCTTTAAAGATTTTCCTAAACAAAGAAATTTTATCTATCGACAATTCATATGTGTATAGGTATATAATTGAATGAGTGCGGTGTATATAAGTATATATCGTGATATCTGTAAATATTTTCTTCATCCTACATATAGACATAGTATATTCTCTGTATATGGGTGAATCTCAGATTACGGGCAATTTCGAGTATCAATTTTTTACAAATTTAGACTACATTAAATTAAAAATTTATAACTACCGACGGTTTCTATTGCCCCTCAGCTTTTGAAAAATACAATTGGTCAAAATCAAAACAGATTTTTTCACGAGAAGTTTAGGATTTTAAAATTAATAAAGTGCGGTAATGACAAACTGGATCTTGGTAATGGCAATCCTCAGCATTTTTTGTTGGTTTTATTCGGCAGCAGTCAATTTCGACTTGGGACGAGTCATTTTGTCGTTGGGTGCCTAGGTTAAAGAAAAAATAACTAAAAGAACTAAAAATTAATAAAAATGTTCATTACCGTTAAGTTTATGTCATTACCGCACTAATAATTCGGGCGTGAGAATTACATGGGTTTTTAAGTTGGTAATGGCATTTACATGCATTTAGTTCGGTACAAACCGCTACAATTAAAACAAAAAAAATATTACTTGTGCCAACTGTTTAGGAGCAAATGACAGTCAAAATAAAAATAAAGCCAATGAAATAATTTGGAAAGCAGGAGTGATAATACTAGTCGTGGTAATGGTAATGACTGTATTTGCATGTCTCATGTTCCTCATAAATAAAGCATGAGTATGAAAATATATATAACCTTTGTATGAAAATATATATGCCAGACCATTGTACAATTTTATGATACAATTTTGTTATTCTTAGGGGACAATACGTCCCAGAATAAAGATTATTTTTTCATTTCATTTCATTCATTTCATACAGACACACATTGCAACATGCCTTTATTCATCCTGGTGCAGTCTTCTTGGGAAATCCCCCTTCCCTAGATCGTTGTTACAGATTTTCTTATTAAGGTATCTAAGGAAGGAAAAAAAATACCGATTATAATTATTGCAATTACATGAACTTATAAGTAATTATTGTACATTATACAGTCATGCGAGTATCAGGTAGTACTACAGTTCAAGCAATTGTTTAGATTATGCGTCTATTATTATTTTCAAAATTCCCTTGCCCGGTAATCCAAACCATTTGCTAAACCGAACTGTCCTGTTTTAATTGATGTTGATTGGCGAGAGTCTACTGCAAGAGAATAAATCGTCATAAGTAATTATTGTACATTATACAGTCATGCGAGTATCAGGTAGTACTACAGTTCAAGCAATTGTTTAGATTATGCGTCTATTATTATTTTCAAAATTCCCTTGCCCGGTAATCCAAACCATTTGCTAAACCGAACTGTCCTGTTTTAATTGATGTTGATTGGCGAGAGTCTACTGCAAGAGAATAAATCGTCAAAGGCCTAAAATCGTACGAAAAAGCGAATCTCGTAATAGCTATGAATTTTAAACAGGAATAGAGGTGTCTGAGTTTTTTTATTTGATGCCACGAAAGGTGGGCTCATCGAATCTGAACTAATTTGCATTTCTACAGGATTTTGTGGATTGAAATGGCCGTTGTTAATATCTGGTTCTCTGATTGGCTATTTTTAAGTTACGGGGCTACACTGTTGTAGTCGTACGCTCTTCTTTACCTTTCGGTTTATACATACAGCTAACTAATCTAAAAACCACCAATTTTTTCCGGTAAATTTATTTCTGGATTATTTTATGAAATGGGCATCAATAGTGAGCCTCAAAAGTGACCTAATCTATTAAGCTACAAAACATAATGTGCCACAAATGATATAAACATTAATAAAATTTACTATAGTAATAAAACCTAACGGACACGAAAGTTCATCTCAACGAAACTCGACAACTTATTGTGACAGTAAAGTCGGGTCTCCAACATGATGTACGCTTAAAATCATGGCTGTATTTATTGGTCACGTTTTATTTTGTAAGTATTTCATTATTTTATTATTTTCCAGCACACACCAACATTTCTTTTATTTTATCTAATTGTTTCCGCTTCTTTACTATAATATATTAGACCAAAACAAGGCCAAGTATGAGCGTATCACTGACTACAAATCTTTTTAGTACGAGTTTGTCGCAGTAATAATAATTGAGTGACTAGATGAATATATTGAGTGGGATCTTGAGAGAGACCAGTCATAAAAAACTAGGCACTGTTTGATATTAAAAAACATAATTTATTTTTGTTGACCAACGCTTTAGCCATATAATATATTATATTATCATTGATAGCCATCTGAGTACAGAAATAAAAAAGAGAAAAGAGGGAAAAAAGTAAATGAAATACATAAATAAAAGATAAAATGAAAATAGGGTTAATAAGCAATTTGATTTTATCTGAAAATACATGTAGGTAAATTATATAAAGATAATGAAACTAAAACCAAAATAAAATATAATAGGGTAAATAAACAGTATGAATTATTGTATGTAGAGAATTTATATTATTGTATGTAAACAGAGGAGAGCGTATTTTAAATAAAGTATGACTGTATTTCAACTTTTAGTTGAATCCTATTTTTGTTTTTACTGTTATTATTATTTTTATTTTTTTAATTTAATCTATTTTATTTTTTTTACATTATATACCAGTGTGAGGTTCTTTATTTATTTTTTTCTCTTTTTTCCATTAATTTTTTATTATAAATATTGTGTGAATAATTCCAACTTTAAGGCATATTTTAATACTTTCTCCACTAAGAGCTCCAAAAAAAGAAAAAAGTTTATAAAAGTGGTTAAAAATGAAGTACAGTAAAATATAAGACATAAGAGGATCAAACGAGTAAAAGATGTTAAATATTGTAAATAAGAAACGGAATAAAGTTAAAACAAAAAACATATCAAATGGAAAGTTGAAAAAAAAAAAAACTAACATGTTTTTTGTTATAACTTTATTCTGTTTCTTATTTACACTTTTGATATCTTATATCTAATTAATTTTACTGTATTTTATTTTTAACCAGTCTTGTAAACAATTTTTTTTTTTTTTTTTTTTTTTTTTTTTTTAGCTTTCTATAGAGAAAGTATTAGAATCTGCCTCAAAGTGGACTTTATAGATCCATTCACACAATATTTAGAAGAAGAAATACATAAATAAAAAAAAAAAAAGAACCTCAAACTATATAATATACAATGTGAAAAATACAATAAAATAGATTAAGTTAAAAAAATAAAAATAATAATAACAGCAAAAACAAAAATAGGATTCAACTAAAAGTTGCAATTCAGTCATATTTTATTTAAAATACACTCTCCTAAGGATTTCCAACCAGACTTGTCCCTCCACTTATGGAGGGAAAAGCCAAGACAATAGAGATCCCAGCTGTGTCACTGGTGTAGAGGTTGATTGAGAGCGCTTAGTACGATCACTCAGGGCATGAGTACAGAAGCTAGCTATTGCCAGAACTCCATGTCGAATTTTATTATAGATCTCGTGGCCACTGCCTTTTTAACCTGCTAGGAGGATTATAAGGGCGAACGGAACTGAATAGGGATTGCGCTTGTGGAAATGGACGATTAGGATGTTTTTGATAAAATTTTGAACATTTGACGGATACAGATTCTAAGACAAACCACATAATTAAGGTCATTATGTAATGTTTTGTCGGAGACATAGTATGGGGTGTTGGTTATGGTTCTTATATACAGTTATGTCAATTATTTAATTACAATAATTCATATTGTTTATTAACCCTATTATATTTTATATTATTTTGATTTTCTTTATCATTGTATAATTTATCAACATTTTTTCAGATCATTTCAAATGGTTTATTCAAATTATTATTTTTCATTTTATTTATTTATTTTTTCTTTTCTCTTTTCTCTTTGTGTATTCGACTATTTTTAGCCCTGATGCTGGCCATCATTGACCATCAATGCCTGAAACGTTGGCAAAAAAATAAAATATATTTGTTAATATCAAACATTGCCTTATGTTTTATGACTGATACCCCTCCCCCAGCATCCTGCTCAAGTAATAATAATAAATCAGTCCAACCGTTACAATTATTATTGTGTTATTGACTTCTCATTATTCGCCTTTCTTTAAATGTTTCAGGATTCAACATCCATTTGACCAGGAGTTTATTGTGAAGAAAACATTCAGCCACAATCGTTAGTCAATGTCCCCGGGGAGGTGGGGACTATCCAGAAGTGCTCTAATTGATTACAACACTCACCACGTCCTGATTTATTAATGGCCTTGAAGAATGCCTTCCGTCTGAGGGCTGTTTACCCACGACCCCGGGCAGAAGTAAACACGGCAACAAGTAAGTCGGAAATAAACCTCCCCGGCCGACAGATGCCCGGATTGTATGCATCACCCCGCTGCGAGTATCTTGGATGTTTCCACGACTATTATTGAAGTAATTCTTTCCTCTCACTCAAATGTAATGAAATCTGCGTGCGAAGTTGGTACAGCTTTACACTCACATCCGTATAGTACCTACAGATGCAATAGAAAACCGGTCGTAACCAGTCCTTTAGAAAAGGTAATAAATATTACCAATAATGGAACTTAAAAATCAATCCTAATCAGTATGTATATATTTTATTTTTGATTCTTATTTTTCTTTCTCTTACTCCTATGTGCCGTTAAGCGTCGAGTTTCAGTTTTGGTCCTTGCTCTCTGGTTCCTATCTCTTGCTATTCTTTTCATCTCCGGTATGGTGCTATCTTCTGGTCCAGCTTCAAAGAACCACTTAGCATTTCGGGTATCTGCCATTCTGAAAATGTGTAAACGATGCTGTGTACAGACTTCACTCCCAGATCGACAAGTATTCTGTCGTTTCTGACGCAGTCCCTCTTGGTCTTTCCAACTATTCTTCTGAGAAACCTCATTTCAGCCGGTGGTACCTTATTTCTATGTTTATTGAAGGTTGTTCAGCTTTCTGATCCATACAGAAGCACTGGAAGGAACACCGCATTAAAGATCCTAAGTTTGGCCTGTCTTCTTACTTCCTGTTTGCCTATGATAGTTCTTGATATTTGATAGAACAGTTCATGAGCCTCCGTCACCCAATTTAGAACCTCCTGGTCTTTCTACCACCCTTGCTTACAATTGTCCCTAGATACGTTTATTTATTAGCTATTTCCATGGGTTCTCCATTACATATGATTCTAGGCTCCTCATTTTCCCGTCCAACACACATGACCTCTTATCTTATATCTTATCTCTTATCTTAGCTTAAATAAGTTTCCACAAAAAAAACTAAAAAAACTTTTCTAATAAATTAAAAAAAAAGTTATATTTATTAAACTAGCTGCCCCGGCAGACGTAGTTCTGCCCTATTTTCTCTGAAACAACACAACATTGATTTTTTATGTAAATAGTTCCTCCCCGACAGACTTTGTTCTGTCAAAAGTTATTATCCCTTCGCAGTAATAAAACATTTCAGAGTGATCACTTTATTTATAGATTTATGTCTCCATAATAAACAACGATTGCTTACAAATATGTTTTCTATTTTGTACATTGCAAGACTTTAGTAGTGTAATCTGGTATTTTCATTGTAATGCCTTATGGTACACGATATTTTTTGTTTGATTACTTGGCGCATAAATAAATAAAGCTGTAAGTTTTCCGACGCGAGAGCAGGCAACATACAACTGTCCATGAGAGAAGCATGGGTTTTGCAGATTGACGCCACAAACACTCAACGACTGACCCTGTGCCTAAACAAAAACGCTAAAAAAAAAAATTAGCCGAATTAGTCGAGCCGTTCTCGAGTTTTACGTTTAGCAACACATTTGGCGATTCATTTTTATTTATATAGATAGATAAAAACCTTCCTTGTGCCTAAACATAACGTTAAAAAAAAAATTAGCAGATTTGGTCGAGCCGTTCTCGAGTTTTACGCTTAGCAACACATTTGGCGATTCATTTTTATTTATATAGATAGATAAAAACCTTCCTTCTGCCTAAACATAACGTTAAAAAAAAAAATTAGCCGATTTGGTCGAGCCGTTCTCGAGTTTTACGCTTAGCAACACATTTGGCGATTCATTTTTATTTATATAGATATCTCTTGCCAATCAATTGATTGCTGCCGTTTGTGTGTGCTTAAAGTGCCATACTACCGGTCACATACATTCCCTTGATTCGATAAATGATTTCACTAACCTACCAAATACTAGGTTGTAACAAAAGTACTTGTGCATAAGTATAACTTTATTTCAAATTACATATTTTAAACATCTTTGAATACTACTCTTTGAAGGAAAGTAAATTGTTTTCAACTACTTTCACCCATGTTTCTGTCAGTAATTGTATTTGATGCAGGTACCACTCCTTTGTTTGTGAGGCAAAGAACTCTTCACATCCAGTTTTTACGTCTTCGTAACTATCAAAGACCCGACCTTTTAAAAAATCAGTTATTGATCCTAAACAAACCATTGCGATATCTGGAATACACCCAGGATGAGGAAAAACGTCTACCCTTTGCAGTTCCGATATTTTTTTCTTGGTAAAACGAGAATGATGCGCATAGGACCTAGTCTTATTGCAAAAGTCTTGCTTCCTGTTGCCCGAAGCGGGATACTTTGGATTAAAAACTGCATATAATCGTCTATCTGTTCCCAGTATAGGTTCGAGTTCAAAGCTGTTGATCTGGAACAAGCTCAAAACGCAAAACGCCATCGAAGTTCCACCTAATGCAAAGCATGGCTTATTTTTCAAAACGATCCAAATTAACCAGAGTGCGGCAATATTTATATGGATAACTGAATCTCCTTCTATGACCCGAATTTCTTTAGCAACTGCATTCAATTTCTAAGACCTTTTTACTTTTGACATTGTACGTGTGATTTAAAAATGTAAATGACCCCATGAAGCCAATATTAGGAACGAAAACATTCTTGTAGGACTGATTATGAGAGTTAGAATTATTAAACAAATTAATTGTATTCATGAACAAGGGTTATGGTTTTATATATATATATATATATATATATATATATATATATATATATATATATATATATATATATATGCAATATGCATATAATAATAGACTATTAAAAATTCCTTGGTTCATTTATTTAATAATTAATTTAATCGAAATTCTAATTAAAATTAAAAAAAGTTAGAATATAGTTGTAAGAAATATTTATCAATTAGGTATGACAATTAAAATGTAATATAAATTAGGAATTTATCAGAAATCAAGGCGCTGGTCAATACATTACCGACTCCCTTACTCGACTCCATTGGACGATTACTAGTTACGTAATTGACAGTTGAATACATTTTTTCTGTTTGTTTTTTTTACATGGATGTATCTTTTCGCGGGGTCTATATTTTTAGCTGTAACGTTTTTTTCACAGTAAAAAAATTAACATTTTGACACGCTATAGCTGTGTTGATGTCGCTCTGATCGAAAATTTGACGACAGTTCCCTTGTCAGAAATATAACCGAGAAAAGTTTTTGTTACATAACGTTCATCGCTAGGATGAACGTTTTGAATGAACTTTTCATGGTTTCAATGAAAAAAGTCTCTTTTGATACCGTTGTTTTCTCTCGACATTGTTTATTTCGAATAATTATTGATTGTTAATTTAATTATTAATTTAAAAAAATTGATCCTTCTAATTCTAAAATATAAATTGGGAAAAGCAGTGGATTATAGATAGACATATCCATGATTTTTTGTTTTTCCCAGTCAGTGAGAATTGAGTTTTACTGTAAGGGTATTAATGTAAGTTATTAAATTAAAATTTAATTTAATTTATTTTTTTATTTAATTTTAAATATATTTTAAAATAACTAGGATGCATTTGAATGCATTCTCAATAAAAATTAGCGGGCTAAAATCATTACAAATAATATTTAAATTAACTTTACTCGAATGCAAAATAAATTATTCTGCAGTCTTTAATTTACAGAGCCATGTAAATTACACGACTTACTCTGATTTTAAATTCAATTGACGGGTTTGGTGGATACGGGGTTATGTCACTTTTTTTTTCTTTTTTTTTTTATATACAATCTAGTACATTACATGAAGGAATTATTTGCAGAAGTGTAGGTAGCATAATGTTAATACTTCAAAACAACTAGAAAAAGAGGTATGAAGAAGATGAAGGGGATATGTAATCCTTTCCTGGAGGGTCTACTATTCAATGCTTTTGTGTTTAATATAAATTATAATATGGTTATGTATTTTATAATACAACTATTTGGCATAGACTTTTCAAATTTCCTGCTGAGGGAAATGTGAAAATAAGACATTAAACTTTAAACATAAAATACTCAAAATTGTGTTTTGTTACATAACCCCATCATCTACCAAACCATTCAATTATCTCTCACATGAAAAAAATGAAAGCAGCACAATCTGTTTGTAGATTAAGCCCGTATTGTAAGAACCAGCATAAAACCGCAACATATAGTCAGGGATAAAGTGATGTAAATAAATTTCCACACAATCTACTCGTGGCTATTACCCATATAATAATAATAATTAGCTTTATTGCCATCATATTTATGACAAAAGTCTCTCCCTTAGGGGTAAAATGGAGTTCATACCCATATATCATAATGCAATTATGTAATGTTATTTTTAAATTAAATGAAATTAATTTATGACATACCTTTACTATTTCGTATATTTTGAAAGAGACACGAACTTTCATTATTTAACAATCATAGAGTGTTTTGTTGATCGTATCTTATTTTTTATTCCAATTATTAATTTTTTTTTTAATTGAGAATTTATTGTTTCATTATTTGAAAAGTCTATGCCAAATAGTTGTATTATAAAATACATAACCATATTATAATTTATATTAAACACAAAAGCATTGAATAGTAGAATAGACCCTCCAGGAATGGCGAACAACTTAAAATTCCCAGAGGCAAAGCAAGGCCCATACCTTTATTCCTTGTCTTTTGTTTAATTTTAAATAAAGTTAGAAGTTTAAAAAAACTCCTATATATATATAAAATATAAAATATACTACAATATCATGTTATTCGACTAATAGTTTTATTTTTTAAGTTTCAGATAAGTAAAGCAATATGTTAAATTATAAATTTATATAAATATATAAAACAAAAGAAAAGAATAAACTAACAATAGAATAGTAATATAAGTAATGCAATAAATATTGAGGAAACCTTCAGAGATAATTAAGATATTCAGATATTATTATTATTATTAAATAGTAGCTAATTAAAACAGTTTCATCTTTTAATTAAAAAAAAAAATATAATAATAACAAAAAATAAGATCTTATTAAAAAATTAATAAAAATTCATCCCTCCCAAATTTAAAAATTTAAAATCCAATATATATGTTACAGGAAAAGTTGATTCTCCAGTAATAGTTGACTCTGTCTACGTGAAGTCAACTCTTACTGGTCTTTTCAGATTCAAAATTAGTAAACAAACTTTTCCTAGGAGAAGTTGCCCCGGCCGATTTTAATGAAATTTGATAATTACATTTATTTCATACTTAATAATATTTTGAAAGTGCGCTAATATTTATTTTTACTTTGGTGAAGGGGGGAGGCCGTCTAAATTTGTGCTTTTAGAACAACTTGGCCAATTTTAATGAAATTTGATAATTATGTTTCTTTCATACTCAGCAACATTTTGAAAGAAAACTATATTATGTTTTAATTAAGGAGGGGGGGGGGAAGGGATGTACATTAAGAACGACATGGCCGAGTAGAGACAGCCAACTCTTACTTGAGGATCATCTTTTCCTACTGATTGGTTCCCCACCAAAATTTAAACAAAACTGTAACCGCCCTTACAAAATATTAAAATCGGCCGAGTCGTTCTTAAAATACAAAGTTTGACCCTCCCCCCCCCCCTGACAAATTAAAACATAACTATTAACTATTAGCGGACTTCCAAAATGTTAGTAAGTATTAAAGAAACATAATTATTAAATTTCATTAAAATCGGCCGAGCCAACTCTTCTTAGGAAAAGTGTGTTTACTATTTTTAAATCAACTGAAAAGACCAGTAAGAGTTGACTTTACCTAGGGAAAGTCGATTCTTACTGATGAATCAACTTTTCCTGTAACATATATAGTTTAATTTATCTATTGAAATAAGCTTATTTAGACTTCTAGTTAAATACTGGATGTGGCAATTTTGAAGTCTAAATGAACTTATTTTAAAAGGAATGTAGTCTTCTTTCTGACGAGTTTAATGCAATTTCTCCAGCTTTATTAGTTAAATATAAAAAATTATGTGATAAAAATTAATAATTTCTTAAAAAAATAATAAACATAAAAATATGTATATAACAGATGAGAATCGAGTCTTATTTTAAATGGAATAATCATATGATGGTTAGCTATTACAAAAGTATCGCCAACATCAACGATATTGCTTCCTAGTTTAAGTTAGTATATCTTCTAGTATTAATTTAGTAGAGCTTATATTTTAAATCATTCTAATTTACATTTCAATAGTTCTTTCATTGAATATCATAATGCGATCTTAATATGAAGGTAGTTACAATAGTCAGTAAGAAAAAAACTCGTGTTTATCGAAGAAATCAGCCTCCAGTTCGTCTACACGATGTACTTATCAGATTCTTGATAGCGTCTAGACTAGAGATCAATATACTCAAGTGACCTGCAATAGGCCCAAGTTAAGTTAATTTATTTCACTAAGGAAATTATACTACCAACTGTATTGTAAGTGAACAGCAAATAAATTGGGTAATAACAATTAGGGCACACAATTGTTAACCAAATTCATCAAATAAAGTGAATTTAGTTCGGATTTAATGTTTGATTGCATAGTGTTGAGTTATACGCACAGTGAGGTACGACACTTAATTGAATAAAATTTGTATTAGAGAGAGAACAAAAATACGTTGTTTTTTTTAATACATAGTTATTTATTTAAATTTATAATTGTATAAAAATTTATCTAGTAAATGAGATGATAATGCTTGTAATGACAATTACTTGTAAAGCAATTACCCATTGCAAGCACTTTAATATGTTCTATTACAGAAGGTCCCGAGGCCATCTTCTTTTCAGACACCTCGGAGGGTTATCTGGAATAGAGCATGAACCGTGTTGAGATACTACAGGATTTGAATGGTTAAGGAAATTAGTATGAAAAGATAGATATCTGGTTTGAGCTAAATCAGAAACGGAAGGTATATTAAGATCTTTATGGATAGGTTTGTTTGTAAAAAAGTAAGGAGCATTTTTCTAAGCATTTTGGATTGTAAAGTTCGGATACGAGAAAAATATGTTTTAATTTTCTTTTAATGAGAATTTTGAAATATTCTTTTATAAAACGCTTAATATATTTTTTAAATTAAATTAATTTTTTTTAAATTTAAATTAAATTAAATTAAAACATTGATTCTACAGACAGACACCTTGGTCTGACATTTTATAATTTACATTTATTTAGAATGACATGGGGTCCACATATCAAGGAAACAAAAATAAAACTCTTAATCAAAGGTTAAGACTTTTACACTCAATTTTTTTCAAAACATTCAAAGCTACAACTTAGTTTGAAAATGAACACTTATAATTACCTACTGAAACTATTTGGACATACTTATATACGAAACAGCTAAAAAGACACATCTAAACAAACTCCAAATCTGTCGGGCAAAAACATTCAGGACTATCACCAAATCACCTTGGTATGCAAGCAACATAACTATACATAACCACTCTAACCCCCCCCCCCATACCTTTCAGTCCAAGTAATTCAATATTTTAACAATTTCACTGATTTTTCGGCGCTTTGATTGGCATGTGTGAATAGAGATTTGAAAAAAAAAAAAAAAAAAAAATTATTTCTAAAGATACGTTAAAATATATTAAAACAAAAAAAAACAAACTTGAACTCGAGCTTCGGAAATCAAATTAATTAAGCTGCTCTTGATAACTTTTTTGTGTGAGTTAGTTATAAGAATAAAAATAAAAGTGGTCCTGAAACGTTCAATATTGCCCCCCGATGGTGGCCGGTAAAGATTCACAACTTACTGTGAATGTGATAGCAGCGCTATATTTCACAGTAACAGTTTCAATAACCCACATTCACTCTCGAGATATTTTCACGATTCTTCTAGACAGCTTCTTCTTATTTATAAAACTGATGAACACATCGAGGTCTTCCTAGATTTTTTATTTTATAAAATATAATTAAAAGCTTTTAAAATTAAAATAGAAATTCTATACTAGGCGATACATCTTTTGCAAATAGCCAGTAAAAACTTGGAATGTTGAAATAAAATATTAAAGAAAAGTGGAGAATATGCATTTTTCGGAAATATTACACACTAACATTTATACATTTATTACATTAATATTTATTGTTACATATATATATATATTTTTTAAATGCTACCTTAATTTCTAGTTTACTTTATATCAATTTCGTGTGGTACACGAAAAAGAATATTTTGTAAGAGCTTTCAAAGAAGACCCTAAGTTGTAAAAATATAAGAGAATGAGTTAGGAAAACGTACAATTGAGCGATGTGTGGACTACGTTTTCTTCAAATATCGTACATCATTAAGGCAGTACAAACAACCAAATATTTAAAATTGTTTTGGAATTTAAAAAAAATAAATACAGGAACCAATATTTTGCAAATAATTTTATAATGTTTTATGTTGTGAATTCATGTTGACTTTATAACACTACACGCGAATGAAGAAAGGTAAATCCTTGTTTTATGTCAGTTTACTAATGCTAATGTACTCATTGCTATATTAGATATTTATTGTAATAATCTTAATTTATCTTAATATCCCTTCGACTGATCCCTTAGAATCACCTACAAGAAAAAATAAGAATTACGGTTTTTAAGTATAATATTTAAAAAACATTAAAAAAAAAACTATTTACCTACAACTGTTCACAATATACAAGAAGTAACTTTGCAATAGGTACAACTAATTTGAGTAGATGTAAATGACATGTAAATAACCTGTAAAGAACTACTCACTAGTAACACTTCAATAAAAAAAATGTATTAGAAGGCCCTGGGTCATCTTCTTTTCAGGCACCTCGGAGGATTATCAGGAATGGAGTATAAGTCAAGTGGGTGGCTTTCAATGGTTTTGGAGCTTACTATGAAAGGATAGGTATCTGGTTTCTATGGATAAGTTTGTAAGTGATAAAATAATGATTTTTCGTAGGATTTTGGATTGCAAGGGTTGGATACGGGATGAATAAGATGGTTTAGTAGAGCCCCAAAGCTCAATTCCATATGCCCCAATTAGGTCTGATAACTATCATGTAAATGAGCCTATTGTAGTAAATCGGAAGCTTGGAACGTTTGTCTAGTTTTTGAAGAAGTCGCAAACGACCAGCAGTTTCACGTCGTTTTAGTCTTGTATGTGGATTACAAACTTAACGTTTGTCCATCTGGAGTCCTAGATAGCGGATCAGTTCAACAAACAAAACACTTATTTACATGACAATAGTTAGATCAATTTGGACGGAGTTGAGCTTTGCGGCTCCACTAAATCCCAACTCTTCTCCTATTTAATCCTAACAATGCAAAATCCTTCATAAAACCCTCAACGCTCCTTATTATATCACGAATAAACTAATCCATAAAGATCTCAATGTTCCATATGTTGCTGATTTAGCCCAAACTAGAAACCTGTACTTTCACTTTAAACTCTATACCCACTCGAATCCACTAGTCTCTCAACTTGCTTCAAACTCAATTCCCGATAATCCTCCTAGGCGTCTGAAAAGAAGATGACCAAAAGCCCTTCTAATGTAAAACTTCTATTGAAGTGTTACTAGTGACTAGTTCTTTACATATTATTGACATGACAGTATTCATGTTCCTAAAATTAGTTGTATATAATTTATACAGCTGCAAATATCAAAATAGAAATTTAACATCAAAAAATCAAATAAAAAATATGGTATTCGACTGTAGGATCAATGAAATACTTAAATGAAATAAAATATAAAAATTAAGTAAAGCAGATTTCTAGATTCATAAGGATTATTTATTATTTACACATTTATAAGATGAGCAAATAAAACGTGTATTGAATGTTATAAATCAAAAGTTGGGGTTTAAAGCCTTTATAGCTGGCTGAGTTTTATAAAAGAGTATCGTTGAGCTGTCGGAGAGTGCTGCTCTTAGCCGGACTAATTGGTGTCGCAGCGCTTACTATTTTAACTGATCAATATAGGCCCATGTGGTTAGAGCCGTCTCATTCACAACCACGCTTGGTTACCATTTGTCCCTACATTTATTTAATTCATCAACCTGAACAATAGGCCCATCAGTTTTGTTCCAGTTCCAATAAAAACAAGGACAAAACTTCTGTGGATAACTTACCATTAGTAAAATTCATAGTTTATCAAACAAAACATTTATATTGCTCATTTCAAAAGATACAGCATTTTGAGCAACATGAATTTCAAACTCAGAATAATACTAAACGTTTTTGATGTAACTCATACCTTGCCTGTGTAGCTATTGATTTTCTAAATTCCAAGCAGCATTCCATTTGTAACTCGGGTGATGCAGTTCAATTAATTAATTTAAAATTATATTATCACGTTTAACAAAAAAAAAAAAAATTATTGAAACAAGTAAAACAAAATACAGATAAAGACATACAAAATTCATTTTTTTTTTTTAAATTTATTAATTGAACTTTACAACTGGATACAGGAAAACACATTTTGTAAATATGAAGATAACGTTTACAAAAACATGTCAATTGCTTTTATCCCAGTTGAATTATACATCAAAGTTCGCAAAAGCGCATGTATATACTATTTTTTAATGTTCTTAGGACCCATAAGGGTAGTTGCTATCCATATTTGAAACCCTCAAAACCTGGTGCGATTTTTGCAGTTCTCGAAAAACCACGAAATTTTATTATTATTTTCATAAAATATGTGATTATGTGGTTATTGAACTGATTTTCCCATTTTCCAATCTTTTCCTAGTAAAACGACACATTACAAGAAGTATCAATATTTAGAATATATGATATTGCACTAAATTAGTGACAATTTAAGCTCAATTGCAGCTCCGTAGGGCAATAGGATGCGAAGATACAGCTTATCAAAAAATAGCGATTTTTAACAAAATTTCAAAATTGTTCTGTTACAGTCAAGTTCTCGGTCGCTTATTGACGGAAGTACTGGTTTCCCAAAAATATCTTAATAAAAGAAATTTAATAAGCTTTAATTTGATTAGTTAACTGTAGGCTAAATAGTTTTCTCAGAAATAGGAAAAGATTGCAAAGTGGGAAAATCAGATATTGGAGAAAAGTCATACAAAATATAACATTTTACTTAATAAACCCTTGTATGTTCTAAGATTAATCTTAAATACATAAGATTTCAAAAAACGAAGGAAATGAGAAGATAACAGATATAGTTAGTTCAAATATGTACAAATAGGCCGAAAAGTAGGTAAAAAACAATTAACATTAACGTAGAGACAAGTCTGTTAGGCACTAACCTAAAATATAAAGGAATACGAAGGAAATTTAATTAGCTTTAATTTAAGATGTGGATTGAGCCTGTAGGCCAAATAGTGCAAGGCAACTTCTTATTGGTAGCTCGCTTCGGAGAGTCTTCGGGATTAGAATGGGAATAAAGTTGTGAGACTTGTGGGTTTGAATGGTTTCGGAATTTACAGGATAGGTATCTGATTTGGGATAAATCAGCAACGTAAAGAACATTAAGGTCTTAATTTTAATAAACAAATACGAACACTACAAACGATTTTATGGGAAAAAAAAGTTTTAATAATAAAGTTATTTATTTGTTACAAATTAAGGAGCATTGAAGATTTAATTCAATTTAATGATGCGGAATGTTTTAAAGAAATTAAGGTTGGAGGTAAAATATACAGATAAAGACGATAAAGGGAATAATCCGAAAGATAAATAAGTAAATAAGTAAGAATGGGCAAAAATATAATTATCATTTTTTTTGTTATAAATAGGCATCTGATGACTTTTTTTATATCAAAAGATAAGTTGAATTTACAACAAGTTTAACACTTCTAATCTGAGAGTGAACATTTTCTAAAGACGTGAACTGTCCCATTATAGTGAAACAATACATTATTACTAGAAATACTAAAATTTAAAATATGCACTTCAAACTATGGAGTTATACTAATTAAAGATCCCTTATAAAAAAGGATAGTAGATAAAATGTGATTGCATGCTGAATTGATCAATCAATTTATTCATCCATTGTTTATTGTCCATTGCTAAGAAAAATAAAGATCTCGGAGATATTTCCAGAAATGATTGTTCTGCTATAGACACAAACACCGAACTAATATACAAACACGTGGTCCTATTGTATACAACAACCCCCTCAATATCGCCTCATTTTAACAATTTATAATCAATATAGTTTCTATTAAAGGATAATTGTTTACTTCAAAAGACAATCTTGTTTAGTTTAGGCAGCCTGCTTACTAACAAGGCATTGTAATAATTTGAAAAAATGTCAGGGGAATGCAAAGCCAGTGTTTTCATTGAAAGGAAAAAATCAATAAAACCTATAATATAAACTTAATTACAAAAATTATTTTTGAAACATTGTGAAAGCTCTTTCTCTAAAATTAAATGAATGGTAATATGCTTAATCATTAAAATGTTACCGATCAAAATGTTGTAATCAATAACACGACAAGAGAAAATTGCCTCAAACCGGACTCAAATTAAAAAAAATAATGGTTCATAACCATGTAATATTTATTTATTGTTTATACATTTAAAAATAAGTCTAAAATTTCTTAAATTCAAAAACGTTACATTTTCTCAAATTCTTTAAGTTCCCCTTAGAAATTTCTGTCAGTTAATTTATTTTTCATTAAAGCTATCTAACACTGTAGAGTTTTTACAAAAATTATATTTGTATTGGCTCTTCATGTGTATATGTATGTAATAACACACACTTTCATCCCTGATGTTTTCGGATCATTAAACTATAAATTAACTAATCTTCTTCCACAACATTTCGGAACAATTCCAATAAAAAAAATGTTCACTACATAAAACATGTAAATTGATTTTTTTTTTTCTCACAAATTGTTTCTCTAAGGTGTGTGAAGTAAGTCTGTGAAGTGGACATACATAATCTGCAATATTTCTAGATATATTAAAAAATTGTGGTGATATCTTTTCCTTTAGTTTCTTGTTACTACCTTTTGTAATTATTATTACCACATGATTATATTTATTAATAAAATATATAGTGTGCCTCGTTGCTTAAAAACCTGGTCATACGTTCGTGTAAAATTCAATCTTGTTTGTGTTTATTTAATCTTATTAAGATAACTATACTGGTGACCCCGAGAAGAACAGTTAAAGCCTTCTGTTGGTAAGTGGACATATACATAATTATCGGGTCGGACTTTTTAATTCATTTTAATCTTGTAGTTTGACTTGCCCCGGCCGACGACTTATAGACGGACTCAACATGACATGTGTTTCCACCATCCAGCACAGCTCACCACATAACCCAGTACTCCTATCAGCAAATTCAACCCGACGTCACCTATAAGCTGCCTTCTTCACGAATTTGGTCAAATATCCGGTCATTTCCCGCCTCAGCTATCCCGTCCTTTTCCACGCAACACCACATAAAAACTATAGGACCTCCATATATTCCAAACCCAGACGATAGGACCAGATAAAATAACAGCAGCTAAGACAGTATTTGACAATAATGCTCGACTTGGGGCTATGTCGACCTTCAGATAATCTGCAATATTTCTAGATATATTAAATAAATAATAACTATTAAAATCTAGGGAAGTCGTTTTATTATCTAGGGAGTAGGAAATTATCATATTTATTACATTTAAGAAAAGAAAAGCGAAATTAACGAGGTATGTATACAATAAACTTGGGGTGTATACATGAATTACATTTTCATCCTTTTAGGTACGTACTGTTACATCTACTTTAAAAACTTCAAACTAAACTTTAAAAATACTAAAATAATATAAAATTGCACTTAATAACGACAGTCTATTAACTTTTAAACAATAAAACCTAAATAGATTGTAAATGATAAATAAGCTACGAAATAAAGACTATCACATTAGGTATTAAATAAAATACGAGTATATTAAAAACATTGTTTTGATAAAAAATAATGTTCCTTGAACTTTCATTATAACTAAGTAGGTGGGTATAACGTTTAAACATTAAATAAAAAAATGTAGGCTGCACGTTTAAAAATAAAAAAATTAACGAGCAGCAATTCGTTGTCCCTCTTGGGCTGATGTTGATGGTCCGGCTGTGCTGAATGCCTAGAAATTTCTCACATTTCATGGTATGAGAGGGAGAAATCAAGAAATTTATTTTTATAAAAGCAGATAAACGCTAAAGCAAGTTAAGTTCAAATATAACACGATATCCTCACTCAGTTGTAGGGAGTGAATTGTAGGGAGTGAGTTGCTAGGGAGTGAGCTCTACCAAAAAAACGTTGGTATCACGTTATACACGTGGCCTTTTTGAAAAGTAAAACATGGTATCTATTGGTTTTTCAGGAGTGCTTTGAATTTATCTTGAATCTAAAAAAAACTATAATGTTTTCAATGGATTGCAACACGGTGAGGATGAATTAAAATACGGTACTTACCGAGCGGAGTCAATGCACCTCTACTTGTCTACCAATGAACTCAGCGTCTTGAAACAGATAGCAGTAGACAGGCCTGCCAGAAATAGTGTTGCCCAATACAAAACACTCCTCAATTTTTCCTTTTAGAGAGCGATGGAGGGATTTCAAAAATAATTTAGGAGGGAACTAAATATATGGTTGTGACACTTCTTTATGATGGTGTATGTCGTGTTAAAAAGGCTAAATATCAATCACAAAATTATTTTTGGATAAAAATAAATACTTGGCCATGTAAACTAAAATCTAAATTTTATGTTCAGTACAATTTTCAAAATACCTTAGTGACTTAAATTGTACCGATATTTTGAAATCACCCATAAAATATTTTCCCCAGTACCCTTCTGGATCACAAAGAAAATACCTAGAGAATAAGAGCGTGTGCTGATTATAACAGACAAATTTAAGCAAACGGAGGGTTCGGTTAAAGCGAATATATCCAACGTGAATAAAATTCACACTATATCGCCAAAATATCAAATTATACAATCTTTTTCTGATTGATTCATATAAATACCATCCAGATTATGAGCTCTACGAGACTAAAAATTTGATTAAAAATAAAAATACTACAACTCATGAATAGTCTATGAATAGTCTAGATATTGAAAACTACTTTCAAAAGGGTGAGATACCACAGTAGAATTACTTTGCACCTCTTATAAGGTTAGCACTTACAGCAAAGATACCCTAGCATCGCATAAAATATGTTTTTCACTCCATATTGATATTGCGATTCTATTGGGATTATTTTATTAGAAAATTAGTTTCAAATGCTAAACATTCATCTTGAGTTCTAAAACATGCAAAATTTTCAACACATCAGCACTATGTTGCATGGATTATATATATTATATATAGTTTTCAAAAATGTAATAAAAATACATCGAGTAGAAAATAGCCTAAAAATTAAATACAAGGGAAATCCCATAATACAACCCAAAAATTTAACCTACCTGCCACCTTCCCCTTTCCACGATGGATATATTTCAGATATCTGTTAGATCTCCTTAAGTGAGTACCGATATTTGATTTCTTGTCTTACATTTCTGAAAACTTTGTGTTTTAAAACTGAAGATGAATGTTTAGTACTCGAAACTGGTTTTCTAATAAAATAATTCCAATAGAAGTGGCAATCAATTCATCAATCGTAATTAGAAAGGTAGGTGAACTTCCCAAACACAATTATAAGGCATGACCATTCCTCTAATACGGGTTCTAATTCAATCCCGAAAAGGAACAGTAACTTAAATAATTTGACCTAAAAAGTTTTGCTGATACTCTGAAAGTCTCAAAGTTTTAAATCTGCTGGAAGATGGTCTGACAAGAGTGTTTTGTTACCTTATAAAACAGGAAAAGTGGATGGCTCTAGGTAAAGGATGAAATTAATTAATCCTAAGGTGTAATACTCTGTAAAAGAGCCAGTCTAGCAAGCCAGATATAAAACCTTTCAACGCCTTGAAGAAGTACTAAAGGAAGTCCTCAACGAGGAAGACTTGTAAGCTCCTTTTGCGATGGTTAGGCAAGTAATCGACTTTAAGACAGCAACTGGACATTCGATGGGCGCTGATAATAAAACAATATAATTCAAAATCTAAAATACAAAATCATTTAACCAACATATCGGTATCGACAATTGTGAATCGATTTCCTGCTACCGAGAATCGACAATTTCTGGGACTGTATGATGGCGATAGTTCGAGTATTCATGGTTTCGTAGTACTTGTTGGTTTTTCTTTTAGGCTATTTAATAATTGTGTATTATAAAAACCATATTATGTCTATCTGCTATGCATTCGACTGTAACAACTTGAATTTTGTTGGTTGAACTTGTAATTTTTAAATTCTGTGAATTTAATTGTAATTAAAATCCGTGAAGGTTTCTTAAGGCCATCATTAGTTGTTACAAAAATATGTGCTATAAGCAAAACGATATTTTTAAAAATAGGTTCAAGAAATAGCAACATTGTTGAATATACTAATTCATTTGTAAAAACATTAATGGCTCGTTGTTATGGAATAAATTTTATTTATCTATGCACATCATTTCAGTCAAGATATTAAGAATGACCACATGTTTCGGCTGGTGGAATTGGCTGCAAAAGCTAAGGATTGGAGTACTTTGAGCATACCCACTCTTCCACCAACATGTCAGCTCTATCTTATGCTCAAAGGCTCAAATTCCACGTGAACGGGTTAAAATTTATTTCGTGGCGGACCCACAAAATGAATCTTTGCCTTCCCATCATGGCTAAAATAGTTTGGCAACCTGCAGAGTAACACGTCATTCCTGCTCTAGTTGGAGTACACAAGGGCGTTAAAACCAACGATTAAACGCTTTCATAATAACTTCTGAGGTACATACGATGGTGTTCTGAAAAGTTTCAGACACGTATAAGGCATTTTTTCTGAATTTTTTTTTTTTATTTTCAACATAGTCTCCTTGTAACTCTACACACTTCTCCCAGCGATGCCCCCATCTCTGTAACCCGTCCAAATAGTACTCGGCGTTTTTCTCTGCAAAATAATTGTTTACGTAGGTGATTGTCTCTTCATTTAATAAAAATCGCTGTCCTCCGAGCGCAATTTTTAGATGAGGGTACAAAAAGAAGTCGCTTGGGGCTAGATCTGGTGAGTAAGGCGGATGGTCAAGCAGTAACCGTTATTTGTGGATTTTCACCATGGCAACCTCCAAGGTGTGAGATTTTCTGCGAATGTGGTCATTTTCCCGCAATTTCTGCCTTCAGCTTGTCAAGTAATGATGCGTAGTATGCTCCTGTAATGGTTTTTCCTTTTTGAAGATAATCGATTAAAAAAAAAGGCTATCCCAAAAAACAGTCTCCACCAGTTTCCCAGCCGAAAAATCAGTTTTTGCTTTTTTAGGAGCCGGTTCACCCTTTGCAGCTCACTGTTTGGACTGTATTTTTGTTTCGGGCATATAATGGTGTATCCAATTTTCATCTACAGTAATTAATCGGCGCCAAAACTCGGATTTATTGCGCCTAAACTGCACCAAAACAGCATTGGAAATGTTCATACGAACACGTTTTTGGTCTAAAGTGAGCAAACGCAGCACCTAACGCGCGGACAGCTTTCTCCTGCCTAAATGTTCATTAAATATGTGACAAACACGTTCTTTTGACATGATCATTACCTCTGCTATCTCTCTCACTTTAGTTCGGCGGTCGTCTAGCATCATTTGCTGAACTTAGGCGATGTTTTCGTCGATAGTTGCAGTTTCGACGTCACGAACGTTCATCGTCGCTCAAGGTCTTACGGCCACGTTTAAATTCAGCTGCCCAAAATTTCACTGTGTTAATGATGGTGCAGAGTCCCCATACACAGAAACCAACTCATATTTAATTGCGTTGGTGTATTGCCTTTCAAAAACAAATATTTAATGACAGCTCGGTACTCGATTTTGTCCTTTTTTACAAAAACAGTCACATCAACTTACTCAAACGACTGTTACATAACAACTGCTCGTCCTAAATGGCTGAAACTTTGGTGAGTAACTGTCAACAGATAAACAACGAATTAACTAAACTTTTATTTACGAGTGCTGCTATCTTCACGTTGAGGTTGGAAACGTTTCAGACCATCCTCGTATTTTTAATTTATGCAATAATTTTTTTTTTTTATTCGTCAAGCTCTTTGAACCATTTCCATAATTACACTTCTATTCCACGAGGAAACTATTCGATTTATCAAACAATTAAATTGTTTATCAATAACAAGATAAAATAGGAGCGATCCTTCGATCTGAATTATTCATCGGTCCCAGCCGAAATCAGAGGAGAGGATTGAAAGGGGAAGCCAGCTGCCTGGAACGAATTTAATATGATTTTGTTCCCGCCTGGTTTGAGGCCTGTCATTGATTAGAATCAACTGAAGAAGGAAAAGGAGAATAACGAAAATAAGAATCGAAAGAGCATTGTCATTCTTTAGTAAAACTGAAGTTTTCACTGTATTATTTTCCTGATTAATTAAGTATACATATTTAATTTAAAATATTAATATTACGCTTTGAGCTACAATAAGTTTTTATCCCTAAAACCACCCTATTACTGATCTATAATATAATTATTCCTCTTTGTGCTGTATTCTTGTTATTATGATCCGTAATAAAAACATTATTTAGTTTATAAACTATTATTTCTTATTAAATTTAATAACACGAATAAACCCCAAAACAACTCGTACATTTCTTAACAATCAAAGTCTTAACAATCAAATACTTTAATCAATTTTCTTCAAAGATAAAAAAGAGGGGTTATTTATATTATAAACATTTGTACTTGAATGCGATACTTGTAGCAAATGCGAGTGAGATCTTAGATCTTGACAGAGCGCACTGTTTCTTTAGTAACTTTTCTCAAAATTAATTTTTTTTACTTTTATTACAAAGGTCGATTTCATCAAGTAAACATCATAGTTTAACTTGTGTATGATTATTAAACATTGTAACCAAACAAAATAATTGGTTATATCTATATTGTTTGTGAGTGCTTTAAAAACAAATAATATAAATTAAAAAAAAAAAAAAAACTAATAACCCGCAGGAATATGAAACTGATCAAACCAGTCACACAGTAATATTGTTTGTTTATTTCGTTTAACGTCACTTTATGCTGCTATGGCTAATTGGACGATGCTACGGTGGGAGTCCTAAATTTTGCCTATCCCGGAATAATTAGGATAGGGATCTTTAACGAGTACCTGACATCGCACAGGCTCGGGACCCCCATTTTACGTCCCTTCCGAAGGACGGCATAGCTAAGGATTTTTCACTCCCTTTAAAAATTCCTAAGGTCATCTGCCGGGCTGCGAACCCGCGATCTTGGGTTTAGTAGGTTGCTATGCTAACCACTACACCACAGGTGACCCCTCACACAGTAATATTATTACTATTTTATTTTTAATTTCATTTAAAAAAAATCCTTTTTTTCCTGTTTTATTAATTATTTTAAAATCTAATTTAATAATTTATTTTATATAGAAAAAAAAAATGAACTGGTTAATTATATTTTATTTGGTCCATGGAAAGAAAAATCATTACATTTTGAAATTGATATTTTTGTATTCGAATTTTACGAATTTTAATGACTTGCTGCTGGGAAACTGTTCTCCATCTTCATAAAGACATCAGAGAAAGATGTTTACTTAAGTACTGTTGTAAAAGTATGCTAGTGAAAAGAACCTGATTGATACGAATTAGTAAAATAATCTGAGACAAGCAGTAGATATTGTAAAAATATTTCTAAGATTTCGATCAACATTAACTGTTCTCCATCTTCATAAATTAGAAAAAGTATACTTAAGTAACTGTGTAAATATGTAGTGAAATGATTGATGAATTAGTAAAATAATCAAAATAAATTTTAAAATATTATGTAATTTATTAAATACAACTATTAATTAGATAAAAGAAGCATTGTATAATGTTTTACTACAAACGTTTTGGGAAGGTCCCCTATAAAATTAGTTTTGCGCTTATATTTCGAAAACGGTGCGACATATGCAAAACATGACTATTTACTAAATTTATGTTTTATTCTTTCTTCAACTTTTACTCTATACAAATTTTTCATATTCTATAAAATTAGGGAACTGTACCAAATTTTAACTACATCTTTATAGTTCTAGGAAGGTTTATAATACATTGTATATACATATATTTCCATATATATATATATATATATATATATATATATATATATATATATATATATATATATATATATATATATATATATAATATGTGTGTATATATATATATATATATATATATATATATATATATATATGAATATGTGTGTGTATATATATATATATATGTGTGTGTGTATATATATATATATATACATTTTATAGAATACATTTTACTATAAAAATAGTTAAAATCAAGTCTTGAGTGCCAGAAACAAGGTTTGCCAAACTATCACATACTTTTATAGTTAGAAATTAAAATCTAACCAGATGGATCGATAAAATTATTTCTTCCAAATTGGATGTTGAATCATGCTTGTCCTCTTCAAACACCTAATCAATGCAATTCTAACCAGGTCAAAAATTACTGCTATGAGTAAAAATATTATTGAAGATATAATCCTAAATTCCATGCTTCAATACGAATTCTTTATCGATAAACAAATGAAATTCAATTATTAGTTAAAATAATCCAAGTTCTTTATTTATGAGAGCGGACGAGAAGGCGACGGGGTATGCTAGTATACCATAAATTAAAAACGTTATTGTTTATTATCAGTTTTAGGATTTAATAACCTTGGGTCATGGGCAGTTGACAGAAACTTACTTAATAATAAAACAAAAACTACTGTTTCTTAGCTTTAAAAATAGAATCAATGAGATGCCACTTTTTTCTTATCCTCCTCACCATCCAAAATAAAAATTAAATTAATCGTATACTAACCAAATAAACTGAAATATTAGCGAAATTCACTAATAAATTAATGCCAATAAACAAAAATCTCAACTAATCCTTGGCTTGTTGACATTACCATTTGTTTACATAAATAAGACAATGAGTAACAGTAAATCCTACATTAATTTTACATCATTTAAACTGAATTATAAATATTTTGCCAAAATCACCTATTTAATTATAAATATATATATATATATATATATATATATATATATATATATATATATATATATATATATATATATATATATATATAGCTTTTTGAATAAATGGAAGTATTGTTAAAAGCTCAATAGAATGTAGTAGGTATTCGTGTAGATTAATCAAAACAAATAAAAAAAGGAACAAAAATAAGGTTTAGTTTGACATGGTAGTTATATGGAAATGAGATAAGGTTTAGTTGAATGGTAGTTTAATATGAAATGAGTAATATTTCTGCGAAAAAAACGGTTCAAAGATAACAGAAAAGAAAAAAAAAAAACATGTGCAGGGTATTTAAAAAAATGAAACCGACGTTAGATGATTTAATCAAAGAAAATAAATTTTAAATCCAATTGATAAAATTGCATGTCGGTAAGAATAATATCACGAATGTTAAGATAGAACCCAATGTCCTTGTAATTCAGGTTATATATTTTTTTCCTTCTTGAACTTTAATATTCGTCTCAATTTTTCTGAAAAAAATAAATTATGATGTGAGATATATTTTATGTTCACTGTTTTTTACTTTTGTTAAATATTTGGAAAGAATCAATATGTTTACAAAGTTAATGTTGCTTCATGAATAAATAGCTTGTAATTCCATTCAAACAGTGAACTGTGGAAAAATATAACTCCAGATCATTATTTTTTTGTAACATGATAATAAAACTAACAACAAAATCATATTGTTTACCGTTCAAAATAATTAGTTTACAAGTAATATTTTTTTTCTGAAATTTAATACAATTATAATGGATATATGTCTTTTTTTCAGAGAAAAGAAATTATGTGTGATCTTTTTTATCTTTACTGTTTACTTTTTCTTATTATTTGAAAAGAAATAAAATTCCTTTTACAAAGTATATATATATATATAATATTTTTACAAAGTATATGATACTTAATGGATAACATTGAGTAGTTCCAATGAAACTGTGCACTTATGAAAAAAATACATTTGCCAAGCGTATATCTCGGAAACGGTACATAATATGAAAAATGTGTATAAAATAAAAGTTGTAGAGAATATATTTAACATAAATTTAGTAAATAGTCATGTTTTGTATATGACGCATTTTCGAGATATGAGCGCTAAACCAAAAAAAGGGACCTTCTGCGCCCCCCCCCCCTTCCTGTTCCCAGGCCCAAAAACTCTAGGACTTTTAGTATGTATATTTTCTAACAACGCTGAACAAGTTTCCGAAGAAAAAACTTGGATTACAGAAAACGCACTCTATAATGCTTTATTGACTGGACTAACTGTCCATTAAAAAAAAAAGGCAAAATATTTTTTTTTTTTTTGTTATGAACCCATTTCCTTCCCCTTCTAAAATTTTGCCTACATGTAGTCAGTTATAGTATAAATCACATATATTTTTTTCGAAAAAATCGAAGGGTATGTATTTTGGGAATAACGAAAACCGTTTTTGGATGTATCGAAAAAATTCAAAATGAACGGAAAAGATATGAAATTAAAGGGCATTTCATACGGAAAAGAATGCCGCAAATTAGCTCTGTTGCAGCAATAGTTTTTTGATGGCGTATTTTTGAATATACTGAGTGAGGACCGAAAACAGCAGTTTTTTGAATTTTTAAAAGCTTTTAATCCAAAAACCAAAAGTCAGAAAAATATAATATTTTACATTTTAACTAACCTTGGTATGTATAAGTACTATACCAAAAATCATAGAAATAGGAGAGGTCAAGGTCCAAATCTAATGTAGAATTGGTTCATTTGGCATAGAAGGTCCCATAATATATTTAAATACATCATTATAAACTATTTATAACAGGTTTTGTTGAAAATTTATTTAATCTCCTACAAATAAGAATTCTAAATTTTAAAAAAATAATTAGACCTTTATCTTGGCTCCAAAAAAACTCTCTTTTTTAAAACCTACTTTTTTCGTTTCGTGTCATAAATAAAAAATATTAATTCTTAATTGAAATGTGATATAAAGGCTAGAACACGAATAGGAAACTGCTATTTTAGTTCTTTACTTATCTGCTTATTTTCTTAAGTAGAATTACATGTCAGATATTTTTTTGTTATATAAATCTATAAACACGGTATCTGTTTTGGCATGATTGAATTTCAAATTTCACAAATATCTAAGCTAAGAAATGTAAATTCCTGCCTTTACCTTCATTTTTCCAAACAAAAACACTCCGTTACCGTTTTTACAAAACACAAAACTAAAAAATATAAGATTAACAAAACATGTATGTCCAAACGGCCATAAAGTTATAAACGAAGCCCTTCGAACACTGCTGAAGCCGGACACCCGAATTCCAACGGAAGCAATGATCTGCTTGCCGACTTATCCTTATTGCCAGCCGAATAATAAAGACATGGAGATCAGGACACATCCTCTGCTTCCTAAAAATATGGACTGATATGATATGGCAGAGCCACATATTAACTGAAAAAGAACAATCGAGGGCTTGTTTTATCTCTTGAGCAAGCGTAGCACGCGGTGCAAAGCCTAAAGGATGGAAGGAATGAGTCCATTGCATATAATTAACAGTGGGACCACTGAAAAACAAACGAAACATAAGAAACAGTTTTATAACCTCAGTATTGAGGTGTTGGATATTACCAAAAATCACTACCAACAATATCGAATTTATTTGCCGAGGTCATATTGAATAAAGTAAGAGATCTCTAAATCTGAAATTGATGACATATCTGAGAGACCCACAGCGTACGTGTACTACCTGTCCAGTTTTTGGTTCCTTAACGGTAGGTCCTAGCGACAAATGTTATACGTATAACAAAAATTATTTTCTATTAAATTACTGATGGGGAAGCAATCGGCAAATTTTCGATCCGAGCAACACCAACACAGCTAGAGCCTGTCAAAATGTTACATTTTCTAATGTGAAAAAAACGATAAACCAAAAAAGTACAGACCCCCCCCCCCCCCCCCCAGCTAAAAGACATCCACGTCAAAAATATTATCATGATATATTTATATGAAAATATAAATTTTCAATCAAATGTTCTGGTAGTAAATGTTTTCAGAAAGATCACAAAATTATCGAACGTTTCAAACAATGATTTCTGGTACTTATTTTTTATGATAAAGGTTAATTAAAAAAAAAACTTATGAACTGTCAACGGAATTTAAAAATTATAACTAACTTATAATAAAAAAAGTATAAATTTCATTGGAGTGTTAGCAATTGGAAAGACGATTAGAGCTGCCCTTCAATCGACTGAAGGTTTCATGAAAAATAACCGTAATAAGAAACTAGATTTGCACATTAAAGTCGGCAACATATTTTACTGAACAACCTAAAAATAATAGTCATGGCACCTAAGTTCGAAACTACTATTCAGACATATAATTATCTGATAATGAAAATTTGATTATTATTTTCTATTGTTGCCAAACAAAACACCTCTCGAGGATAACCGTTGGTCCTGCAAAAACGTCCTTGTGCCGCGCCGAATCATTCCAGGCTAAACATTTTTTTCCGCTCAATAAATATTAATTAATAATCAAGAAATAAAATATTGATTATGACTGACCAATACTGAATTATGAATTGTTAATTTTGTTTTATCAAAGGATTTATTTACTTTTTATTTTTGGTTTAGTTGTTTTGTCATAAAAAATGAATCAAAAGTAACTTCAAAGATTCATTATTTTAAAGATAAATATAAAATAGCTATAAGTGATACATACTTTTATATATTTACCCTTGTTTAACGGTCTAGACTTAATCAACGGTGACTTTGGTTATTTAAATAATTACTTACTCTTCGAAGAGCTGCTTTAAATTCCACTTTATGGACTAGTAGATGGATGATAATGTTACGTTTCCAGATCTACAAAATACGACAAAGATAACCCTAACGGAAGAATGCACCTCACGACACCGCATTCAACCGCAGACTGGGGTCCCTAGACCGGGTGGAGGGGATACAAAGCGGTCCTGTAATCAGTCACTAAGTTCCAGCAGCTTTCTTGTCTCAACTTCCCCGCTCTCTACTTCAAAAGAATCTTTCTTTGACGAGGGTGAAACCATCCAATGTTGCGGAAGATATTTGGAAAGGAATCAAATCTGAACTTTAAAACATTCCATTCCATTTGTTGGTTTCGGTGCGGTTAAAAAGATAATAAGGCACTTGTTTTTATAATATTTTATTTTCATACATGAATTATTCTGCTTTTTATAGGAAATCTGCGTTTATGGAGTATTAACAAAAAAAAAATGGTTGGTGGCTACATTTAGATTAGCTGGATTCCTTCCTCAAGTGAAGAAAGTCGCTCGGCCGATTTCTTTTCCCTTGAGGTACACCATGATGGTATAGAAGGATCAATAGATTTAGGATCGATGAATTATTTACCACTTCCAAATATGTCGATACTCACCTTAGGAGGCAAAATGAAAATGGTTTCTGAAAGAAATCAGGATCTTCATTTGGATTACCAGATGCATACTTAAAACAGTCCCATTTTAAATTTGTTTCCAATAGGAACTGAAAAAGCGAACAAGGTAGAGGTGAAACCTAAAGGACCCTCCCTATCTGACCCTTTTATCTCTTTACATTCAGTAACTTGGTCCTATATCTTTCAGAACTGCCTTTCATTTTGCCTACTTAGCTGAGCATCAAAAAAGTTTGATTTCTTGTCTTATATTTAAAAATAAATTAATATATCTAATCTACGTAAAAAAGTGCTGATGTTTTGAAAATTTTATAACGTTTTTAGAACAGATGATGAATATTTAACAATCAAAACTAGTTTTCAAATAACGATAAATAATTCTGCCATTTCTATTGAATTATTTTTCAATCCCGATTAATTTTGCTTCAGCCGCCGACGTGTAATGTTTGCATATATTACATTATCATAATAGGCATTATACAATGTAATAGGTTCTTGTTGGAATGTATACATTACAAGATTGATATGTATGTTCAGTAAAATATAACAACCAATTTGAAATGGGCAGCAGAACACAATGGAGTGTTTTTCTCACATATTTACGGTGGCTAAATTGCCAGAATATTGACCACTATACTACTATAATTACTTTTTAGTAATGGCCCCTGGCTTATCTTCATTTCATTTTATAGATTTATATATAGTATACAGTTGTAAATATCATAAAATAAATAGAAAATAGAAATTTCATTTCTATTGTTGATTTTGTTAAAAAAACAAATAAACATTAATGCATTTCGTTCCATAATTGAAATTGCAGAAGTCCACAATTGAATCCATAATTGAAGAAATTTAACAGCAGTGCCTCAGATGGGTGTGTAAACCACTTGAACTAGGTAGCGGAGGAATCATTAAACAAAAAAGATATCTAGACCTGATATGAAGGATAAACCCCATATGGTTGAATCGAGACGTCAATGGGAAGAATGTGTTGAGTTTGATATACTAGATTTGCTTTTTCTGGAGCGAGTTATATATATATGTGTGTGTGTGTGTGTGTGTGTGTGTGTGTGTGTGTGTGTGTGTGTGTGTGTTTGTGTGCGTGTGCGTGTGCGCGTGCGCGTGTGCGTGTGCGTGTGCGTGTGTGCGTGTGCGTGTGCGTGTGCGCGCTGTGTGTGTGTGTGTGTGTGTGTGTGTGTGTGTGTGTGTGTGTGTGTGTGTGTGTGTGTGTGTGTGTGTTTTAGTACGGTTCTTGAGGTTCAGTCAATAAATAAAAAAAGCGAATATTAGTGAAAGTAGGTCAACTGTTAAGGTTAGGTTATTACTCAGATTTGAGATTTCAACTATTTTGGCAACGTTTCGAGACTATATTGTTCTCATAATCATGTTACTAGTAACATTCCATATCCATTGGTAACATTGGCATGATTATGAGAACAATATAGTCTCGAAACGTTGCCAAAATAGTTGTTTTTTATTTATTGACTGAACCTCAAGAACCGTACTAAACATTTAATAGTAACAGTCAAGAAATTTATCCATATATATATATATATATATATATATATATATATATATATTATTTTTTATTTTGAAGAGAAAAGATTTGACCCCAGTTGGGACTCGATTACTTTAATTAGATCTATTGACGAGCTGTCATATATATATATTAAATTATGAAGTGGTTCTTGTTTACTAAATATTTTTTAAATATATTTTTATTTTTGAAGAGAAAAGATTTGACCCCAGTTGGGACTCGAACCCAAGTCTCCACCTCTCTAGCGTGGCGCCTTATCCACTAGGCTACCGGGCTCGTATCCGAATACGATCCATATATATATGGATAAATTTCTTGACTATTCCATTCCTATATATATATATATATATATATATATATATATATATATATATAATAGTAGAGATTCATGATGATATCGGTAATAAATCTTAATGCAGCTTCCAAAGGTTCCTCAGACAATATGGCTCGAATCCAGTAAACTCCAGACAAAGAACTCGAATGTTTGAACAGACGTTTGTATGAATCACGCTGCCGAATCGGTCAAGATTTATTCAATTGAAACCAACTAGTTTGTATAAAATTTCTTCCTAAATATTAGAATTAACATTTAAATTAGTACTCTTTTAGATTTTTCTTTTTAGATCGTGTATAAGGGTAAGTACATTCCCTAACGATCTTGCGTGATTGTTTTTATGTCTTCGAAAATATTCTCATCTTATAACAGTGTTAAAGTTCCATTCCGGATAAGTTCTTTTAAATTTACATCGCGAAGGTTAACCAGTCGCTGTCTAGAACTTTCGATTGCTGTCATTGTACAGGCTCGTTCGTATTCAAGTAATAATACAAATCTGTCAGAAGATTCTAGAAACTAACGTTTGTCTAAAGATATCTAAATTACATTGGAAAATATGGAGTTTTCAAATCATGTTAAACCATAAATTAAAATTTGTATTTAAATAGGGAATTATGAATAAGTGTTGATTAGTTATTCAATTAGTTTGTAATTTATTCCTTATTAGACTATTCGTTATTATAATATTGATTTCTTATTCTGGAAATTTCAAATGAAAAAAAATTCAGGGGCATGTTTCAATCTCATTCGACCGATAAAGTTGTTATTCTGAAATATAATCTTCATTCAAAGATCTTTTCGTTTCATTGATTTATTATCCTTCAACTTTCGATATGTCTATTGAAAATAATATTACAAATATACATTAGAGATAAAAACATAAGTACATATATACAGGAACGCGTACTATTTGAATAATTTAATATTTTTAAATTTGTATGATGAAATATTATTTAAATATCAGAAGAAACCTGAAGAATTTTATCTCATTATTTATAAAAGTATAGTAATTAATTGAGAGATGTTTTGTGGCTTTACTATTTACTTCGCCTTTATATAGTTCATCTATTTATTGCACATTTTATATCATACATGTATATGTATATATATATTTATATATTTATATTAGGGATGTGTCGATCCCAAATGTCGATCTCGATTCCACCGATTATCGAAAATCCACGATACAAACTCGATCCCTCGGAACCGATCGACATCGCTGACTTTATTGATAATTTTGTGTTACCTAATTATACAATGATTTTTTTAAATTTTCAATAAAGAGCAATTTTTCTTGTACTAGATTAACACTGCTTGGTTCAGAAATAAAAAAAAATATCTTGAAGAATAAATACTGCAATCGTTAAAGACATTTGTTAGCAAATGGAAAATTATAAAAATAGAATTACAAATTTAAACTGGTGAAGCTGTAGCACCAACAAAATAAATGCAGGAATAAATTATCATTATTTTATTATACTTAGAGAATTTTATAAACTCAGAATTTAAAAAACATTTTTTCTTTTGTAAATTATCTGAATCATAATTAACTTATATATTACTATTGTTGATAATAAATGCTACTTGCTGTTCACTACTTTATTTAATGTATAAATAATTATACATTAAATATTAAATATAATTATAGTTTTTTTAGGTCTCACAAAGATTATTTTTTCCTACGATAATTGTTTTTTTAACAGAAGTATCGGTACCGGAATGGAGAATTGAAAAATTTTGGTAGCGGCAAATCACTGATTAATATAATACAAAATGTACAATGCCTCATATTATAATCCTCATTATGTGAAAAGTTCATTTCACCAACTTTATGAAAAGAATCGTTGTGGTCCATGTTAGAAATAAATAAGATATAATATTAATTTTTTTTTTTCGTTATTGAAAGGAATATTCGAATAAATTGTTAGTATACGAGTAAATAATATGAGTAAATTTATTTTTGTCATTCGTAAACCGAAAATAAACTTAATAATGCCATTATTTTTTTATTTTGAAATAACTAATAAATGTGATTTATTCCTAAAAAATTGTCACTGAAAATCCCTGGATAAATAAATAAAGCTTAATGCTGGTCTATATTATTCATATGATGAACAAAGTTAGCAAAATAACCATAATTCCTCAGTTAGACAGAATATTACGAGTGTTCATTTTACCTGTTTCACCCTGCAAAATTAAGTAATTTTTTGCACGCAATGACTCAATCTAGAAATAAAAGAAAATGGCGACGAGGATATTTTGCATGGCGAACCACCTGTCTGTAATTAATATTGCCGCACTATCTGAAGGTAATGGCCCCAAACAATTAAAAGGTGGCTAAAGATTAATAGCTTGCTCGGCTAAAGTCATTTCTCATATTGCGATATCTATTCGATATCCGTATAAAACAAAAGTTTACAACTTTGTTTTCGTGACTAATTGTTGAAAATCTGTAATAGCGTGTGAGTTCTAAAAAAAAATAATATATTGTTTTATTTTAATATTAATGATATTAAAATGAACCGATAATTTTTTTTTTTTTTTACATTTTGGATTATCTGTTCATTGTTATTAAACAATCATGTTTAGGCTGCATTCAGATCTGGTGGCCTCTACTATAATAAGTGTTGTCAGTACCGTTACATAACGTTTTTTTTTTTAACAGTGTTTGTCAAAATTGCAACCTTTAAAAATGTCGTTAGTTGTAAGATGTTCTACGAGGAACTTGATTCTGATTTTGAGTCCGCCTGATGGCAAAAAGAATATATCTATACTGTTTAAAAACAAGATGTGCTGAACTATAATTAAGAAAACATACATACAATAAACTTCATATATATGTATATATATCTTCATTATTCATGAATCTACTTTAAGTCTCACAACTAAATCCATTGTTGCAAGATGAAGTTATATAAAACTTTCAGAGCACAACAACGGTCTGGGTAAAACTCTGAGTTCTTTTGTATGTAAGAGTAATGTAAGAATGAATTCTTGTTTTATATACAAATAAAAGCATATATTGTTACTCAATGGTTTTCGTCTCCGGACTTTTGATATATAAAAAAAAAAGAAAAAGGAAATTAATTGCAGACTTTTAGTAGAAACCTTTTAGTAACACCCTCTTGAATGGGTTGACTTTCTTAATCGTGCTGAAACATGAGGTTCTCTATTGCTTAGTTATGTAAAACCAAGTATTCCGCAGTGCTTGTGAAAACATAAATATATAATTATATTCCAAAGGGAAATTAATAAAAGGTTATGAAACAACTAATTATTGAGATTGGTTTGATTAAATACTTGAGGGTTTTAGAAGTGTTCTACCAATCTCCGCTCACTTCATTATTTAGGTCATTAAAAGGGGAGAATTTACAAAAGAATAGTTTTTTTTTTGTTTTTTTTGTACAGTTTTCGTTTATTTCATTATTTAATAGTTTAAACAGGGATAAAGTTTGAGATCTCCAAGAACCCAACGGATATCCGTAAATAGAAAAATGCACTTAAAAAACAAGTTGGGGTTGGTCTCTTCACTGTTTATTTACCTACCTCAGAACTTCTCAGCCAGGGATGAAAATAACTTCTATTGTTTAAATCAACAGCCGTAACTACTCGAGCTGTATATAAAAAGGCTTTCTTAATTATTAGCTTGACAAAATTATTGTATAAAACCTCTGTTTAATTCTGTAATTAATTTTAATTTTTCTTTTTAAAACCCAGTTTAGTTAAAACTAATTGAGAGTGGATAAGTTAAGTAGGGCAGAGGCTTAGTTAAGGAATCCCGAGTCCGAGGGCTTGTGTGTATTCTGCATATAGTATGATTGTTTCTCATTTTTTGAAAATTATTATTTATTTATTTATATAAATTATTTAGAGCCTATTTGTTTATTATCGTGTATATATTGTATAAATGGATTCATTAGCATCAATATTACTTATTACTTTTGAGTGAGGGAGATTGTAATATATACTCAATAAAGCATTTAGCACCTGACAATAGAACATATTCTTGTTGAATACATAAAATACCAGAAGCAAAGAAAATATAATGGTCTGATGAATCAAAACATTTCAACATTGCTTGAAAATAACACATATCTCCACATACACATTATTCACTTTTTGAAACAAACAAATCTGTACAAAGACTTATAGTTCTCAACCTGAGTATGGTGTCTCTATCAAATGTGGTCGTACACGGCACCAGAAAGTAAATAAATAAATAATAAAGCATTTAATAAAAAATAAATAAATAATAAATATAAGATAGAGAGTTTTTTAATACTGTGTATTAGTTGTTTCTTTATGTACTTTTTTTATTTTCATAACTAGGATAGGAAGGAAGGAACGATTTCGCTGGTTGAGGAAATGCGGCTCTATTCATGGAGATAATGATGGTCGGTTGTCCCCTGTTCTGCTTTTAGTATTTCAATGCAGGATGGGATCGAAACAATCATGAATGTGAACATCAAAATCATCTTGTCATTAACTTTCGAAAATAATAAAATAAAGGAATATAATCTCACGTTCACGAATGTTCAATAATGACAACATTGATTAAATTTAAGCCATTATACCCTTCGTTTATATTTTTTTGTAAACAAAATTAAAAAGCTTACTAATGGTACTAAATATTTTCTGTTTTAGAAATTCAAAGTTTCTTCGTTGAATGAAGTTAAAAATAGAATAGACAAAAAAACCCGATAAAAATTTTACGTTTCGTACAAATGAGCCGTAGAAGCTGAGAAAAAAATGAATAAAACGTGCTGAAAATCTTATTTTATGTCTCGAATTTGAAAAACGATACCCACGTTGTTCTTTCGGGGATGAAATGTTAGTAAAAATATCAACATGTCATAATAAATAAGGACATTCTATACACTTACAGCTCATCATGCTAACTAAAAAATTATTAAAACTCTTTTTATAGAAATAATATCGTCGATATAGTACTTTTTTTATACAGTTGAAAGTTTTTGATATACATTGAGAAAAACTATTGAAAGCGACATAAAAACCGCTCTTCAGCCTTCCACCCACTTCCCCTTAGTTTTTTTAGATGTACATAACACCCCGATGAACAACTGTACCAAAGACTAGATTTTTTTAAATTTCTATTGCCTTTGTTAATAATATAAATAGATATATATCCCTTAACTTATCGCTCAAATATTCCACTTTACTTAAAGTAATATATTTAATTAAATATAAACACCCCACAAAGGATCCCTTATATTAATTTTATTTATAATAAACATTTTAGCTAATATGAAGCAACAGGGATTATATCTGGCTTATTAAATTATAATTTATACCAAGTTTTAATAAAGCTGAGTTTGAGCACAGCTCCAAGTTTCGTTCCGTCAGCGCTGCAATATTTCCATCAAGGCACCACCTAAGCCAAATCTTACAAATTACTACTTTGATTCAATTAATAAATCCTAAATTTAATTATAATCATCTAATTAGTTAATAAGATATAGCCATGTATTTTGGTACTACTATCGACGAGGTGTAAATCGATAAATCGGCCCAACCTGCAATGCATCGATTCCGACGCTTCATTTCGAGTTTCACATTTATTGATAGCTCTTTCCTATAACCTCACATGTAAAAATCTATTTGTAGAGTTTTAACTTAAGTTGCATTCTTTAGTCTGTTATATTGATATTTCGTCTTCTTAAATGTAAAAAGGTGAAACAGTATTTAACGACATGAGAATCAACATGTTTTCTTATTTCCACTTCCCTAGTGTGTAAAAGTGTAAAACAAGTTAATAACAATCGTTTCTACGTGAATTTGGTGTTTTATATATTTATATTTTGTTATTTTCACTCCCCTCGTGTGAGAAATTTTCAAATCACATATTTTGAGAATAGATTCTTTTCAATCATACTAACAAGGGGACGTTTGCAGTTGTAGCTCACAGATTTGAATGCCGATTTTTGTGTGGGTAGTAGGGACCTATAATAGTGCAAAACTAGAATTATAGCCGCCAATGGGCATTAGGAGCCGAGAAAAAAAAATAAAATATGAAAATCACGTTTAATTTTTTTTCTCAGCTCTCAGTCAAAATAGAGAAATGATTCTTTCACGTTTAATTGTAGTTATGTATGCTATTTTAAATAAAAATATATTCGTTATGCTCAAAACACTAGCCGGCTTTAGAGTGCTCAAAAACTTCAAAAAAATGACAAAATTCCCAGGAAATCCGCTGTAAATTAGTGGAAACTTTTTTTCATGAACAACTGACCTCAAATCTGGATTTAACGCACCATAAAACTCTTATATGTGAAATTTTATAAAAATAAAAAAATATTGATTTTTTACCACTTTCGAGGAGGTTAAAATTTTGAAGTTGAGATTTCATCAACGATTTCTACCGGCCATAACAACTGCTGCGTTCAACCGATTACAATAATAATAGCATCACTAAAATCAGCATACATTCTGCTTTTTATTCATGCGTATAACATTGGACTTACTCCAGATTTTAGTGGACAAAAACTGATGTGAATGAAAAAATCCAAGGTCACCTATAACTTGAGATATTTCAATAAGGGGAAATCCTGCGACCTCCGGATTTGAGCTAAACCATGCAGTTTTATGTCTTCTAGATGACCTTAAAATTTGGTTTTAATCGGTGGCGAAATATGTGAGATAGCGCAAATTATTTACATTTGTTCAGAAATTGACAGCCCCTTCCTTGCCTACTAAAATCCTACAAAATTTTAAAGGTAAAAAAAATTATTTTTGATTTCGACAAAATTTAGTTTCTACATGGTTTTTGAGATGAGGAATCTAAAAATAATATCCGTTTTTTTTTTTAAATTAAAATAATAATAGAAATAGATCATTTTAAAAAGTCTTATTTCTATAATATAGGTGAGAACATTTTTTAAACAAAAACGGATATTATTTTTAGATTCCTCATCTCAAAAACCATGTAGAAACTAAATTTTGTCGAAATCAAAAATAATTTTTTTTACCTTTAAAATTTTGTAGGATTTTAGTAGGCAAGGAAGGCTGTCAATTTCTGAACAAATGTAAATAATTTGCGCTATCTCACATATTTCGCCACCGATTAAAACCAAATTTTAAGGTCACCTAGAAGACATAAAACTGCATGGTTTAGCCCAAATCCGGAGGTCGCAGGATTTCCCCTTATTGAAATATCTCAAGTTATAGGTGACCTTGGATTTTTTCATTCACATCAGTTTTTGTCCACTAAAATCTGGAGTAAGTCCAATGTTATACGCATGAATAAAAAGCAGAATGTATGCTGATTTTAGTGATGCTATTATTATTGTAATCGGTTGAACGCAGCAGTTGTTATGGCCGGTAGAAATCGTTGATGAAATCTCAACTTCAAAATTTTAACCTCCTCGAAAGTGGTAAAAAATCAATATTTTTTGATTTTTATAAAATTTCACATATAAGGGTTTTATGGTGCGTTAAATCCAGATTTGAGGTCAGTTGTTCATGAAAAAAAGTTTTCACTAATTTACAGCGGATTTCCTGGGAATTTTTTCATAATTAAATTTATAAGTTTTTTTTCTAAAGGGAATAGTTTTCGGGGAACGAATATATTTTTATTTAAAATAGCATACATAACTACAATTAAACGTGAAAGAATCATTTCTCTATTTTGACTGAGAGCTGAGAAAAAAAATTAAACGTGATTTTCATGTTTTATTTTTTTTCTCGGCTCCTAATGCCCATTGGCGGCTATAATTCTAGTTTTGCACTATTATAGGTCCCTACTACCCACACAAAAATCGGCATTCAAATCTGTGAGTTACAACTGCAAACGTCCCCTTGTAAGTATAGCCCTAAGATGTGACAGATTGTAATATTAATTCTATAAAACACATTGATCTAAAAAGAAATGTAAGAAAGTATATTAGAAGTTTCATATTTCATCAATTTAACATTGATTTAGTTTTTTATATTTTCTTAATTTCACATAATTATTTTCTTATTTCCCATTTTAATATGAGAAGGTGTAACAGGAGTTAATATTAGTTTGAACATGGATTTAAAGTTTGTGAGTAAATCAAGGAGAATCATAGCTAAAATTCAATTCTAACCATTTGACACCTGATTTCATGGAATCAATTACCTAATTTAATAATGATTAAATGTTTCAGTCATTTTTTAGTGAAGTAATGATTATTTGACAAAAAGATTTGATTAAATCATCGAAATTAATAGCAACAAAGTTAGAATCGATAAAAAGTGTTTTGGGCGCGTGGAGGGGCTGGTGTACCTCGTGGATAGTATTTCATTATTTTTAAAATGAAATATGTTAGGCTGGAAGGGAGAATGTCCGGTAACCATAGTTTTGAAAAATCTAAAAAGTACAAAGTCTATATTTTTTATAATTGGGAACGGGTTCAGCGTTACTATACATTTTTTTAAACTAACAAACGGTTCAAGAGGGTTGAAAACATGTGACAATCCTCTTTATAGTCTCCATTAGTCCACCTCAAGTGATAGTACATGTGACAAGCTAACATGTGAAGATGAAATCTCAGTTTCCCCCTTCTAGCCTAATACCCTTCAAATCATAAAGTCCTATAATATGAGATTAGAGAAATTCCTATGAATGATCCAAACCTTGACCTATTTATTATATAATTTTTTTATTTAAACTCATATTTTATTCTCTATGATAAAATTTCAGCCTCAGGACCGCCCCCTGTTCCTGATACAGTAACTGCACCTTTGCAGTTACTGTATCAGGAACAGGACCCAAAGCCCAAAACGTTTTTTTGAAATAATATACGCAAAAATTATTTGCAACCAAACGTTAATTCTGTTTATACACATATTAAAAACAATAAAAGTTGTTTAAAGTGACTTTCAAATAAGTGATATCCAGATATAATACTGAAGAACAATCTAACGTGAAATACTATTGATTCGAACTTTCCCCTTTAAAGTATATAGCTGACTGACATCTGATGAATGTGATTGTGGAAGAGCATTGGGGTCCCAGTCAACCGCACCTCCAAGCACTCCTGGAAACAAAATAAATAAAACGTGGCTGGGGAAAGAATGTTTTAACGATTCTTTTCCTCAAGGCGAATTTATATTTGAGCAGCGGTTAGCAATAAGAGCAACAGTAACATAAAATAAAACAACTAGCCTACTGTCAACACGAAAACATAACCGTTGAAAGTATCGCAGGTAACCATAACCGAGCTAAATCATTTTATAAAAATTATTTATTGATAATAAATACTATAAATATATTGAAAATATTGTATAAATATATAAAACAGGTAAATGTGTGGAACATGGTTACAATGACATGATAATAACTTGTAAAGAACCACTCATTAGAAACACTTCAAGTTCTACATTAGAAGGTATTTTTTGCCATCTTCTTTTCAGATGCCTCGGAGGTTTATCAGGAATCGAGTGTTAAGCAAGTTGGGAGATTAGTGGATTTAAGTGAGAATGGAGTTTGGTATGAAAGGATTGGTATCTTGTTTGGGCTAATTCAACAATTAAATTAAGATCTTTATGGATAAGTTTGTTTGTGGCATAATAAGGAGCATTTAGGATGTTACGAAGGATTTTTGATTGTAAGGATTGGATAAGAGAAAAATTAGAAGGTTTAGTGGAGCCCAAGAGCTCAATATCGTATGTCCCAATATGTCTAATTACTGCCATGTAAATAAGTATTTTATAAGTCAATTGAACGCTTGTCTGGTAATTGTTCGAGTAGACGAAAACGATGAGCATATTTTTGTCTATGATGATGGCTTGTTAGTCGTTTGTCCAGATAGAGTTCTAGGTAGCGAATATGTTCAACGGGGATTAATGACACATTATTAAAGGATCCAGTAGAATATGAAGTCGTAAGTTAACCACGAAGGTAAAAGTTATTTGACGAATTTGTTTAGATTTATTTTGTCCTATTATTTATACTTTATTCTAGCCGGTTTGTAATGTGAGATTGTACTATTTGGTATGCAATGAATGGATCATTATATACTGATGGCAAACCTCTAACATCACCTTAAATTAATTTGAAACTTCAAAAGCTATCATTTTTAAAAAAACTTGGCTCAGGAGATGTTTCTATTCTGTTTTACTATATAAAAACATCGAAATGTTTTGTATTTATTATTATATATTATAATCTAATACCTTATTTTATTGTGATAAAAGTATAGTTGACTGGTATGATAAATGGAGAAGTAGATGATGAGGGATGCAGTCAAAGATGAACACCACGTCTAAGTAGCAAAACTTAAACGCGTGCCAACGTTTCTACTTAGACGTGGTGTTCCTCTTTGACTGCATCCCTCATCATCTTCTTCTCAACTTATTTTATTCTTTTTTATATACTAATCAATCACTTCTAAAACTTCAATATATACACTCAATAGACGTCGCTTCACCATCTTGGTTTCCTCCAACATCGACAAAGAATAGACGTGTGTGCCAGTAGAGATCCGAAATATTCACGAGTTCCGCTGTACAAAATAAAACTCAATCCACCATTTTTTACATTACGGATTCTATTCGAGTGGACATTTCTTCTCCTATTCGTTCTAGAGAAGTATAAACTCTATCACGGTTTATTTTTCGATTTGGGAATCGTAAAATAATTGAAATGCAAATCTTGAATAAAATAAAGAAAATTTTGGCGAACGATTTGTGTTGATCGAAATAATCGTATAACAACAATTCACCAAAGACAATATTTTTGATGATCTAATTGAAAAAAAATCAGAAGTTATCTGTTGGTCTGTATACAACTGAATTCGGTATCGATTTATGGTGCTTTAAAGTGTACGAACATAAATTCAACTAAATGCACTTAGTCACAATGTAATTTTGACGATGAGATAATAAATAAAAATATCTATATAACAATTTACAGTACTTCATAAATTTCAAATAAATACGTATCTATACAGTACGTAAATATTATTTATAACTGTATTATTTATTAAATAATGTAATATATTTATAATATAATAGTATGTTTTTACATTATATAATATATCTTTCTATATAGTATATGAATTAAGTATCTGGATAATAATTTATAAAAATATCTTAATTATTGAAATAAGGAAATGAAATTTAAGTTACAAATATTAAATTAAATAAACCTAAGCTATTGTGTTTTAAACGAGTGGCGTTACGCGTACTTGGAATACGATAGAATAAATATTATTTAATTTTTTTTAAATATGCAATATTCAAAAGTATTCATAACATGAATCGAGAATTAAACCATTGTGTTTCTAATATGCATCATTTCGAATTAAGAAGGGCTTGGCTCTAAAGGGAAAGATGAATGCCTTGAAACAACTTCATTGATCAACCGGAAAGAATTTTCTCTAGATTTCCCCAGGGCCAGTGGTGAGGGGTTGAACTAACTTGCAATATATCGTCTACTGTGTAAAGATCGTTTATTTCAAAACGACAAATTAAAGCAGGACTAAAGGCAGCAATTGTCAAATATTTCCATTTAATCCAAACGTTGCATTTTTCTGATTTTATTGCAAGTTCTTTGATTTGATGCATCAGCACAGTGCTGAATGTAAGCCTTTATAAATATGAATATAATATAAAATATAAATTTCCAAAACGTACACTGTGCATGTTTTTTTGGTGGTTGTCATAAAAAGTGGATAAGTCCAATCACCTTGAAAACGAGTTAACTATTTACCTTCAAAGCAGCAATTTCATTATGTGGTCCTGAACAAATGGTTAAGTTTTCCTTTTTAATAAGACCTTAAAGTATCTATTTTGGTGCAAAAGGTATTTTTAGAGTAATTACAGGATCCAGGAAAAAAGATGAAAAATGCCTTAATGAAAACTGCACTATATTGACTTAGCCACTTCTTCACGACAGCTAGGGATTCAAAATCTACTGCATACTTGATACTATGCATACTATACATTCTGACAATTGAAATTTGTATATTATCGTGTTCATATTTTGTAATTAGTTAATATAGCCGATCTTCATACTAGTAAGCCATAATTATTTAATAATTTCACCTATTACATACTATTTTTAAACGTGCCGTAAACTAAAGTATTTTTTAAACTAAAAAGATCTATTAGTAAAAAGTACCCCTCTGAAATTCATAGTACAGGTTTCATAGAAGGTATATGAAATAAACATAAAACATTTAGCGGCTTTTATTTGCTTTCTTTTGTGAAAAAAATTTTCAATTCTGCTAAGGGAGGTATTTGACAAAATTCTTTTCTAGAATAGAAATTATCGATTCTACCAACAGAGCTCGGCTTCTTCTTTCTACTGCATACGAAATTAAATTATTTTTTCGCTATTTGTTCAAAAACTAATGGAGCTGTCACAAGAATTGCTCCTTTTTTTCGGAACCAATGCAATTGGAAAATTCTAGGTAAATTGTGCACTATACTTGAGCCTTTCAAAACATTTACAGAGAACCTCAGCTCCCGAAAATTCCCTACAGCGTCAGCTCTTATAACCTATGTCAATGGTCTTAACGACGATTGTAAAATTTTTTCAAAGGACCCCGATATTACAGACTTCGATTTATCCACAAAGAACCTAATTGCAAAACTGAAATATAAATTAAATCAACAAGACAGATTTAGTTTTCTCAAGCAAAGCAAAACGCTATCGGTATGCACGTTCCTCGATGCCCGCTATAAAAATTTGGTTTTTAAAAATCGGAACCAAGCTGAACATGCAAAAAGTCTTGTAATGGATAGGTTGACTGCTTTGACTAGTGTTGTTGCAACATCAGTGCCGTGCGAGAGGAAGCTGCTTTTCGAAAGCAGGGATGGTTATAAGCAATCGTCGCACTCGCCTTTCAGTTCAAAAAACTACAAAACTTCTATTATTTAATGTTTATTTTCAAGAATTAATCTGTTAACATTTTCTGATTGATTTGCATATATGTTTTTCCAAAAAAAAATTATCAAATAAAACAATTTTTAAAGTATACATTTTCTTAATAACTATACTTAGCTATAAAAACCTTTCTTATATTATAGTACCTATACAATTTTTAATTGTAAAATAGAAGGAAGAGATTAACAGCCTTAAGTTAAAAACACGGGATGGAACGAAGTATGTAGTAGTTTAGTCAAACTGACGTGGAACGAAAACTGGAACTGATTCTAATAAGTGGTACGGGGCGTTAAATGTCATTCCGCTTTTAAGTCGAAAGGGCCCTTTAATAATCTTGGCATTGCTTTCAAAAATATCCATACACAAAGCACTGAATCATTTCATGATTTTTGACAGTTTATGAAAAAATAAGATGGCTTTTAGAATGTAAGGTAACATATACGAAAAAATATGTGTTTGGAGATGAAAAACGTTTTAAAAATAGCAACTTGGAAAACAATACATCACAAGTATAAAAAAAAAATGGATGCTCTACCCATTTAATTCTTATCGTTTTTAGCCAAATACAGGACGAACACCGACAAAACAGGAAAAAATAAAGAGAAAGCAATTATACTAATGGTCTAACCCCTGCTAAAAAAAAAGAGAAAAGAAAAATATCTACCAACATATTTCAAGACCACGACACATTTATCTAGATCTCGGTGGCACCTGTGAATTTTTTTTTTTTTTTTTTTTTTTTTGTAGTTATTTATCGTTCCGGCCATGTTCTTATCTTATAATTAACTTTTCGTATAATTAAAATAAATATTGATTACAATTTTGTGGCAGTCTCGGTTAATGAAGAAATTCAAATACTGCAAAAAGTTGGTAACAACAATTGAAACCAGTATGTTATCACCAGTGTTGGGAAAAATTTAATCAAGATTGACCTCTGAGATCAAATCAGTAATGAAAATGGTTAACAAATATTGACCACAATAATTCAGTTGATACATTTTGTTGAGATTTATACTAGCTTTTCCCTTCGCACAGTGGGGCTTAAGTGGGGTAAAAACCCCTAAAATTCATTGTTTTTTAATTTTCATTATTTCAGAATACCTAAATAAATGTAGCATACTTTTCTTGTGTTTGAAAATGTTCTAATTATACGGATGCCTTATAATAAATGCCATTCTATTATATCATCAGTAAAACATAAACCTGAATTTGCAAGTCTCTTATGATAGTATTGTCACTATATTGCCCTCTTTGCGGAAGATTATAATACTTACTCGGTAAAAGATATAAAGAAGCATTGAAAATATAAAAATAATTTTTGGTTTTTTATCTTTAGTTTTTGATTATCTCTTTTTTCTGTTTTCTGTCTACAAATATCATTTAGTTTTATTATCTTACTTTACGTTTTATCATAAATTAATCGTTCTTTCAATTTTGTATAAAATATTTATTACTATGTTCATTATTTTTTCTCGGTTTTTAGTTGTTTTTTTGTATATATAATTTGACACTGCAAAAACTTTTATTCATATTTTTTTTTACAGTAAAACCTCGCTGGACCGACTCTCCGGGTATTCCAACCCTCCTGCGGAGTCCGGTGGGGTGGATAGTATTTTTGCGGAAACCCTATTAGTCCAGTAAAATTGTACATTTTGGGGTGAAAAAGGTCGAATAGTTTAGATTTATTTAAATATTGTTAGTGATTGTGTGCTAAAATATAAATTTTTGACCTTGAAGCATTGCGATGCCTCAAAACTTTCGACTTTTTCTGCGTTTCACCCAAGTATCTACTGCAACGTTGGTTCTAAATGAAACCTTTTCATATTCAAAATTCAACTAAACTGAAATTTCTATAATTTAATTAGAACACAAGCTTTGTAGATTAAATGGGGACTAACATTCAAGCTATCAAATTTTCGTAATTATCCCAAAAGTTTGAGGAAAAATTTTAATTTTGTACGGTTTAGCTGATTACGTCAATACTATAACCAATGCTTCTATATATAATTAGCTGGCTAAAACATATCTTGGCAAGCATATCAAACCTAAAATATATATTAGTGTATATAACATGCGTTTCTATTTCTTTAAAAATGCGTTTTAAACATTTCTTTAACATGCGTTTCTTTATTTTTTTTTTTAAATGTTAATAAATTTATACATACATAACATTTGAAATAATTATAATACACTTTCAACTATGAAAAACATGTTTCATAGAAATCCCTGGTTAATCCGATCTTTTGGTCGTTCTGCCCTTCCCTTTGGTCCCTTAGGGGTCGGATTAGTGAGGTTCTTCTGTATTTTTAAAACCTAGGCCACATATGATATTACTTTCAGTTATTTAATGTGTTTCCTTAATTATTAAGAAACTTCTGAAAGACATCAGTACCTACAATATAATGAATCTCTAAAGAATATCGAACTATATTGGAAGTTTGAATGACTATAAAAAAACACTTCAAGTAAAGTAAGAAGTAAGAGAAAAAGTACACTTCAGCGCCCAACATATTGAATCTTCTACACTACAAACAAAAATAAGAGGTAAAGTGGCATGAAAAGCCCATCGCATTTCAGTCACGTTTTTCAGCCCAGGGAGAACTGCAGGTTTGTATCATCCAAGGTCGAGAGTTTTACTATCCGAATTTCTACTAAATTAACTAAACTTATCTGAAGGATTACTTTTTCTGTTTAAGGAAAGCCTATTTTTTTTTTTTATATGATAAAGAATCGAATAAAGCTAATAAGAAAACATTAATATCGTTTTAGAGCTTCTTGATGGCAATATCGATTTCCTTTCTTGGATAAGACGTTTGGAGTTTACGCTGTTTATCATTAGTGTAATTAACGTTGATTTTGTAATTTCTTTTTATTAAAATGATAATTTCCAAAGCAATGGTTTCTTTTGATGTTATTGTACATTTACACGATTAAATTTATTTCTCTTATTTATATATTCTCTAAGATCAATAAATATCAGAGTATACAAAATGTTTTTGAGTTATGTTCTACAGCTATTTGATTAAATCGTGGTACATATTGCAGTGCGGTGTGCGGTGTTTATAATGCGTTATAATGTTATATTGTGCCGTTCATCCCAGATGATGTCTGAATCAAACAAGACCTTGATCCGTTAGTATAAACTTTTTTGGTACTACTATCGGCATTGGTACTATATCGATGCATTCTTATTTCCTTTACCCAATATGCGTATGAAGTGTTAACACAAGTTAATAACAGCAGTTTCTACATGGATTTGATGTTTTATGTATTTATATTTTGTTATTTCCACTTCCCTCATATGAGAAATTTTCATTTTACATGGATTCTTTATACTTATTGCCCTAAGGTGAGACAGATTATAATATTAATTTAATAAAGCTCTTCAATGTTAAAACAAATATGATCAAGTATATCAGAAGTTTCATATTTTCTTATTTCCACTTCTCTAATATAAGAAGATATAGCAGAAATTAACAACATAATTTTCAACATGGATTATGTGTTTTATGTATTTATAATTTATTATTTCCACGTCTCTAACGTGAGAAACTTTATCAGAAGTTAAAATTACTTGTGATTTAGAATTATATTAATTCTGATCCACTATAATATTATTTCAACATTGATTTGGTGTTTATATTGTCTTATTTTAATAAGAAAAGGTACCCAGAAGTTAATAATACTTTGAAAATGTATATTGAGTTAGTGTGTAAAAGGAGAATAACCTTTCCCCTCGTAAAGTAGCGACTGAAACATTGAAATAAATCCGATTAAGGTTAGAATCGATAAAAGTTATTCTGGGCATGTGAAGGAGCTGGAGCGCCTCGTCGATATTGATACCCTTATTGTTGAGATATTAAAGGCTTTGTGTTTGAGTCTTTAAATAAGAAAACAACGAACAAAACATGTTGAAAATGTCTCTGATTCATGATTGATGTCAATTTTATGGCCGGACAATTACAAAACATCTCCTAAAACGAGGCAGACAGTCAGATAAGGTTACCTGGCAGTTAACCAGGCGATTGGACACAGTGAATCACTAACTCATAAAATGGGAGCAGTTTGGTGGCAGATAGAAACAGTTAGGCAGCCCATTGAGAGGCCGGCTATAGGAGGGGAGCAGGTAGCAGGGAATAGCAGCCATCCTGAAAACGTTTGGCCGAGGGGGGAGTGTGGTGGCGAAGTCCCCCCTAGGCCAAGGGGGATACCCAGGCTGTTGGAGATAAACTTCACGATTGGCAATTCACGTACATCAACTAGCTTCAGAGGGGCTCACAATTTATAAACATTCATTCCATTTGTTATTACTGACATGTCTTAAAATAATTATGTTTTTCCAGTTTGTATAACCTAATTCGAGAAAGAAAAAGTGATAACAGATAGTTCCTTTCATTAAGAACGAAAATATTTACCAAAAAACTCAATTTCATCCTGACTCGGAAAAATGCAACGGATATGTATTTGACAAGGAACATGGATATGTCTTTTATTGTAGAATAGAAATGATCAAATTACTTCAATTAATAATTAAATTAATTTAACAGATGTACCCTAACATCTCTAATCTAACACCAATAAATCCAATTCCCAGTTACAAAACCAAATAAATGCCTTAGAACGTAATATAGTTATTGTAAAAGGTAACGATATCTTTCTTTATATATAGAGTGTACAAAAACAAAACCACAGACATCAATAGCAATAATAGATACACAGAAAGTTTTTAAAATTAGCCTAGCCATGTAGGCCTCTCCTGTAATGAAAAGGCGGACAGAGTAGCTCGAAATAAAAAGGTAGAAAAGGATAATGCTAAAGTTCCAACTCCAGACCTACTCAGAGCTATAAAGAAGCAGGCGATAAAAGAATGGCACGATAGGTATGACTGACAGTCACAATCTAAGGGCAGAGATTATTATCAAGTTCAGCCCAAAGAGAGCCTAACCCCATGGTATCAAGCCACCCGTACCAATATTGATAGAACTTATATTGTAAGAATAACAAAACTCAGAACAAATCATGGCTGTAAAAAGAAATATCTTAACCTGATGAAGATAGAAGCCAATAAAAAATTTAAGACGTGTGACTTCCCGAAAGACCCCAAGCATATAATATTCAGAAGCAAAAAGCTCGAAAAAATCAGGTCTGAATTAAAATTTAATTTTGATCCTCAATAAGAAATAGAATACATAAAAGAACTGGACAGGGATAAAGTAGCTAAATTAATATTGAAGTTTTAGATGAATTAAAAGCTAAACTATAGTTAAAGAAGAAAGAAGAACAAAGAAACCAATCATAACAAATATAATGAGAAGCTGGTTGTATAGGATTTGGTAAAAAATCATTAAAAAAAAAAAAAAAAGTGTACGCCTTTGTTCCTTTTTCTTACATTCACAGGGGTTACAAAAAAAATCATCACATTTTCATAAGTTTAACTTTTTATAGAAAACTAAGGCATAAGGCACATTTATTAGTAAACATTTTTAATATTTTCATTGTATAAATATTACAAGCCACATTCAAGGGAAAGGAGTAATATGGATTACAAATACATTACGCACAAGGATTACAAAGTAATAAAAACTAATATATATATATATATATATATATATATATATATATATATATATATATATATATATATATATATATATATATAATAAAATGTAATAAATAATAATATGAAATCAATTAGGATAATTATTGTAGAAATATACTCGAATATAGAAACAAAAAACATAGGTACAGTCATACCGTATAAACAATTTTTACAAGAATCCCGTAGAACCACGCTCACGAATCAAGCTTGTCTCGTCACTAAGGGAAGGCAAGCCAGCTCAAACGGATCCCAGCGCTGGTCTCTCAGCTGTGTCACTGGTGTCAATACTCAGATTTAAGAAAAAAAAAAACAAAAAAAAAATCCTGCACCACTCGGGTTCAGTACTTAGGTAGGCTGTACTGTTTCTGAGCCAACAGTTGTGAAAGGAGGTGATTTGGCCAGAATTCACGCTCAACCGCCAGGTTTTTCCCCAATTAAGAGTACCAACTTTATAAGAGGTTGGGTAAATAAAACACAAGAGACATTAAAATCTGATAATTGTGGCGCGCAGGCAAATTAGAAACTTGGAGGAACATTTATGAAAATCGAATGGCCTGGAAATCTGCAGTTATAAAATAAGTAACCTAAAAAAATTGAAAATTTTGATGGCAAATAAATCAAGAAAAAAATTTCTTAGCTGCTTCAGTCTTTGCGGAAACAAGGTAAAAAAAAAATACAAAATTAAATAAAAAACAATACTGAACCATCAAGATAAAAATGGGCGAGACAATATTGAGATTAGCTGTAGCAGCAAAACATATGCATGAAAAATATATGCATTTGCATATTTCTCAAAGCCAACTAATTACGCCAATTTAAGTTTTATAAGATGTTTTCTTTTTTAATGTTTTTCTTTAATATCGTATGCATCGTATGTTTTTTAATAGTCTTCTTCCTATTGTTTCCCTTTTCAAAACAATTAGGTACCTAAAATCGATTTTTAAAATTTTTCTAAATATTGTAGATAGTTACATGTTTACGGTTTTTGATCTCATATTTTACCCAATACATCTGCATATATATATATGGGTATATTTTTCTGTTCTTATTGTATATAATTCATAGGCCTAGTGATAACTATTTCCAAATTACATGCGAACAAAACACGGGGTTCGCTTTCACTATACCGCACAACACAGCCTTAACAACAGCGCTGAAATATGTAAGAAAAAAAAAAAAAACGATTTTTTAAAGAAAAGTCAAACTAATAGCTTAAATCAAGGTCACAGGCTAGCACATCACAGAGCTCGCATATATATTTACACGATCCCGAAATATAACATTATCACTTTTTTGCACAAATATTATTAAGCGAATTCACTAAACTAAGATAATAACTTCGGATCTGATTCGTGATTTACGCACAACACAGCCTTAACAACAGCGCTGAAATAAAAGAAAAAAAAACGATCTTAAATCAAGGTCACAGGCTACATCACAGAGCTCGCATATATATCTTATAACATTATCACTTTTTACAAATATTATTTAATTCACTTGATAATAACTTCGGATATTCGTGATTTACAGGCAAAACTAAGGGCTAAATCCTTAGTAATCCTTTTAATATTATCCAGCTGAGCAAGTTTTTTTACAAAAAAAAATTTTAAAACTCAATTTCTTCCTGATTCGGAAAAAATATAGATCAAGGATATGTGTATCTTTAATCTACTGCTTCCCCCCAATTTACACGTTAGAATTAAAAGGATCAAATTACTTCAATTAATAATAAAATTAACTTTATAATTAATGATTATTCGAAATGAACAAAATTGAGAGAAAATAGAAATTTCAAATGTGTCTTTTTAAAAATTAAAATCAATTAAAGCCCCTAAATAGTTGGCCCTAACAACAAATGCTACAAAACAATAAATATTCTTTATTAAATTTTTGACAAGATCTATGATGTTATCAAATTTCAATCAACACCAGCTAGAGCTTGCCAAAATGTTACATTTTTCAGGATGAAAAAACGTTACACATTTGAATGTGAAAAAAAATGTAACAACGTGACTTTTTTCATTCAAACCTTTGAGTGACAAATGTTATAATAACTAGAAACATTCTCCAGAGCTTGTCAAAAAAGCCCCGTAAATTAAAAAAATTTGGCATACGTGACTTTTTTTCATTTAAAACAGTACGGTTCCTAAACGGTAGGTCCTAGTGACGAATGTTAAAACAAAACATATTTTCCATTAAATTTATGATAAGAAATCTGTCGACAATTTTTTTATCCGAGCTACACCAACAGAGCTAGAGCTTGTCGTTAACACATGGATAGTTAATGTTTATTTTTATACTTATAAATTCATTTATTTATTCACACCTATCAAAATATATAAAACATTGTATGGCAAAGGTAACATAAATACATAAAGTTACACTTCACACATGAGGACGCATAAACCGTTACTCTTCCTTGACATTCATTTACTTAAGGCAATTATAAGAGCAGTTAACTATCCTACTTCTTTTCAATGTTTTTTTTTTTTTTTTTTTTTTTTTTTTTTTTTTTTTTTTTTTTTTTATGGTACATAAATGTTATATACGATATAAATATGTAGCCATTTTTTGTGTATTTTTTCTTTTTGATGAAATTTGCAGAATTAATTAAAGAAACAAAAATAAATTACATTTAAGTAACATAGTAGAAGCTTAAAAGTAAAAAAAAAGTATATAAAAATATCAAATTAAAATATAATTTAATGTTCATATAAAGAATATGTACAAAAGACAAACATCGCGCCGGATAAAGGAAAGCGCCGGATCATTTAATTAGAAAAACATAACATAACAAAAGTGAAAAAAAAACCTATTCTACAGCTTACGAATTGCAAGTTTCGAGAAAAAAATATATATCAATAACAACAATTTTTTTTAAGTCTTCCGTGAACAATAATACATCTGCAGTTTGTAAATACTTAATAAGACGAAATCGCACTTAATCATCGTATCTTCGTTTTCCTTTCAAGAAAGCATTAATTTTTTTAATGAATTTAGTGAATTATAAATTATAGATCGGATATTATTAAATACATTTATATAAATAAATGTAATAAAATAGCAAAATGGTCAGTTACAAATTTATTAAATTATACAATACAGAAACTTTTAATTAAAAATTATTTTACTGTAAAGATTTTCAGTTTTTTGGCCGGGATACGTAAAATAAAAATTTTTTAAAATAAATTGTATACATATAAGGAAGAATTTTCTTTTTAGAATAAGGTGGAGTTTACTGTAAGTAAAATAAGATATGTGTATATAAAAATTTAAAAACTTTGGAAGTAAAAGACGGACCAATATATAATAATGATTAGGTGTTGTTTTTTTTTTGCAATCCTCTGATATTATTAATAATTAAAAAAACAAATATAATAAAAAATATAAATCGTTAAAAAAAAATTTTTTTTTCTCAATTCTCTGATATTATTAATAATTAAAAAAACAAATATAATAAAAAATATAAATCGTTAAAAAAAATTTTTTAACATACCATAATATAACATAATAATTATAATAGAAAATAACAGAATAGAAAATAACAGAAGTTTTTTGTTTTTTTTGTTCCCCCTACATTCTTATTCAGTACAATAAATGAACAGAGAGTTAAAATGATCTTGAGAAAAAAAGAATAAAAAACTATCATTATTATTACAGATAACATCAAGTTTTATCTCTTAGAGTCAGAATTAATTTTTATTATTTTTTTTTTTTTATCGTTACTATAGGATCCGTTAATTATTAATGCATTAATAATGATTATTTATTTTTTTTATTCTTTTTAGGGTAAAGCATAGTAAATAATAATTGAAAATAATCCACAAAATATTCATTGTTCATACAGCCATTTAAATGTACGTAAGAATTTCAAGGTGGCTAGAAATCATAATATTTGAATCAATATAAACCATTTTATTGCAAATCAATATTATTATTAACTAAATTATTTTTTTTAACAATAAAACAATTAAAAAGAAAATAATATCAATATAAACAATATCATGATTGGAAAATATTACCCAAGTAGAAAGCGTTGAAACAAATACGACTCATATAAGTGAACCGAAGAATGCACTTCCTTCCAGAGCGACACCACGGCAGGAACTGGAGGACCACAACAGTGTAGAATCGATTTATGAATCAGTCCATTCCGCCATTAGGGGGGTGTGCTTGATGAATGGGGGCTTAGCCGTTGTAATAGCTTCGTCCTTATAGCCTACACTTTCCGCTCCTGGTAGTCATCGGTCGAATTTGTCTATTACAAGATAATTGCTGGGCTGGGGTGATAATTTATAGGTTTCCTGCCCTGGATTAATAGTTTCCATTGATATGGTCGCCAAGTCGTAAAGTGGAACAACGGCAGTAAAAATGTCTTTATCAATTGAGCATTACGCCTGTAATCTCTTGCCTTATTGTTATGAAGTCAAGCACTTTTGATTGATTAGTAAGCCTTCTGCTTTTTGTGTAACAGATGGAAAATTTCACTTCTTTTATATATATATATTATTAGTTTGTTTCATTCTTTCATGTAATTATTGAGATTATTTAATCGTTTAGTTATATTAAGTACACTAATGATCAAACTTTTATTTGTTTATCGCAAAAATCGTGTATTGCAGCATACAATTGAGCACTATTTCTTCAATGATTTTTTCATACTTACCACTAATTTTTAACCTGATTAAAATTGCACTGATTAGGTGTTTGAAGATTACGTAAAACCATAATTCAATTTTTAATTTTAATGTATGAGTTGGTAATCCAGATGGACAGATACTATAAAGAGACTCTTGCGGATAATGTACTGCATAACTAGTACTTACAGCGAAAGACCCATAAATCATATTTTTAACCACAACATCGAAGCAAAGGATCGACATTTGCTAATAATTTTTATTCATAAGAAATAATTTTATTGACTGTTAATGGTTGTATTTTAATTTCCAATCATAAAAGTATATGACAGTGTGGCAAACCTCGTTCCTGTCACACAACATTGTACATTTGAATTTTTATTATTGTAAATTTTACTATGCTAAGCCTTCCTAGAATAATTAAATTGATATAGTTTGGCACAAATAGGTTCATTTTACTGCTCTAAACTGTAATGCGGAATGACACTCGGTCGTATAATGATAATCGGTCGATCTTCACTGGAATCCACATATCGCAACACATATTTAAATATTTTTTTTATAATTTAAATGAAAATAAGTAAATTTTATTTTTAATTTCAAGCTCTATCTAACAATTTATCTTTGTAACATCTCATGTAGAATGGCGCTGGTCACCTATCGGTCAATTTCCAAACTTTACTGTTATCCACAGACTATTGCGTTTTTAATAACAAATTAATTGAAAATCTATCAATAGAATTTATTATTGCTAAACCTTCTTGGAACTTTAAAGATGATGTAAAAAATGGCTTGTACTTTTATATAATTGAATAGATGTGTACTGCTTTTGCATTAGGCAAAAAGCGCCGACTTGTCGGCCATTTTTATTCATTCATTTTTATTTTTACGCTAATAAAGAAGCGGATTGAAATGAAAACAGAACCTTTATTGATTATAATTTTTATTTTATGTCCAACTTTACAGTATCTTATTTCATCCAGACAAAGACTAAATATTTGGTGACCGAGGAGACGCCTGGACGCAATACAACAGTGACATTTGGTGACTACACATTCGAGCAAGTCACTGACTTCATATATCTTGGTTCGATGGTACCCAAGACAATCGTACAGAAGTCGAGATTAGAAGAAGAATAATGTCTGCCAACAAATGTTATTATAGCCTAAGTAAACAACTTGGTCGCCGCACCCTCTCACGTCAAACGAAGCTGCACTTATATAGAAGCATAATACGCCCAGTTCTAACATACGGCTCAGAGACATGGACTACAACCAAGAGTAGTGAACAAAATCTCCTTGTTTTTGAGCGGAAAATCCTCCGTAGGATATTTGGAGGAGTTTTGGTGAACGGAACCTGGAGGAGACGCACAAACCAGGAGGTATACGGTTCATTTGCGGAACAGAATGTCCTTCAGGTCATCAAACTGGCCCGATTAAGGTGGGCGGGACATGTGGCTCGCATGGGGGGAGAAGAATTACCTGGGAGGCTATTGAAGGAACCGCTTCATGGAACAAGAAGAAGAGGAAGGCCGAGATGCAGGTGGAAGGATGGAGTTGCGACTGACGCTTGGAGCATCCTGGGATTGCGCAACTGGATGGTGGCTGCACAAAGCCGTGACGAATGGCGGAAGTTGCTGGCGGAGGCCCGGACCCGGCAACGGGTTGTAGCGCCGAGATAGATAGATAGATAGATATTTCATCCAGGAATAGGAACTTTTTTTTTTCTTTGCAATCAATATCGAACTTCAAGAAAGATTATGGTATTAAAAAAAAATCGATAAATTCTACAATACTGTATAAAGAATTTACGTAACCCTCAATGATTTTTTTAATTACTGTTTTGGTTTTGCCCCATAATTAGAAATTCTTAATCGAAATGTAATATAAAGGTTGGAACACGTAAAGAAACTGGTATTTTAGCAATTTACATACTTTTTATTAACAATTGTAGGTTAGTTATTTTTGAGTCAGAATGATGTTTTTTCAGATTTTTTTATTATATATTGAATTGCAAATTTCACAATGGACTAAGATAAGTGGGTCACCTGTGGTGTAGTGGTTAGCATAGCAACCTACTAAACCCAAGATCGCGGGTTCGCAGCCCGGCAGATGACCTTAGGATGTTTTAAAGGGAGTAAAAAATCCTTAGCTATGCCGTCCTTCGGAAGGGACATAAACTGGGGGTCCCGAGCCTGTGCGATGTCAGGTACTCGTTAAAGATCCCTATCCTAATTATACCTGGATAGGCAAAATTCAGGACTTCCACCGTAGCATCGTCCGATTAGCCATCGCAGCATAAAGTGACGTTAAAGTAAAGTAAATTGATGATTTTGTTTTAAAAAACCACTCCGTTACATACCGGTCCCTTAGCAAAAAAAAAAACAAAAACAGAAGAAAAATATAAGATAAATAAAACCTGTAGCTACATGTACTGACGGCTATAAAGCTATAATCAAAGCGTCTGGAACATTGCTGATGTCGCCCGAATGCCAACGGAAGCAATGGCCAGTTTGGCCGATTAATCGGCCAAAGTCATAGCCCATCTCTAAAGGTTGTTTAATTGAGCGTTCGAAGATAATCAACAACATTAAAACAAAAAAAAAATGCTATTAAAAAAAAAATGGTGTAAAGTACTTGTAGAAGAAGTAGGATATAAAGTGTTGACAAAAAAAAATTAAATGGAAAATAATTTAGCTTACAAAATAGAGACAGGTATACAATGGAATACATCCCATCGGGAAAATAGAAGAGAAGATATGGTGATGGCAAGATTGAGGGTTGGCCATACTCGACTTTAAGGCTCCCACACAAGTACAGATAAATCTCAAGAAGAAATCTTGTGAATTTTCCTCGAAATTTATTTGAACTGAACAGTTGCCCACACACACAACGATTTTCCTCAAGGTTTTTTCCAGTTGCGACAATGACTACAAACGAAGAGGATGGCGCGATCGAAAAGCTTAGTACAACTTCATAGTATCGTGCACGTCGTTAGCTGCCGCTCCTGATTTTATGGAATCCTTCACCTTTGTTTCTTTTCTTTAAACACTTCTTATATTATTAACTTTTTTAATAACAGAGTCTTTAGTGGCGTTCGGCTCAATTTCTTTTAGTTTTTTAGTTAATTTTTCGCAAGCGGCTTCTTTTTTATTTCTGATAATCTTTACTCTTTACCAGCCAAAGGCACGGCTCACTTTCATACATCTTTATAAATTGTTTCAAAAACTCCTGGTGCATCTTTTATAACAGAAAAGATGCAACAGGAGTTATGCATTATTGATTAATAAGGAATTATGCGAAATAGATAGAGAAAGAAGAAGATATTAACAATTCTGTAGAAAAAATAAAATAAGTAAATGTGCGGTAAAATTATTACAATGACATGTCAGTACTTCAACAACTGTTCTACGTTACAATGTCCCAAGGCCATCTTCTTTTCAGAAACCTCGGAGCGTTTTCGGGAATCGATTGAGAAGCAGGTTAGGAGACGCCAGGATTCAACTGCGTTTGTACAGGGTATCAATGTGAATAGTGACCCTTATTGCAATTCCGAAACTCTTTGTGTCCAAAGTTACAGAAATTTCAAGGTTTCAACTCAAGAACGACGTTTCAACAAAATGGGGCTACTTGCCATACATCAAATCATGCAAAGAAAGCTTTTAACGAATTATTCCCTAATGAGGTCATTTCGCGTAGGGGTAAGTAACATCAACTGGCCTCCCAGAAGCCCCGACCTTAGTTAACTTGACTTTTTTTCATGGAGATATCTTAAAAGTAAGGTCTGTGAGAATAATCCGACGAACCTGACGCAATTGAAGTAAAACATGAGGTCAGAAATGGCAGCCATATCGAGACCTATGTGTCACCATGTGATCGCCAATCTTCGTTCCCGATTAGAAGAGTACGAGCAGCATAACGGTCACCATTTAGATAACATCACATTTTCCAAATAATTTTCCACTTTATATTGTAATAATTAACAATAAAATTTTTATATTATTTTAGGTAGTTTTTGTTTTATTGAAGTAACAAATACCCGATACTCTTTTTGGACACCCTGTAGCTTGTCGTGGAAGTATAGGCATCTTGTTCGGGATTAAACTGGAACATATGGGGCATCTACATTGTTATGAATAAGTTTATTTGTTACATAATAAGGAGCATTGAGAATTTTACAAAGGATTTTGGATTGTAAGAATTGGATAAAAGAAGAATTGTAAGGTTTAGTGGAGCCTCAAAGCTCGATGGAGTCCAAATAGGTCAAATTACTATCATGTAAATAAGCCTTTTATAATTAATTGAGAGCTTTGAACGCTTGTCTAGTAAATGTTGAAATGGTCGAAAACGACAGTTAAGGTGCATAATCCTAGATACCTGAGTCAGCACTCTCCCCTTCCTATTGTTTTGTATATAAACCCCTGCCTGGAGCAGATCAGGATCAGTACATTATTATTCTCGTTTTAGGCTAGTAATTAGATTCATAGTATAGTGTAGTAAAGTGTAACTGTATGTTTTACCAATAAAGTTTTTTTTAAGTTCTTTGTCGGTCAAGTTCTTTATCTGGCGCCCGAACAGGGACCCTATCAGCCTCAGGTCAGTAAAGGTGAAGAAATTTTCCTGAAGATCAAGAAAAATCGAAGAAATACTCCAACAGATTTTGGAACTTCAGAGAAGACAGCCTTGAACGGAAGCTCAAGAAGGACCGAAGAAATAGTCATTGGACAACAGGTCTTGGAGTAAACCACCTGGAGCTTGTGTTTCAACACTTCAATAGGGTCAAAACAAAGAAAATCTGATAGGACACCACTGAACTTAGAATAGAGAAGCTTGAGGTATATAATAGTTACATATGTATGCCTAAGGATAAGAAAAATAATGTTAAGTTAGATATAAGTAAAATTACAGATCAATTAAGCAATTTATTAATTAATAATAATAGTGATATAAATATAACTAACAAAATGAGCATTTCATATTCTATGGTAAAAAAGGATTACGATCATATCCCAACATATGATGGCAATCCTGAAGATTTAATTTTTTTTGTAAAAACAGTAAAATCCGTTTTTAATACTGTATGTAGTGATAATAATACTTTAAAGATTCAAAACCATGCCCGACTACTTTCAAAGGTTACCTCTAGATTAGTTGGTAATGCTAGACATTTTTTATTAACAAATAATTTTTTTAATGTTTCCGAATTATTAGATCATTTACAAAAAAATTTTAAAGATTCCAGAACAGTGGAAAAATTAAAATTAGAATTGTTAAATATAAGACCAGGACACAAAGAACACCCAATATCTTTTATAGATAGAATAGCCCATATTAGAGCTTTGATATTTTCCAGAATTTCCCTAGACGAGGAAATCATAAATAAAGATGCTATTATGAAATTACAAGATAGAGAAATCAACTATCACATTATTGCTAACCTACATCCCCAACTATGTGATTTCTTAAATCACATGAGACTTACTGACATTGACGACATTAGAAATGCCATCCAAAATGACTGTTCATTTATCTTAGATAGGCTATATGGACATAAGAACCATTTTATGCCAAGAAATAATTTTAAACATAATAAACATTACAAAAATAACTATAATCCTAATTTTAAGCATAATTATAATCATAATCATAATCCTAATTTTAATTACAATCATAATACTAATCCTAATTATAATTATAATCCAAACCATCATCAAAATACTAATTATAACCCTAATCATTATAATAATCAAAATCCTTACTTTAATCATAACTCTAATTCTAATTTTAATCCTAATTATAATACTAACGCAACTTATTATAATGGTCACCCTAATTATAATCAAAATTTTAATCAAAACTTTCAACAAATTAATGGAAAAGAACCAAGCCAAAATAGACGTTTTGACCATCAAGCGGGAAATAATTTCCAAGGTTTTAACTGGGAACAGCAAAGACAGAAGACTCCCTTTCCTACGGGACCGTTTAAACCCGACTCAGCGAATACCGTGTCTATGAGAACCGTCAGGTCAAACAACCCACCAGTGAATCATGTTACGCATGATCAGGAGGAGATGAATGACATGAAGCAGCAATTAGACGCTCTTACTCAACGGTTCGATATTTTTTTAGACTTAGGTCAGCAGACAGAACCCCCGAATATCCCTTAAATTTTACGGACCAATTACCTCAATTTAAAGATTTTAAGGGACAGACTTGGCTTATTGATACCGGAGCATTGAAAAATTACATTAATCCACGTTCCTTACCCGAGGGAACTGAATTAAAATCGGAAGATTTTTTTATTAGGACACCTACAGGACGCGAAAAGGGCTCTACAACTGCTTGTATTGACCTTGCTCCAAATCTAGGACTTAATAATAAATTATTAGTTAAGTTTTATATTTTTCCTTTTAGTAATGATTATGATATTCTCTTAGGATATGAAACAATAAAAGAACTAGATTTTAAAATCCATGGAAAAAATGATCATATTACTTTATTAGGAGACAAATTTAAAATAAATAATGGTTCTATTGAACATAATAATGTAGACATAGTTAATCATACTAATAATAATTATAATAATAGTAATATTAATGTTAATCTAAATAATGGTAATACAAATAAATCGAGTCAACATTTTAATAATAATAATTATGATAATGATAATAATATTAAGAATTTAATTAGATGTGAACATATTGAAGAAAACAATTTAAATAAATTAATTAAAATTTTAAATAAATATCCGGAAATGATAAAAAATGAAAATGACCCACTAAAATCCACTAAATTATTAAAACATTCTATTAAATTAAGAACCGATAAACCTATTTATAGCAGAAATTATAGATATCCTCACCAATTCAGGGAAGATATCTCCAATGAAATCGAAAAACTTTTAAAATCCAACATAATCAGAGAAAGTAAATCACCATATAACTCACCCATCTGGGTAGTACCAAAAAAAGTAGATGCTAGCGGAAAAAGGAAAATTAGAATGGTGATTGACTACCGAAAATTCAATCAAGAGACCGTACCCGATAAGTTTCCGTTACCAAATATTGAAGACCTCCTTAATCAGTTAAATAAAGCAAAAATTTTTTCAACTCTAGCTTTAGCATCCGGTTTCCACCAAATCGAGATGGATGAAGGATCCATTGAAAAAACCGCCTTTTCTACTGAATCCGGTCACTATGAATTTCTTCGAATGCCATTCGGACTTTGTAACACACCACCAACTTTTCAGAGGGCAATGAATATGATGTTAAGTAACACCCCTAATTGTTTAGTGTACATGGACGATATAATTATATTTTCAAATAATATTAACGATCATTTACAACACTTAGAGTCCGTTTTCAAGAAACTTAGTCAGCATTCTCTCACAATCCAACTTGATAAAACAGAATTTTTAAGAACCGAATTACCATTTTTTGGGTATATAGTATCCCAAGAAGGTTTAAAAACCAATCCTGAAAAAGTCGAGGCAATCGAAAAATTTCCGCTACCTAAAACTCATAAAAGTATAAAACAGTTCTTAGGAATGACGGGATATTACAGAAAATTTATTCAAAATTATGCCCATTTAGCCAAGCCCCTCACTCAATCTCTTCGCATAGATGAGAAATTAATATGTCCATCTTCTTATCAAGAAGCATTTAATCTTTTGAAACAACATATTTTAAATTCCCCAATACTCCAATTTCCCGATTGGGAACTTCCTTTTATTTTAACTACTGATGCAAGTTCAGTTGCACTCGGTGCAGTATTATCCCAACTCTCAGAAGGGAGGGACCATCCGATCGCTTTCGCTTCTAGAACTCTTTCCGATACAGAACAACGTTATTCTACAATTGAAAAAGAGTTACTTGCCATAGTTTACGCTTGTAATCATTTTAAACCTTACCTTTATGGAAAGAAATTTTTTATACATACAGATCACAAACCGTTAACTTAGCTTTTCACGATGAAAAATACTAATGCGCGGCTCATGAAATAGATATTCCAACTTTCAGATTTTGAATTTGAAATTAAACATATAGAAGGGAAAACCAACTATGTTTCTGATGCATTGTCAAGAAATTCTCATGAAGTACATGCCATTGAGGAAGTCGATTATGATGAACTAGATAGGGTTTTAGCTGAAACCTCTAATATGCCCCTAGCCTCGTCAGACGACCTTGATGAATTCCTTGAAGAATTTGATACTATAGAAAATATCAATCCCCAAACACATAACGACAACAATGAATTCGATACTAGTAGTCTTGCCACAGTTCACTCTCAAGAATCATCTAATCAACAAATTTGGATAGTAGATGAGGAAAAACCGGTTAATATAGAAAAATTTCAAATTTTTATTCAAAGAGGAAAAAAATCAATTCGTGTAGAAAAACCTTTTAATAAAACTAGATTTTATATAGAAACTGCTTACCCGTGGAAAAATGATTTAGAAGAAACCTTACTAGAAATTATTAAGCCAAATACAACTTATGGTGTATATTGTGAGCCTAATATAGAAACAGTGCGCAGTGAATTTGAAGGAATATTTTTAAAAATTTCACGAACCATTCAGGAAAACTATCCGTCAGTAAAAATTAAACGTTATAAAAAGAAATGTTTAGACATCACTGATCATGATGAACAATTAGATATAATTAATACATATCACCTAGGTAAAACTTGCCACAGAGGTAGTCTTGAATCATATGAAAAACTAAAAAGGGATTATTATTGGCCTCGGATGAAAGATGCTATAACTGATTGCTGATAACTGAGGTATGTCGGAAAACTAAATACGATAGGAAACCTATTAAAACAAAATTTTGTATCACACCAACTCCTGATAAACCTTTTGAAGAACTTATGATTGACACACTGCATTATGAACAAAAATTTATAGTCACAATAATAGATACATTTTCAAAACATCTTTTCGCGAGAATAACTGATGCTTGCAATTCCGTGCAAATATCAGATGTAATAATAGAATATTTAGAATTATATCCATCCCCTGACAGAATAAAGATGGATAATGGTAGAGAGTATAAAAACAATTTAGTTGAGAACTTACTTAGCTCTCAAGGTATTGAACCGTATTATTTTACCCCTAACCATCCCAACTCATTAGGTCTTTTAAATAGAACACACCTCCACTCTTATAACTAAAAGAAACAGAACCCAAAATACCCCTAAAAAAGAAACTCGAACAGAGCTACTTAAGGCTAAATGTCCCTTCACTCTGGTGTGTTTCTACCTCAAGAGATCGCAGCACCTACGGGGTCAATTTAGATTCCAATTTTAGGTTCAAAAAAAACTACTTTTTATTATTTTTTAAAGAAAAGTCAACTAATATGCAAGTATAGAATAATAAAATATAAATATGGCGAAAACAAAATTTTAATTATACGAACAACATCGGCCGAAACTCATCCCAACTCATTAGGTCTTTTAAATAGAACACACTCCACTCTTATAGAAATTTTGAGGAATCTAAAAGAAACAGAACCCAAAATCAAATTAAAAAAAAGAGATTAAGTCTTGCAGTTATTGCCTTTAATAACAGTTTAAATCAAAAATTAAAAATTAACTCCAAATGAAATAACATTCGGCACTTAAAGAATAAAGATAATAAAACACCTATACGGAAAAAACTTGTAGAACAGTACCATAATAATTTAAAGTTAATACACGATCAAATTAAAACTAGAATAGATAAGGAAAAAAAAAACTCGAACAGAGCTACTTAATCAAAACAGGGAAGACCCTGAAATTCCGGAAAATAGTTATGCTAGGGTTAGAACTAGGAATAAAAATGAAAACCCCTTTAAACCTGTTTATAAATTAAAAGATAAAAATAAAGAAATTATTGTACATTCTGACAATATTCAAAGAAAACGTAAAAATTATAAGAATAAACAAAAACCTCAAACATCATATGTTTCAGATAATGAAGAAGATGAAGATTATACTCCTCATATGGATGTTCCGTGACATTCTCAGTTATGAAATAACCGATTTATCTAATTCCCCAGGTATCACAGCAATCAAAATGCCACCATCATTTGCACTAGATAAATACCATACATTAATCCATTATATAAATTTTACTCATTTAAATGAAGAACTATTAATAGCAGAACAAAATTTAAACTCTTTTAAAACCAGTACTAATTTTGAAACCGTAAATAGACAATTACAATTCGTAAAATCTAAAATCGAATCTCTAATTAGTAAACCTCAAATTAATCGGCAAAAACGCGGCCTAATAAACGGTATAGGAATAGCTATTAAATGGGTTACAGGCAATATGGATGCCTCTGATAAAGATCACTATGATCAAATTATTTCTAAATTAGAAAAGAATTCATACCATTTAGAACATAATGTTGAGCAAGAAATTTTATACAATAAGAAACTAATAGAAACATTTAGGAATGATATATTAATCTTAAATCAAAATAACTTACGTACTTCCAAACTGATTAATTCATTACACTTAGCGACAATAACTACTCATTTAAATGAATTATATTCCATCATTAATTATATCACCTTAAGGACCTTAGATATAGAGAACTCCTTAGAGTTTTGTGAATTAGGAATATTACGCTCTAGTATGCTAACCAAAACTGACATTTCATATTTATTAAAACGAAACATATCTTTAATATCTGATGATTTGGAAACATTATGGCAAATTAGTAAAACAAGATGTTCAATCAAAAATAATATTATTCATTATTTTATATCTATTCCATTGAAAAACAAAATGTATAGTACCATGTATCACACAACAACACGTTTGTAACAACATTAACTCCTTATAAACTTGTATTGTTAGATAAGAATAAAACTCTTACAGGTAATTGTACATACATAAACACATATTATTATTGTATAAATGTAAAAGAATTGAACAATAGTTGTATTTTAAATTTACTTAAAAATAATTTTAAACAATGTATTACATCTAGCATTAAGGTACAATCATTTATTAAGTATATTGATGACATAGACTATTATCTTAGTTTTAACACAAGTTATGTAACTTTAGAAAATAAGGCTTCACATCCCATTTTTTTACTTTTAACTTCTTTGATTAAACTAGAACATAATGAAACATTATTACAATGTCCAAAACCTAATACTATAAATATTGATTCTAAAATAATTAAGTTAGAAAATACTATTGTTAACCACTTAGCTTTAAATATGTCCTTTGATGTACTAGAATTACCACCCCTTCCATTTGTTAATTTAGAAGAATTAGATTATACATCCTTCGTGGATAATGATTATTATTTGTTATTCTTGGGATTTTAGTTTTGTATCTATTGATGTATCATGTATATCTTATTATCCTCAAACATTGTAAATGTACCTCAAGTATTCCTGCATCAAAACAACAGGTCCCAGACATTACCCTGCCTCATATATATAGTCCTTGGACTTTACCCCAAAATTAATGCTCTCCGGAGTTTCGCATCTTCAGAAGGGAGGAGTTAAGGCGCATAATCCTAGATACCTGAGTCAGCACTCTCCCCTTCCTATTGTTTTGTATATAAACCCCTGCCTGGAGCAGATCAGGATCAGTACATTATTATTCTCGTTTTAGGCTAGTAATTAGATTCATAGTATAGTGTAGTAAAGTGTAACTGTATGTTTTACCAATAAAGTTTTTTTTAAGTTCTTTGTCGGTCAAGTTCTTTATCTGACGAGCATTTCCTTTTTTTTAAAATCTCATTTGTGGATTCCTTGTAAGTCGTTTGTCAAGAAGTCCAAGGTCCAAGCGGATCTGTTCAACTGTGATATATTATTAAAAGTGACTGTAGGACAGGAAGCCGTAGGTTTATAATAGTAAAGGTAATATAATGAGATTTATCTCGATTTATTTTAATGCTCCATTTTTGACACAATTCAGGTTTGTGATATGAAATTAAAATGATTGGGATGCGATGAAAGGATCATTATTACTGATAACCCATGTGTCATCAGCGTACGTGGAGAGGACAGTGCTAGGATTAATCGGGATGTCAGCTCTATACAACGTGTAGAGGAACGCTGACAGATTATGTACCTAAGTATTGCAATGAATACACTTTTCACGTTATGGTCAAAATGATAATCCTACAATGCAACTTGGTAATATGCTAACATTTTTCTTCCTTCGTTGGCCACCTGGCTTTGAATTGGATAGCCAGCTGACAGGATGGCAGCGAACGAGCTTTAAGTAGCTCTCAGCAGAAGGGTTCAAAGACTTAGGGCCTTTTAGTTTTGTTTCCTTTGTGTCTATTGTGCCATTGTCAGCCTTCTGTTCTTTATATTCATCATTATAGACTATTATGCTCAGATGAATGGATAAAATAGGTTGCATATGTAACACTAAACCGAGTGGCTGAGCAGAATTTATTAACTATTGGACCAATAAGCTTACTATAGTTTCTTGCGTAAACTAGTCTATATATATAAAAATGAATGTGTGTGTGTCTGTCTGTTCTCGATAGATTCAAAAACCATACATCCAATCGCCGTGAAAATTTGGGAAGTTATTAAGTATATCCCCGGAAAGGTTTTTGTAAATTTTTATTTAAATCAGAGTTGGGGTTCAAGAAATATCCCAAAAATATCAAAATAATATTTATTTTTTATAAATATTACTTTAGTGCAGGTGTTATTAAACAATTACCAATAAAACATATGTTCTAAATTAATCTATATCTCCTTAGTTTTTTAGGAAGGTTTTGAGAAGAATAAAATTCCGTAAAACGATTTCAAATTCATTTTGATGTTTCAGGTTTATATGTAGGTATGTTATTAAAATAACATTTAATTAGTAATATTTTTTAAGAGTTTAAACATGAATAAATTGAATAATTAAATTTTTTACTCATAGAATTTACTTTTATAAAACAAAACTAACCGCAAAAAATACTGAACCAATCTTTACCAAATCTAAACTACATCATCTTCTTAGTTGAAAGAAGGTTTAGCAATAAGAAAATTTACATATTATCAATTAAATTGTTGCTAAAAAGAGATAAAAATGTGGTACGTAGTAAATTTTGAAAATTGGCCGATATGTGGCGATTGCCATTTAAGAGAGGTTATAGCGGTACAATGTTATGTAGAGCTAGAAATTGATAATAAAATTGGTTTAATTCAAATAAATTGTTATAAAAAAAAAGCTATAAATATTTAGTGTGACGTGTGGATCCTAGGGATGTTTAATAATCGAACGATAAGTTGTTAGCACCATTCTGCAACAGAGTCTGCAATGGTAAAATTATTAAACCCATCTGTGCCAAATTTTAACTACAAAATTTTCATAGTTCTAGGAGGATTTTAAATAGTATAGTTTACTATAATAATTCTTTAGGTAATAGTCGGCTTACGAGCCACCACCAAGTTTGATCCTTACGCTTCACTTCAAATTTAAATTTATCGATAGTTCTTTCCTATAACCTCACATGTAAGCAAACCTCTACAGTTTCAACTTGGATTGTGTTGTTTAGTTTGTTATATTGATATTTAGTCTTCTTAAATGTAAATAGGTGAAACAGAAGTTAACAAAATGATTTTCATAAAGGATTAAGTATTTTATCAATTCATGTTTTCTTATTTCCTCTTATCTAATGTGCAAAAGTGTTACAAAACTTAAGAACATTAATTTGTACATGGATTTGGTGTTTTATATATTTTGATTTGTTGTATCAATTTAAGTGATAAAATTTCAGTATACATATTTTTTTTTGAATGGATTCTTTGTCATCCATAATACTTAATGCCCTAAAGTGAGACAGATTGTATAATTAATTCAATAAAACATAAAGATCTAAAAATAAATGTGAGAAAGTATATCATAGGTTTCATATTTTTTTATTTTCACTTCCCTTAAAAATAAAAATATAGCAGAAATTGACATCCTAACTTTCAACATGGATTCTGTCTTATATTATATAATTCCTTATAACATGGAGAATGGACAGTGTGAAAATAATTATAGATTAAGAGGTGTACTGTTGGTAATAACTATTGGTGTAATTTTATAGATTAATGTATTTTTTTTTTTAATTTAGAAGCCTGATGATGGAGTATTTTCTGCGAAACATGTAGCTACAAATGTTAAACAAATAGGAGTTATGTTAAATAAATTCTTATTGATTCTGCCTTTATATATTTATAATATCTGTGGCACCTGGGCATAGTGGGCTAAGTATATTGAAGGAACAATGCTCAATTGCATTCTTCAATACAAGACTTTTATAGATAAACAAATTATTCTTAGTTAATCAACTATTAGTAAAGTTATTTAATTATGAGAGCAGGCGAAGTTACTATGGGGAAAGCTAGTGTTATAAATATTTTATATTGATCATATGTTTATGAAGAACATTGATCAAATATATTATTAATACCTAGTACAAGCAGAATATTTTGATCAGCATTGTTGAAACTGATTCGAGAAACTGGGTGATAAAAAGGTCCTCAATATCCAAATGATCAATATACAAGCAGAATTACTGGAGAACCTCATGACAAAACTATTTAAGTAAAGAGATGCTTCAATTCGTATAGATGGAAGCTGTGACAGTTAGAATAGCAAAATGTACAATTAGGAAAGTTAATTGGTTTCATAAATGTTGTTTATAATCATATTTATTAGAACGCCAATCATTTTAAATTAAGTTGGGTTTAGAAATATCGGAATCGGAATGGCCAAATGGACGGCGTTAACAATAGATAGCGTGGTTATACATCTCTTGGATAGGTAACCGCAAATGGCAGTCAGTACAATTTAGAGGTGGGCTAAACAGTTATTTTGTGGTATTAGGTTACTACGTTATGGCTCTATCCCAGTAATAGGTTCCAATAATAGGTTATTCCAGTAATAGGTGATTTAAGGAAACCCCTGCCCTACCGCTAGAATGCGCGCCCGTCAATCACTGCTGTTGCCAATAACTCTTCGGGATCCAATAACGCTTAGAATCACTGCAGTTCTTACAATAACGCCAGTTATTAGAATCACTGCAGTTATTACAATCACTCCAGTTCTCAACTGTTATTAGAATAACCTATTGCCAGCCATCGTTCTGTTTTCGATCACCGACCTGGCGCTAGTGGTTCTAACCTATTAAAAACTTACTTTTAGACATTTTGACTGGTAATTCATTAATTTATCCTCCTCGCCGTTGCTAATAATGTTAATAATTTGTTTATTTAGTAATCTTACAAATGATAAATAACACAAAATCAACCAAAATTATTGTGTCAATTTTTTTTTAACAAAAAGTTTTAGAAGCCAATTAAAAGTTGTCAAAATATATAACAAATTAAAAATAAATCGGCCAACTATGATACAAACGAATTCAGCTAAATAAATCTTTAAAAAACATTGTCCTTATTTAATCGTACTGCCAAGATTTTATTTTTAAAAAATACATATAGGTGTTAGTAAAACATATTTGAACAATTATAAAGACTCAACAATTACAAGTAGCTTGTATCAATCTGTTACCTAAGCATGTCTTGTGTATTAAAATATTGGCTGTAAGATAAAAGAAAAAAGAAAATAACAGAGGTAGAAGCAGGATTCAGGCTGGGCCATCTTAGGTCAAGTTTTTACTATATCCCAATTTTTTTTAAAAGCATTTGGTGGACTTTCAATACTTCTGGTCCAGGAGGTACATTTAGCCTTTATCCACCTTTAGAAAGCTTTGACTTAGGTCCTTTAAATAAGGTGTGGAAAGCACTGTTTGTCAGAGATAAGTGATAGTCTGAGATAAGGCATACAAGGCCTTTATAAAGGTGCAGAATTGGGAATTAAATTTTGAAATAGCAGCGTTACTAATTGTATACAAAAGTATTTAAAAAAAAAGTTTTGATATCATGTCCCCTCAGCATTACACATCACCAAAGGATTAAATCAAAGTTGCTGCTAATCACCTACTCTCTTTAACATGGTTATTAAACAACCTTTCTAGAAATAGGAGAGAAATATTAACACATGGGTTTGGAGATTTTGAAAGATATCTAATTCATAATACAAATTGCAGGAGTTTATCAACTCATTGCCACTGAGGAATGTGATCTGGAATACATGCTGAGGAAACTCTAAGCAGTATTCTGAAAAGGGCATGGAAATAAATCTGAAGAAGAAAGAGTTTGTGTCCCTCAACTCTTCGAGCACATTTTTTAGCATTGAAGATTAGAGATATGGAGGTCTACTAATCCTTCCTGGAAAGGAATCCTCTATTAATTAAGATATTTCATTGATAATATTAAGAGAAAGAAAGACTGTAGGAATCCTAAACTCTTTCCTGTGGAATAAAAATGTTTCCTTTAAAAAAAAAAAAAGAAAAAAAAAAGATGATTATATCTTTCCTTATCACTATAAATTGTCTTTAAATTTGCTAAAATCTGTGGTGTGGAGAAGAAAAAGCTTAAACGCTACTATCTTTAGAGATAGGTACTCAGAGTGGAAGTTATTTCATAATAAGAGTCAGTCATGTTTCTAATAATATAAAAGGACAATATATATGAGAGGAAAAAAATCACTTGAGGTACACATGATGGTACAGAAGGATCAATACAATTAGGGTTTCATGAATTAATTGCCACTTTTATTGGAATCAAGTCATCAATCCTAATTGAGGAAAAAAATATTTTAAAGAGTATTTAAACCAGGAGCTCATTCAAAAAAAATGTATCAAAACAGAGGCCAAAGTAAATTTTCCTGGACAGATTAGAGAGTAAGAGGATGCCTGAGGAAATTGTTGATAGGGGATTTAAAGAAAGGAATGGCAGCAAAAAGATAAGAGAAAGATTAGTAGATCAAAAGGTAGTTTGAACTAATAACTGATAAAGATTAGGATACAATAATTGAACAAACCTGAAGGTATTTTTCATTTTATAAGTTTCCAGAACAGAAAGGGTAATTATAAAAATCACAAAATGAGATAATGTATGGACTAAAACTATATAAAAAAACAAAACAAAACAAATACAATAAAGTTTGTACAAATTTATCAACACCCCACATTATCATTGTACAATCACAATGAGTTTTTATTTAAAAGAACTGTTCTCATAAATACTTCACCAAAATATTGGACAATTCTAATAACCATACAGATACAATCAATTTACATCAGAATTTTTAAAGGGAAAAAACAAAATGAATTAAAAATATTCAGTTTATTTATTAACAAATCTATTTACAAATATTCCAATGGATATTACTATAAAAATTATAACTAAAAAGAGGTATGAAAGAAACCATTCACAAAAATAAAAAAACTATGTATTAAAGGACTAAATACTTCCAAAAGCAGTATTATATTTTACAAACAGGTAAAAAGGTAGTGTCTCGATGGAATCTAATAAAAGTGTAAAAATATCCGTGGAATAACTATAAATTACAAAAGTCTAAATAGATTTTACAACAAGCTAATATATTTATGATTTAATAATCATTGCAAGATTTTAACTATTCATTATAATCATAAGATTTTAATGACATTCATTTGTCATTACATTATTATTTGTAATATAACATGAGAAAAAGCATTTGATATTAACTAGCCATTTCAACTTTTTAAAATTTTGATTAGAAAACACTAAGACCCTGAATATTGGGGAACTATTTCAGTCCAAGCAAAATTTAAATAAAATCTGGTGTTACAAAGCTCATTTAAAAGTTTCAGCACTTTGTATTAAAGTAGAACCTCTCTTAACCAAGAGATTTTTTATCAATTCGCAATGAAACAAAAAAGGAACTCATGAAGATTTATTTACAAATTAAAATCAATGCATTTATTTTTGTTCACAGTTTCGACCTCCATCTATTGTGATATGATTGTACTACGATCACGAATTTCTGTTTTAGTTCGAACCACGGCCGCTAGGAGCGTCATAACCCATCTGCGACCAGTTCTTGTTTGCGTTATTAGATCACGTGACCTATCGGTTCTTCAATAATAGGACAGCCATATGAGTTATTAGATAACAGAAGTTACACAACAGTTATTGAGAACCGATCTAAGAACGGTAACTGGTCGAATAACCTTAACCGATCGGTTCTTCTATCTGTTATAACCTAACACCTTACACCAACAACCCCAATTTATTGTTATTTCTCCATCATTTTCGATGGAAGATTTAATAAATTTGACTAATATTGTAAAATATAACTATATTTTAATATAGTTATTCTAAAATAATAAAAATAAGTTATTCTAAAATACAAATTTAGGTTTCTTTATAGATATTTTAAAATATGATCACTGGTAATAGGGTTTTTTCGGTAATAGGTGATTGGTGATAACAGTTCCGAGTCAATAATAGGTTATTTTAAAGATTACGTTATTTTTGTCCCACCTCTAGTACAATTTGAGACTTCGTAGTGTGCAAACACTTTTATTATTAAGTCCGAAAGTGAAGGTAAAAGTAATAGTGTCAGTAGCAAAGTTTTAATATTAGTTTAAATCAATATAATAATCAATTAATAAACCTTTGTTTTAACAACTAGAATGTTACAGTACTATATTTCTTCTGAGACTGAAAATAGGAGGACACACTCAGTCTCTCACGGATCTTTTTGCCAATTTTTTTGGAGGTTCCTGGTCAAAAAATATTAAACACGTATTTTGCCGTTCCGACCAATGGGCCCTAGAAGCCGAGAAAAAAAATAAAATAGCATTAAACTAATTTATTTTATAACTCAAGTTTAAAAAATGATATCGACATGATTCTTGCACCAAGATGTTTAGTTTTGATTGTGGATTTAAGAAAAAATACAGCCAGTCCATAAATTTTGATTTAGGTTAATTAAATTCTAAAAAAATGATTTGATTTTCAAGCAAACTACCTCTATAGATTTTTTCACACAAAAATTGACTCACTGGTTGGTATCGCTGGAAAGAGAAGAACCTCAGCTTTCTTTTGATGTATATAAATGCAAAATTCGATAAACAAAAATCTATCAAAAAAATTGGAAAATACAAAAAACATTTTGATTTTAAAACCAGATAGGGTGATGAAACCAAAGACATTTCAAGCGTATTACCACCCTATATTTTGTGTAAAAAAATAAAGTTGATACGTTTAACCGTCTAAATGTAATTCATGTTTTTGTCAAATTAAACAAAAGTTGCCACCTACCATTTATTTAGTCAGGCAAATTTAGAAGCTTACGAATTTTTATTTTTCTATTTGGATGAAATTTCGTATTTAAGGGTTCTTTGGAATCCTGAATTCGAATCTGATGTCGGTTCTTAGGAAAAAATATATTGAATGCACTTGAAACATTTTAGGTTTTACTCTGTAAAATGTGATAGAAAATTTGTTTAGCCCTACAATACCATTACAGCACCCTCAAAAATAAGGAAACGTGTGTATATATAGATATCAATAAAACAAATATATATATATATATATATATATATATATATATATATATATATATATATATATATATATATATATGAGGACTTCGAATTGCAATCTTTATTAGACGAAGACAATACCCAAACCCAACAAAATGATGGAACAGAACAGTTGAATGTCACTAGGCAAGCCATTTCCGATCGCCTGAGAGCTATGGGAAAGATTCAAAAGGTTGGAAAATGGGTTCCACATGAAATTGGACGAACGACAGATGGAAAAAACGAAAAACTGTGTGCGAAATGCTGCTTTTACACCACGAAAGAAAGGGTTTTTTGCATCGAGTTGTAACTGGCGATGAAAAATGGATTTATTTTCAGAATCCCAAATGAAAAAAAAATCATGGGTAACGCCAGGACAACCATCCACATCGAGTGCAAGACCGGATCGTTTTGGGAAGAAGACAATGCTGTGTGTGTGGTGGGGGATCAGAAGGGAGTAGTCTACTACGAGCTTCTCAAACCCGGCGAAACAGTCAATACCGAGCGCTACCGACAACAAATGATCAATTTGAGTCACGCATTGATCGAAAAACGCCCAGAATGGGCTCACAGGCACGCCAAAGTCATTCTTCAGCATGATAACGCTCCTGCACATTCAGCCAGATTGACTAAGGAAACGATTTCTTCGCTTGGTTGGGAACTCCTACCCCACCCGCCGTATTCACCTGACCTGGCGCCTTCTGATTATCACCTCTTCTCATCGATGGGACACTCATTGGCGGAGCAACACTTCAACAATTTCGAAAACGTACGAAAATGGCTCGATGAATGGATTTCAAATAAAGATGAAGCATTCTTTTGGAATGGTATCCATATATTGCCCGAGAGATGGACAAAATGTGTAGAAAGCGAGGGTCAGTACTTTGAATAAAATATATTATACTTTTTTTTTTAAATTACTGTGTTTTTTTTTAAGAAATAAACGACATTTTAAACTTGTATATATATATATATATATATATATATATATATATATATATATATATATATATATATATATATATATATATTAATTTGTAATAAATTATTATTACATTAAATAATTATAATTACTTTAATATTTATTATTAAAGTAATAAATTATTTCTCCTAAATAGTGTATATATATCTATACAGGGTGTCCCGAATTTAAATGAAAAAACTTCAGGAACTTATAGGGGACCGAAAAACTAAGACAAAAGTACTTTAGAGATTTGCTCGTTTTTGCTTAGTTTTAGAGAAAATCGCAAAAAAAGAAACAAAATAAAAATGTTACAGTTAGCTATTATCACCTTTCAAATTCGTCAGGCTAGGCAGTGAGATATGTAAACACTTAATGTTATCCTTTACATTCTTTTATTTGTTTACATTTTTCTTCTATTTTAGGTTACATTGTTATAAAATCAATATTCAAATGAGGCTATGAGAGCAAAAGTGGCCTAACCCACAAAATATAAAAAAATCTGATTTAGTAATTTTTTGCAACTATAACGCCATCAACAAGGTGTTAATGTGTTTGAAAAATTGTTATAGTTGCAAAAAATTACTAAATTAAATTTTTTTATATTTTGTGGGTTAGGCCACTTTTGCTCTCATAGCCTCAAATAACGTTGTAAATTAATTATCCTTTCAGGTATTTTTACCTTTCCTTTCATTGTTATTTATTTATTATTTTGTCTATTCTGTATCTTGTTGAAATATATCCTTTCAGGACAAGAGTAATAATTCTCGTTTTTGAATATACCTACTTATATACAGGGTGTCCCGAATTTAAATGACAAAACTTCAAGAACTTATAGGGGACCGAAAAATTAAGACAAAAAGTCCTTTAGAGATTTGCTCGGTTTTGCTTAGTTTTAGAGAAAATCGCAAAAAAAAGAAATAAAACAAGTTTTCATTTTTATATTTATTTATTTATATTTATATTTATGTTATGTTCTTTTTAATGTAAATATTGCTCAATATGTTGTTCTCTTGCAGCAATGCAAGCATTACATCTAGCACTCACTTGATAAATCGCAGCTAAACATTGTTCTGATGGTATTTGGTGCACTGCATCTATGATTCGGTCTCTTAATTGCTCTCTTGAGTTGATTGACACCGAATAAACTTTCTGCTTCAAGGTTACCCATATGAAGAAATCCATGGGTATCATATCAGGTGATCTGGGTGGCCAAGGTACTACTCCTCCACGTCCAATCCGTCGTGGATAATTGATATCCAGCCAAGCTCGAGCAACTCTGCTATAATGAGCTGGACATCCATCGAGTTGGAACCACATTTCAATCCGCTGCTGTAAGGGAATGTCATCTAAATAATTAGAAAATTCGTTCTCCAAAAAATGTGTAAATGTGATAATACCATTCAATCTTCCAGGTAAAAAATATGGTCCCACCAGTAATCCGTTCTAAATTCCAAGCCAAACGTTAATAGCAAATTCATGCTGAAACCTATTCTCTCTAATACCTCTGGGATTTTCAAGAGCCCATACATAATAATTTCTTTGATTAACAATTCTTTCTCTTGCAAAGATTGCTTCATCGGTCCATATAATTTTTAATGGAAATAAATTATCATCGCTAATTTTTTCAAGAAACCAGTTACTAAAACTCAATCTATTGACATAATCTTCAGATAATAAATTCTGAACTTTTTAAAGATGGTATGGGTAGCGATTATCACCTTTCAAAGTTAGCCATATTGCTTGCCGCGATATTGCTAATGCAGCAGATGCTAGTCTCAGGATTGTTATCGAAGTGGCGTTGGACACAATTTCTTCTCCGATAATCTGCTCTTATTGCTGCCTGGAATTGGTCGCCTTCATTACGTATTAAGAATGACCCAGTCTCTCGTAGTCTATTAAAAGTTAACGAAAAGACTCGCCGATTAGGCACTCTTCTATTTGGAAATCGGCGCGCATACACCCGCACCGTTTCTAAAGCATCACCGTTACAGAAACCATACAAAAAAATCATATCAGCGTATTCAACATTAGAATATGTATGTGGCATTGTGGCTGATGCTATTCACACAAAAATATCTGAGTAACTGACTGAAGACTGATCTAGGAATTATAATCCTAGAAGGAAGCCAAAATGTAAACAAATAAAAGAATGTAAAGGATAACATTAAGTGTTTACATATCTCACTGCCTAGCCTGACGAACTTTGAAAGGTGATAATAGCTAACTGTAACATTTTTATTTTGTTTCTTTTTTTGCGATTTTCTCTAAAACTAAGCAAAAACGAGCAAATCTCTAAAGTACTTTCTTAGTTTTTCGGTCCCTCTATAAGTTCCTGAAGTTTTTCCATTTAAATTCGGGCCACCCTGTATAGATATATATATACACTATTTAGGAGAAATAATTTATTACTTTAATAATAAATATTAAAGTAATTATAATTATTTAATGTAATAATAATTTATTACAAATTAATATATATATATAATATATATATATATATATATATATATATATATATATATATATATATATATATATATATATATATATAGGATATATATATATATATATATATATAATATATATATATATATATATATATATATATATATATATATATATATATATATACAAATATATATATATATATTATATATATATATATATATTGTGGTTAATAAATTGATATCTATATACCATATACATACGTTTCCTAAGTTTTGAGGGTGCTGAAATGGAATTCTAAGACTAAAAAAAATTTCTATCATATTTTACAGTGTAAAAGCTAAAATGTTTCAAGTGAAGTGCATTTAATATATTTTTTCCAAAGAACCGACATCGGATTCGAATTCAGGATTCCAAAGAACCCTTAAATACGAAATTTCATCCAAATAGAAAAATAAAAATTCGTAAGCTTCTAAATTTGCCTGACTAAATAAATGGTAGGTGGCAAATTTTGTTTAAATTGACAAAAACATGAATTACGTTTAGACGGTTAAACGTATTAAAAAATGATTTTTGGATTTTCCAATTTTTTTGAAAGGTTTTTGTTCATCGAATTTTGCATTTATATACATCAAAAGAAAGCTGAGGTTCTTCTCTTTCCAGCGATACCAACCAGTGAGTTGTGTGACAAAGTAATAGTAATTTAAAGGTATATAACATTTAATCGGTTTAAAAATTTCATTTTCCTTGAAGAGCGTGAAAAAACTGATATTTTTTTATTTTGTTGAATAAGCGTTTTAATGTTTTTTAGGATGGTGAATTAGAATCTGACGTCAATTTTTGTGTGAAAAAATCTATAGAGGTAGTTTGCTTGAAAATCAAATCATTTTTTTAGAATTTAATTAACCTAAATCAAAATTTATGGACTGGCTGTATTTTTTCTTAAATCCACAATCAAAACTAAACATCTTGGTGCAAGAATCATGTCGATATCATTTTTTAAACTTGAGTTATAAAATAAATTAGTTTAATGCTATTTTATTTTTTTTTTTCGGCTTCTAGGGCCCGCCCATTGGTCGGAACAACAAAATACATGTCTAATATTTTTTGACCAGGAACCTCCAAAAAAATTGCCAACAAGATCCGTGAAAGACTGAGTGTGTCCTCCCCTTGTGAGTGGAACAAGTTCAAACACAGGGCAGATTCTACGAGTAACTTGTGCTTCCCCGGTTCATATTTCGAGAGACATTACCAACAAATTAAACTTAAATTAATTTTTTTAAAATAATTAATATCATATTTAATATCAAGGAATATTTAAATAAAGATATTCAAATTAATATCAAAGAAACAAACATGTGGTCGCTTAATTATATAAAGTAAATAAGCGAATAACTCTGAGATGTTACATAACTAATTATATTAAATGTAATAATTCAAACCTAAATCTAAACTATTATTTAAAAGGACAGGCCATTTTTCGTTTGTGATCACTAAACGCGAAAACTACTGAACCAATCTGTACCAACTTTTAATCACATCATCTTTATAGTTCAAGGAAGATTTAGCAATAATAAAATATAAAGATTTCATTTTATTGCCATCAAAAAGCGATAAATAATTGGTAAGCAGTGAAGTTTGATTATTGACCAATAGGTGGCGAGTACCATTCGAGAGAGGTTACATAGGTACGGTGTTATGTAGACCTGGAAATTTATGATAAAATTTATTTATTTTCAATTCAATCGTTATAAAAAAAAAAAAAAAACTATAAAAATATGGAGCGACATGTGGATCCCAGTAGAGTTCAAAAATCGACCGATATGTGGCCATTCTGCAACAGAGTTGAACCAAATTTTAACTATATCGTCATAGTTCTAGGAAAGTTTATAATGATAAATTTTACTTACTCACTGAAGGGCTCGACAGCTCTTGAAGAACCTTGGCCTCCTCCACAATTGGTAGCCACTCCTGGCGATCCTTGGCTTTTGTTTTCCATCTTCTGATTCCCATTTTTTGGAGATCCTTTTCGACATTTTGTAGCCACGTCACCCACGCCTTCCCTCTTAGACGCAGTCTGTCAGGCCTGCCGTATAACATTCTCTTGGGAACTCTTTGTTCTGGAATCCTATAAATTTTACTTTAATAATAATAATGATGAAACTGTATAATCTTGAGTGCCAGAAACGAGGTTTGCCAAACTGTCATATACTTTTATGGTTAGAAATTAAAATCCAATCAGATGGATCGATAAAATTATTTCAGCCAAATCGGATGTCTAATTATGTTTTAAGTATTCCTCAAACCCTTATCAATGCAATTTTAACCAGGTTAAAAATTACAACCATGTGTGAAAATATCATTGAAGAAATAATGCTAAATTCCATACTTAGTCCGGTCAATTTAGACCAAAAAACAGAGCAAAGCTAAAAAATTACCATCAAGCTGAAACTGAGTAAAATTGCTCAAAACACAATTAAAAACAGCTTTTCGAAATTCCCCATCGTTACGACCATGGGAAAAAAATTGACTCAAAGTCAATTAATCAATAAAACTTGAAACATGTTTTATATACCACTGCCTTCTTAAGCGAAGTTTGAATAATAAATTAAAAATTAAAAGTAAGTTCTTCAACAAAATAAATTGTATTGAAACTTTCTATTTTTTTAAAACAAATTTAATTAATGTATGTAATTTATTTTTAATAAATATTAAAAAAAAAAAAAAAAAAAAAAATTAATGAAATAATAAAATATCAAGTGTGAAAATTGGGTATTTTGAACTTCTTTAAAATTCTAATTTTCTCCTAAAACTATACCTATCTATTCAAACAGATAAATAAACATGTAACTCATCATTACAATCATGTAAACTGATCAGTTACATATCCTCTCCAACTAATTTTTTTTTTTTTTTTTTTAAATTATGGAACCTGTGGTAGCTCATACATTACAGAAGATACATTTATTTCTGGCACACTCAAAGTAAAAATTGGAGGAGTTGACATTTGTATCTCTTATCAACCATTTCCCACACTACCTAGATAAGGTTAGTTTTTCTTGCTGTTTCAGTTCAAACCTGTCATATTAAAACTTAAATCCACAATTAGTTCTCTTAGTATTATTACTTTATTTATCCAAAGCCCTCCGAACAATTGTTAAACCGCCATATTATGTCACTAATTAAACACTACATAATACAACCTAAAAATATCTTCTGTCCTTGATACCATTCCTTCAAATTCTCGAAATTTATTTATACAGATTTATCAAAATTTATCCAATCTTCCCAAACCTCTGGCTCAATTTCTATGCAGTTTTAACCATCCCTACAGATCTCCCAAAAGGTTGAAACGGCAATAGCTCCGAGAATTTTTGTAATATGGAGTTATGTTGGAGTCCTGGTAATGACCAGCTTCTCTACTCAGGTCCTGAACATCTGTGCCTATAGCGCTCCTACTCAGCCTCCACTGGATATTACCAGTGATGCAGCTGAGCATCTCTTCGGGCAGGGCCTGGACTCTCAACAAGTGGGGGGGGGGCAGGCTTGATTCGGGGTTCCCCAGGCAGTGTGTCTGTATAATACATGTAGTATGAATGCATATTACTTTTTTTAATATTATGTTGTTTTTTTTTGTGATAATTAGTTGTTTTTTGTTTGTTTATTTTTAATATTTTATTATTAATAATTGTGTGTGAGTGTGGATTTGTATATATAGTATGAATTCATCATTCATCACCTCTGTTACCTATTGCCCTTCGTCGAGGCAGATTGTAACATCTTTTAAAACATGTTAAAAAAAACTATACTTATACGTTTTAGTGTATAATACATATTGCAGAATCAATTGAGGTCACAGAATGTTGCTTTTCAATAACTGATGAGGAAACGTCACTCTAATAGTTTTTAGATATTAATTAGATATCAATAATTTATAATTGATAGTTTATTTAGTTACCAATTTCCATTGATCGCAGAGGTTTTACTGAAAAATTGTTAAAACCATACTTTGCAGTAAATTAAGGGAAATAGAACTCTGGTGAGCCACTATAACATGATCTTATGTAATAAGTCTAATGAAAAAGAAAACGAACTAACAACATGTATTAGGACAATCGTAAAAGGACAAAAGACAAGTCACCCAACTCAGACGGAGGTTTGGAACGGGAAATGTGTTTCCGTTGATACGTTTTTCAAAACGTTGGTAACCTTGGTTTTCTTACGGCCCCTTCTGGTCCTGGGTCGACGTTTCCTTTTCTTACCCCTCCGAAGAGACATGTTTAGCAAATGATCAGCCTGTATCAGATTGCTCCACACCTTTGATGCTGCTTGCAGAGATTTGTCATCTAATCGCCTGTAACATATTTAGTCCAGAATAATAAATATAAATATATATCAACTAAGACTATAGAATGTTGAAAGTTGTTCCGAGTAAGGTTGAAAGCTTACCCATGATAGATACTAAACCTACTTTTAAGGATATATTTAAGGATATTGTTATATATATATAACAATTCCTCATAATAACAATAGGTATAACAATGCCTCATAACAATAGGTGTTGAAATAAACCGCGCTATTCCAAAGATTAATCATCTCAAACAGATTTCGTATACCTCACAAGTAAAATCAACTCACAAAACTTAAAACATTGCTTTTAGAATATTTTCAAATATGTCCCCTTTGCACTACGGCTTATTAATTACCTTAAAATAACATCAGAAATATTAAAATAAATTGTTAGAAAGTAAATATTAGATAGATAGTACCTTTTTTTATACTACCTAATGAGCAAAACGTACTTCCATTTCTAGATTTAAATATTAAATAAGTTAATAGATATTTTGGAAAATAAATTTAAAAAGAATATAACAAGACGTTAACATCAAACATACAAAAATGTTTTCCCGATTCTATTGTTTATACTTAAAATGTTGATCGATAAAATCTAAACGTTAAAAAAAAAAAAATTGATAAATCTTCATCGAGATTCAAAAAAATGTCAATGCGTTTGTTACTAACCTGAGAATGATAGAGCCGATTTCCACTGGTAATTTTCCTACGATGTCAATTGATTTGTCGATGACATCCATTGATGTCAGTATAATCTACTACGTAAAATAAAAACCAAAATTTTGAACTAATTGAATGTTTAGTTAATTATTTTTGCTATGACAACATCTGTACCGTATTCTAGTTTTAACAAAAAAAAATTCCTAAGTAATGCAAATATTTTTAAAGGCACAGATGTGTTATAAAATTTAATAAAATGTTTAAATGAATCCATCCCTTAATAGTGCTCTGACAATTGGTCATGTGTCAATAGGAGGTTAAATCTCGTATATACCTCGAGTGATAAGGATTCCCCAGGAATGATTTTATTTACCTGCAACTGGAATCTCTTTAATAATCGATATATCGAATATTGAGCCTTCTGGCAAACTTATGGAAAAACAGTTTACCGGGCCAACAAAAGCTTAAGAGAAAGCGTACTAAGCTCAAATGTTTAACAACATATGATTTGTGAAAAATCAAGAAAGTCCTGGCTGCATACCTCTACTGCAAACGTTAACTTAAGTAAATACATACTTTATAATAATTTAAGAAGTAGAATATTAATTTTTGTTTAATTCTACAATTTCCATCACATATTTCCCCTCCCACAAACACAAGGTCGCGGAAAGCCAAACCGAGCCGCGGTACAAATGCTATAGTCCAGGCATCCTAAGCCACCCTCCCAACAGTGGTCACCTTAGCCTGGGCACCCCAAGACTCCGGGGCTCCAGGGATTTTGCGGAGAGATGATCTTCAGAATCCTTTTTTCTCTTTTAAAGACCTGACTGCATCTCTAAGAAACACGAGGGGAAACAACGCATCAGGACAAGATAATATATCATATGTCCTACACAGACTATTACCTAGGAAAGCCCACATATTTCTCCTCAACATTTACAACTCGTACACCCACCTCAGATATTCCCCAACAGAACGGAAACATGCTATTGTTGTTCCACTCTTAAATACCACAAAGGAGGCACTGTTCCTGAAATTATTGGCCCATCAGCCTCCTCAACCACATTTCAAAAATATAAGAATATAACTCATTCCCATACACTTTCGAAAACACTGCGATTACGTGGCGTAATCCCTCCTAAACATACAGGTTTCTCTTGTGGAGGTAATATCATCACATAGCAATATTGCAGTTTGATGCTACAACTAATTTAAACAGGAATCTAGCCATGGCCATGATATCACGTGATTGTACCCAAGTCGAGCTAGAGAGATCAATAGAGAGAGGATGTCCACAGGGTTCGGTCCTTGGCCCGGCCCTGTGGAAGTTGGTGTTTGATCAATTGCTGGAGGAACTAGAGGAAAGAGGGTTCCTTGCCACGGCCTACGTAGACGACCTGGCAGTCATCGTGGCCGCAGATAGCAGAGTTAGACTCAAGACCGAAGTGGAAAGGTGCGCCAGTTTCGTAGGAGAATGGTGTGCGAGGAAGAAGTTGAGTATGGCGGCAGCTAAGACCCAGGCCATACTCATTAAGGGCTCCACGGATAGGGCTCACCCTATCAACTTGGACATAGCAGGAGAGAGAGTTCGACCAGGTGAGGAGGTAACATACTTAGGGATCAAATTCAGGAAGAAATTTGATCCTACCCCTCACCTGGAATATTTGAAGTATAGGGTGACCCTATAAATCAATGGACTAAGCAGAATAGGGGGTGCCTTCTGGGGCCTCAGATACCCGGCAACGATGACCATTTACAAAGGCGTGGTCTTGGGTATACTGAGGTACGCATCCCCTGCGTGGAGCAATAACCTCGCACAGCAGAAGAGGAAACTGGCCACGATACAGCAACTGGCTCTGCTACGGGTCACGGAGGCGTATAAAACGGTGTCGCACGAGGACTTCGTCCACAAAGAGGTTAGAATTAAGTATGAAGTAAAGAGGCAGGGGCTGGACGCGCTTCCGGATGGACTCCGACGGCGTATCGGCGAGACCCCAAACCAATGGAAAAAGATACTGAGGGAGGACTCTGTAGAAGAGTGGAATGGGCGGTGGGTGGCAGGCCAGAAGGGCGCCACGTTGAGAAAGTTCTTCCCCACCGTCCAAGCAAGATTACAAGCGAGATGGGTCCTCTCCGACTACTGGGTCTCGAAGATACTCACAGGACATGGAGGGTTACGGGGAAAGCTAAATGAACATGGAAAGGACATCAACCCCCGGTGCCCTACTTGTGGAGTCCCAGAAACGGCCGAGCACGTGGTCTTATCCTGCACTGAGTTGGAAGGACACCGAGCCAGGTTGTTAAGGAAAACCGGAATCTTCGCTCTCGTCGAAGCGGACTTCCCCCGACTGATGGAAGAGGAGAATTATCCTTACTTTAAGGAGTTCATTTACGGGTGGAAGGAAGTGGTGGGCCCTACGCACTTTACCTAAGGAAGGCCCATCCCCGCGGTTGACGAGCCACCACCGTAAGAAGAAGAACAGTGACCCTGAGGATTGGAGCAGGACCGAACGGATGCTGTGGACCAGGGAGGCTGAACCAGGCAGGCCGGACGGATGCAGCGACCCAGGAGGGCTGGAACGGGCTTACTGTCCGGAAGGATAAAGGTGCGGTCGCTAAGGCGTGCTTATGCATGGCCGGGCCGCACCACAGGAAATAAAAGAAGGTGCGGTCGCTAAGGCGTGCATGCATTGCCGGGCCGCACCAGAGGATTGTACCCCCAAATATATTTGGCCTAATAATAATAATGTATATAATAAAAAGAGTTAATTTGAAATAGAGAGTTTTATTGGCAGTAGCGGCATACATAAATCCCATAAGTTGAACCCGCTACTGCCAAAACCCCGTATGCCTGAAAAGGCTAGGAAGGGTGAAAAAAAATAGAAAGAAAAAAAAAGAAGATTGTACCCAAGTGTTTGAAGCTCGTATCACACGTAAACTAAATAATTAATACATGTAGTCAAAAACACCACACATTAACTCAAACACCAATTCTATGCACCTACTCTGACACTCAAACGCTTAGTACTGGCAAGGTCATTTTCAAACCTTTATTATTACACATGCACCACTACACTTATCCAACAATACTCAAAACAATACAACAATATTGAACGACCAAACATGGTAGGCAAACAAGTATGAATATACATGGCCAACTAAAATTAGACCCTATTCAACAGTTAATTTCAAGAGGTCAGATTACGTTCCTTCAACAACCAACCAGCTTCCTTTAACCCATTATTCCACTGTCTGACCCCATTCCTCTTAATCAATCAAATCATTCTATAATATCCTAACCCTCACACTCTTTTCCATACCACTGGTAGAATAAGGTAATCAAAAGTATTTTCCTATTATGCTATCCAATACATATAAGATTACAAATCTTTAGTTTTAGTTTGCTTAAGTTTCTGCGGGATCATAAAAAAAAATAAAATAAAATAATAACAATAATTTTTAAACTAATATATTCCGAGGTAATATAAAGTTTTGGAAATATTATGGTTCTTCATTTGAAAAATAAAATGCTATTTCTAAACTTTTAAGCGGATTTCAAGAACCCAAAAATTGGAGGGCAATTTTCCAAAATATCTTCCCTTTGTTATTCCTTGGGCAAAAGTTCACTATGAACGGTCCTAGCCTCCTCACTAATTTTTCACCAGGTGGATCATTATTGTTCCACTGATCTCTTTTTATTCACCAAATAGCTTTCTCCGTTTCCTTCCTTTGCCTACAGTGGCCATCAACTTTGACAGGAGATATCCTCCGAAGAGCCATTCTTTTGAAGATAAGGATATCATCCTGCCTGGACCTTGTGAAGGTCCATGCCCATCAGAGCATCCCACTCCCAAATATTGTTGGGTTGTTGCATATACCGTAGTGGTTGTATGTTTTTATTTTTTTTAATTTTAAATCTGATAATAAAAACTAAAACAAAGCAGATCTTTTCATTTAGCAGACAAACATTGATTATTGCTCCATCCTATCTTTCCATCAGATTTTTTTATCACAATTTATTACTGTTATTATATAATGCTATATACGTTATTTCTTTGTAAAGTCTTTGGTAAAAGCATGGTTAATTAGGTAAATAAAAAAAATTATTATAAATATACAAACATTACTAGATGACATTGTTGGTTTTCCACCATTTATGGCCCCTTAATTCCTCACAATCGATTTCTTTCCTTCAAATGTTTTAATCATTTTAACCAACCTTTGATTTCCTAATACAGCAAGACTATAGGGAACATCACTTGAACGACAGAACATAGATTCATACATGACCAACTACAATTAGACACTATTCAACAGTTCATTTCAAGACTTCACATTAGGTTCCTTTGACAACCTAGTGTGTAAAGAACCATAATTATTTACTAAAATTATAGTTTTAGTAAATAATGGTCGAGCTTATTCTACAGATATTTTTTATCCTCTTTCACCTTTCTGGAACAGAGGCCTTTACATTTGAGTTAGGCTGAAAGGTAGTTGGTGAGGCAGGGTGGGAAAGAAGTTTACAGGCTCCTTACTGAATGGCCATAGGAAAAGAGGTACATAGGCAGAAATTAAAGATGTTGATGAGGTAGGCCTTCCCTGTCCAGGATAACATCTTGAGAAAGAGTGAATAGATATCACCCTGTCCGGATGCTCTGATACCTTGTTGCAGCATAGGAAAGATTCTAGCTGGTGGTAGGTCAAAAAAAGGGTTTTTCATTGGGGCTTTCTGATAGGGCACCTGGTTGTGAAATGTCGACAGTCGTCTAAAGCAAAGCGCACACTAAGACAGGCATGTAATGACGGGAATATGACATGACGGGAACATGACAGGACGTTCTAGAGGTTTCTAGGTTTCCTCAAAAGATGAATGGGAGAGAGCATGCACAGCTTCGAGGACGTGGTGGAAGAACCAGGCACAGGAAGTTTTCGCTCCAAAAGCGATATCAGTACGGCATGGATTTTTCTCAGAAGTGCCTGCCTGTCTTAGTGTGCACCTTTCCTATAAATACAACTGAAAGCGAAAATAAACGTCCCGTCATGGCATGCCTGTCTTAGTGTGCTCTGCTAGAAGAACCTTTAGCATAGGGTGCTTCTAGTATTTCAGCCTGCTCCCCCGGTGTCAGCAATTAGTTCTTCTTGGTCAGGTGAATCCTCCTCTTACTTATTAAAGTTTGAACCAACTTCCAGAACTGTCGGTGATAGTCATGGTGCCTAAGCAGGTCCTGCAACACTGAATTATTTGTGGTAGTGTTCAAATATATATCCACTTCAGTTGAAATCAGGCAGGAGGTATCCAAGGGAACAGGCATAGAAATACAGGGGGTATCTTCTTCACTGGCTCTAATCCTTTCCAGCCAGCCTTACCAGGATGTACTTCTATGCCAGCAGTGAGACAGGTGAGCCATCAAAGATGTACAGCATAGAGTGATGGTCACAATTTTATTATTTTATAATTTAGTTGATATATTTGTTTCTATAAGTATGAGGGTTGATTTTACTGCTGGCAGTACAGAAGATGAGATTAAAGCCGTCTTCTACATTTGGATAACCACGAAAAACTATTGGGCATATATTGGATAATTAAAAGACAATTAATAAATTTAATCATGTTTCATTAAATTACCTTAAACATTGACATAAAAAAACTAATATATGTTTGGAGGAAAAGTACAAACAAATACAAAATATTATCATAACACTTTTTTATTGCAAATTATTTCAACAAAAAAATAAACATAAAACACTTTGAAACTGTAATATCTGAATATAATAAAATAAACATATAAACAATTTAACATAATTGATGTCTTTTATTTCAAGTCTTTAAAAATTAAAATTGATTATATAAGTACAGCCTCTTGACTAGGAATATGAAGTTTATAAAATTTTAAAAGTTCATAAACATGTACATAAGTGTAAATGATATACAGTAGTCTTTTTATACATAAATTACATATCTACAACAAATATATTTAACAGAGAGATGAAATAAACCTAATAGAATACCAATAAAGATTTAATAAATTGGACTTTAAAAGTCTGAAAATTCACTCATAAAAATAAATTTATTGATTTAATATTTCACACAAATAAAACACATAATGATTAACTATGTCATGCATCTTTGGCATTACGAACAAAATGAATATATATAAATATATATTAGAAGAACAGACAAAAAACGTGCAGTTTCAAAATTGATAATTATAAAAACCAATAATAATAATAAATGACAAAGGTTACTCACTACACAGATCATAATAATTTGATCAAAATGAAAAAGTAATATCCAATCGAGTAGTGAATAAATAATATTTTTTTTAACACAGTGATGAGACAGTTTAATACAAGAAATTTAATTATAAGAAAATATTTCAAAATGAAAAATAAGTAATTGAGAATGAGTTATTTTCATGTAAATCAATTTGCCATGTAAGATCTGTTTTATAGCTTTTAGACAGACCAGGGCCAACAGTTTTTTTAATTATTTTAAATTAAATAAATTTTAACTAGAACTAAATTTCCCTAATAATGTGTATTTCAAACATAATATACTTAAAATAGCAATTTCTTTTCTTAAAAACATTAATTAAATACTAAACATAATATTCTGATAATTATAAATGTAGTAACTTCTACAAAATAAATATCCTAAATATGCTCTATGGGTGGGTGTATAAATAAGGAGATTGTAATAAAATTAAAAAATAGAATTTTTTGAGGCCATTGTGGTTGAGCATGTCCCAGCAGCACCCTAGGACACTTTAATTTAGGGTTTGAATTAGTCCTGTGGGAATCAACTTTGATTTTATTGCAAACCCACAACATAAATTTCAATCTTTCATCCAAGCTGGAACACTTGATAACTTGAAGGGTAATAAAAAAAAAAATTGTAGGATAGCCTACCCTTCTTGCCAAGGCATCTGTTATGTAACATACCTACCCATAACCCATAAGTATACTAGTTTCCAAGGGGAACAATTTTGTTTCCTTAGGAAACACAGCCTTTGGAGGTATATATTTTTCAATGGATCAAGAACAAAAGTTTTTGATCAAAAATTAATATGACTACTAGGGTATATGTACCAACACAAATTAGAATGCTACTGATGGGCATTAAAAGAATAAATTTCTAAAAACAATGAGAAAAAAAATTTGAAACCAACATCATGAAAAAACATGTAATATTCATAAAAAATCTAACTTGTCAATAATTAATAAGTGTAAAATTTAACTAATAACGTTAATTTGGTAAGTTTTATGACAGACTTACTCTGCAGTTTGCCCTGTAGTCGTTAGACTAGGCTACAATTCTATATGTTTTTTCAACTGACAATAAGACATATCATCAAATGATTTGAATAGAATTTCAAAATTACACTATTTCAAATATATTAGTATTTAATAAAGACATTACAATTTAGAAAACCTAAACAAAGTAAGGACTATTAGATAATTAAAAAAGAACCATAAGAGTTGACTGGCATAAGTTAAGTTGGAAGAAATAATTATAAGCAAATAATAAATTATTGTTAGAAAATTTTATAATTCTCTGCCTGACTTTAGCAGTAAAGCCAAAAGTACATCAAAAGAATAGGTTTGTAAGCAAATCATATGCTAAAACAAAGAGGTAAAAAGTTTAAAGTATGCCTGCTTCCAAAAATTTCAGTCTTATGATTATTCTAAACATTCGAAAAGCTACTGATTCTTATATCCGTATCACATGTAAACCTTAGTGTTTATATTTAAGTTTGTTCAATGAATTTTGAAATTTCCTTAATTTTTGTTTACTTTAATAACAAATCATCAAGAGAAAAAAAGGATACTGTACTAGCTCATAAGTAAAACAGGCAGAAAGTAAGCAAAATAGATACTTAAAATTATTATTATAAACCTCAATGGTTCTGATAATGTTTTAACAAAAATTTATCCTAATGTTTCTCTTAGCTCAGATGCTGCCTTGCTGTAAGTCAAAACATGCAAAAAAAAAAATAAATAAATAAAACAAAAAAAATCCTCTAGATCCAATTAGAACATTCCATTTTGAATAAAACGAACCTATAAAAATTATAACAGGCATGTCAGAAGCGCTGTCACTTGATTATAATATTCATACAAAGCTATAAACTGAACTATTATTCCAGCTGTATACCGACCGAGGGGAAACCATATATTTATAAACTATGAACTATATATGATTACAACAACCTAGTTTAAAGATAAATTTATTTTTATTAACTGTAAGAAAAACATAATATAAATTAGTGCTTTAATTAATACACTTCTGGTAGAAACAAGAAAAAAAAAATCATTAAAATGCTACAACCCTCGTTTCAAAAAAAAAAAATAAATAAATTGCCATGAAAATAAAAATGTGCAGTTATAGTCAGATTAAAGTTCACATCCATGTTAATGTCAAATACTGTTTAAATTAAATAAATCAGTAAGATAGAAACTTTGAAAACCATCCATATATTTCATTTCATACTTCAATTGAACTACATGTTTGAATTCATGCCTAACTACGTATTTATTTGTAACTAATAAGATGCATGCAATATTAATTCTGACTATTTAATCCCTTCATTTATTTGCACTGATTAATCAGATGCTCAACTGAACATTTTTAGTTTAAGTACAAGTTATAAGTGTCAATAATAGACAGGAAAAAAAAAAATGTTCAAATTGTAATTTAATAAAATGTAATACTCATCTAAAACTATTTTCTCAGGCACAAAGAATGTTTGGTAGAAGACTGCTGTAAGATGGACGGACAAAGTTATGCTCAGGTCGGAGGCACTGTTCAATTCTGAATAATTAATCTGAACTATTTCAAATTCATCAACAAAACAGATAAAAATATTTGAAAATTTATACTAAGATTTAGACAAAGCAACATTAACTTATAACATTTAAGTTTCACACATAAGTACGTTATGAGGCCAGAATAAGATAAGCCTTAAGAAACAAATATCTATGAAACTATTGTCACGTTTGTCTTCTTCCGATCCTTCCTCAAACATCCCTGCCCTTTATTTTTCAATACATAAAAACTCTATATCTAATAAGAGCAAATTCCTAAAAAAAAACGAAATTAGATAATACTGTCACAATCTAATACACACTAATCTACACACGCCCCTTTATTTCCATAATAAGTTTAAGAATCCATTATTGTATTAGCTCCAGGTTTCATTTTATGTTATAGTTAACTGATGATAACTTCTTTCAAAATTCAAATTCTGGACAAGTTCTTTCTAGAAAAGGATAAAACTGTCTTAACACTATAAGACAGGAAGGAACCTACTGTTGCCACCTCAACTACCTGTTATATTTGAATGAATAGAATCATTCCTTCTACAAACTGTAACAGACTTTCTTCCTAACAATAAACATCCTGCCGCTCCAGCATCCATTACTAGTAAATCATCACTTAAGCTTAGAATTAAGAAAAGAAAAAAAAAAAAAAAAAACTTTTTTAAAATTACATTAAAGACATTCATAAAACTACTACAGTTGTGATCAAATAATGCAGAGCTTAACAAATAAAATTAATAATACATTAACATTTGTATACAAGTCAAGTGAAAAATGGTGAGAATTTATTAAACAGTTTAATCATATTTTAGTCAGTATATATATGAAATAGATAAATGACCATACAAAGCAATGAAAATTCCTATACTGATTTACTTTCTATAGTAAACAATGAGCACATTTAATTCAAGGCACAATAATGTCAAGTCTTTTAAAATCGGGAACTTTATATGTAAGATTATTCCAATACTGATTTAATTTATCTTATAATTAAATTTATTCTAATAAATTACTACACAAATATCTTCTAATGTGATAAATAAAATAATGTGATGTCAAATACTGTCATGATATCAAAACTGATTAAAGTAAGTAAACTTCAAATTAGATAAAATAATACTTAAGAAATAGAATACCCTGCAAAGTCAAAAAAAAATTAATATATGACAGTCTATGAATGAGAAAGATTGGAAATGTCATCTCCTGATGGCAGCGACACTTTACTATGTTTTATCAACTTTGGTGCACAACATAGATTTTAAAGTAATGATTATTTTGAAAGAGATACCTCTCATCCAGTTTTTTTGCAGTTAATAGGGTAAATCACTAGTTATGGTCACCTCACCAATTACGGGCAGGTTTTTACGTTTTTAACAAAAATAAGCCTTTGCTTGTTTTCTTTGTTGGATCCTTTTAAGAGACGTTTCACGGAAGGGCTTAAGACTCACTTGCTAATGAATCCTTTTCTCCCATCCATTTCCGTTTGGCTTAATTAATGTTTTACCGAATTAGTGTTGTGCAATAGCTCCTGTGTGTAGTAGGTGTGATTTTACAAGTGAACATTATTAAGGAATTGCTTTAAGATTCTTCGCCAATTTCAGATTTTAAAGGTATGTATCTGTTCATTTTGATATCTGTTTTTCTTCTGACCCCTTTGTTTTTCATTTTGTCGCTTTAATCAATTAAAATTTTCAACTTACCACAACCGGTCTATAAATATCTATGATTTTAGTTATGGTCACCCATGACCATTTCAAGTTTTTTGGCATAACAAGTGTTCTTGCTCCTAAAAAAATGTAGATTTTCCCTGGTTTAATTGTATTATCTTAAAAGCAAAATACGATAACGTTTACTAGTTTTGGTCATGGGTGACAATGTTTGGTCTATCAGCGACCATAACTAGTTATGATCAGTGTATAAATGTATAATGGTCACTTGCTTTTACGGTTTTATTTTTTCTTCAAGATCTTCTTTTTTTACAGAAAATATGTATTTGTAACTATGCCTAAAATATGATATTCATACTCTGAAGATGATGCCACACAGGCAAAAGAAGAAATTCTTAAAGGGGCTTCTGTAAAATTTATAGCGAAAAAGAATGTGTTTTTGAAATGGATCTTTTTCTTACTTAAAATACCTAGTACCAATGTTATTACTCCCTTTTATTATAACAGGTACAAAAACCCAAGGATGACGTTAACTCGAAGATTAAAGGGCACAGGAAGGTTTCAGTGTGGTGGCAGACCCCATTTTGTCTGCTGAAGAGGAGGACCTGTCAGAGAAATGGATTATTCATTTCTCTAGACGGGGGTTTCCCAAAAGAAAAATTGATTTATTCTTGAGCGTCAAAAAACTAGCAATAGTTTCGAACCGACAATGTAAATTTAAAGCCGTACCACCAGCCAGCTCTTATGTGTTTCAGAAAGACATCCGTGGTTGGTTTGACTCAGTGGAAAATATATTGAAGGAAGAACACGTCTTTGATGTTTTGTCACCCATTGCGGATTTTTAATGGTGACCAGTCAGGATTTCTTTTAAATCCCGGAAGCAGCAGTAAAACTGTAATAAAGTGTTTTCAGAGTTTTACCTTTGATTAATTCATCCTTAATTTTTTATTAACCTTAAATGATTGATAGGTAAGCATAAATAGTGAATTTTAAGATAATAAAAACAATTGTTTACAAAATTTTTGTTCATATGACCATTACTAGTTTTTATTATGACCACAACTCATACACTGTGCCCATAACTGGTATTTTTAGGATATTTGCATAAAAACTGAAAAATCTATTTCAAGGAAAAATACAGAGCTTTAGTAAATTTACCATTCAATAGAACAAGAATTTGTGAATCTAAATATGTAAAAAAAAAATAGTAATCTGCGAAACAGTCTAGACGATATCCTCTTTTGCATCAATCAATTTCCTTAACTATGACCATAACCCGTGATTTACCCTAGCCAGAGAAAAGAATTTAAGAAAATATTTTGTTGAACTTTTTTCTTTTTTTTTAATCCTAGCATTTATCCTAATTATTAAATTTGAATACAATAAGAACCAATTAAATTTTACATATGAGCAAAAGAATGTTTATGCTTGAATATTTTAATAAAAACATTTTGTTTTTATTTACTTTTTTATTTTTATTAAAGGATTAGTTTCAGTTTTATCAGAAAGAATCCAATTTAAGAGTGAATGCCTAGGCTGAAAAAAACAACAGACACTCAGAGAAACAATATAATACAGTGATAACTTTTTATAAAAGGAATGTTAACATTGGTTTACCGTACTTTTTAAATAATTTACTCATAACTTTGATTTATAACTTCCGATTGTATGAAAACATTTTTCATTATTTATATATAATTTTTATTGCTGAATTTTCAAGTGGGGAAAGTTCAAACTTTCCGTAGAAAGTTCTCCAAACTGAATCAAGCATCATAATATAATTAATTTCAGCGAATAACAGAATGTTTTGAAAATATATTGTTTTTTATTTCAATAAGATATAATAAAACAGCTAGAAGGCATAAACATTCTATTAGCTAAGGATTGAGACAGATGGAACTCATGGATCAGAGTCCATCCACACAAGAAAGCAAAAGAATAAAGGTAAAGAAGAAAATGATAACTATACTAGTTTTATACAAACAGTCAAAATAAGACATATTTTATTTAAGTTTTTTTACTGCAAACAAAATTGGTCTCTGATTATAGCCAAGTTAAAAATCTGAAATATTAAAATTTTGAGTAAAAAACAAAACAAAAAAACTTACTTAATGAGGTTAGTTAAAAATTAAAATGTATTTTATTTACTAAGTTAAAAATGCCTAAAAAGAACAGAATGTACTGTTTGTCACAAAAGCTGCTATCCAGTTGCTAGAATATGTTTTTAGTTTTTAGATTTCCAGATTTGTTTGTTTAAATTCAACCTATTCTATCTTTTGGCAGACTTAGAATTGAAGGCTCTTAATAAGAACTGTAAACTAAGAGATCAATAATCAAGAAAATAGGAATAATGGTTCTCTGTTTTTTTTTTTAAACTAACGGTTCGGATTTCTTTATAGTTCTTTGTTTCTTTTTCATAGATACTGTCATATATAACACTTGTACATTACGTATTAAAATTGTAAAAGACTACATATTTTCATTTTTGTAATCATAATATACTTATTAGATACTGATAGCAATCACAATAGCTTTAAAGACGAATAAAAATGGTCTTCAAAGAAGTAGTTTTAACATTCGTAACAATAAATCAGAATAGTGGCCATTCAAATTTTATTACAAAACAATAATGACCATTGGATTTTAAATACATAATAGGAGGTCATACTACACTAGATTAGGCACATATACAATGAATCTTCAAATAAAAAGGTAAAGTATGACACTTAACAATACTCTGATCCATTAAAATCATACTACATCCAATAAAGAAATAAACTAAATATTTTCTTGTAACTCAACATTTGAACTAATAATCGATATTATAAATAATATAGAATTATGCACTATGGTTTATAATAACGATTTGGATTATATATAATACATATTTATGTTTCAATCCTTTCATAATCACTATAATAACAAATAATAATCTACATTTATAGATAAATACTGTTAAAAATACTACCTTGAGGTTATACTTTCTCAGTTTCTAATGGCAATATCATTTAACAATTTAAATATAAATTTATCAGACTATAGTAGATTTAATGAGATTTAAACCTATTACCTGATAATAGCTATTTCAATTACTAATATTGTTGTTCATCTGCAATGACTTGAGGATGATCAGGCCATACTTAGTCAATTTTTCAAACTAAAAAAAAAAAAATTATGACTTTACTAATTCCATTGGTGGTTTAGTTTTATATAAAAAGGTGAGCAACATGAGCAAGGGTTGTCACGTGACAGACATACAAAAAAAAAACCTATTTAGATCACTCATTATTAAATTTTATATTCAAGAAAAATACATTGGGTATTTTGTAATGAATTTATTTTTAAAAAAATGTCAAATCTACCTCTAAATTTAAGTATATCTACCCCATAAATATATGTTTTCTAAATAGAAGTACCTAAATAAACCTTATTCGTCTTTTTAACCAATAACAGAACCCATCATAGTCAAAGGAATGAAATCAGCACATTTCAGACACAAATCAGCAAATTTTGAAACTATAGTCAGTGATAAAGATACATGCTAACCAATCACAAGTGGTGTTTCAGTAGTTTACAGGTGCGGATGTGCGGAATATTTGATTAATTACCACTCGGTATACCAACAAGCCTAGAGATCAATTACATGACTCTTGTGAAGAGAAAAAAAAATCATAGGATAAAAAAAGAAAGATAAATGTAAAACAAAGATGACTGGCGGAAACTTATTGAGGAGGGCTGTAGAGCCAATTAGACAGATAAAACAAAGCATTCTCCACTAGTATAATCTAGCAAATTTGTGTTTTAACTGCGTTCATTACAGAGAATAAGTGTTTTTTGGTTACATTGGAACCAAATCTTTGGGTTTGCTAAGCGTATTTATGAGGGTTACCCGGAAGAAAAGGTCTATAATTTTTATTAATTAAAAAAATATTCAATAATCTTTACTTTATTTTAAAAGTCAAACATTCGCCAATTTATCTACTTTTTTTAGAAGCTATGGCAATTTTTGTAGGCCCAAGTCATATGAACTGTCCATAGGTGACTGCAAGTCCTTAATTGTCACAGAACAATTAAGTGAAAAACCTAGGTGTTTCACTTCACCTCACAGATGAAACAATTGCAAGAATTGTTTTTCTCTAAAGCTGAAAAAATTCAAACAAAGTCTGATGGTAAAATCATAACAACTGTGTTTCGGAATCAAAATGTAGTATTGTGATACTAAAAAACCTGAAACAGACAATCCAGAATTGGAATACAGGAATGTTGAGCAAAGGAATGAACAGTTTACATAACAGTGCTCGGCCACACGTTGCCTGTCAAATAGTTAAGCTTCTACAAAATTTGGACAGGACATCTTCACTCAATTGCCTTATAGTCCAGCCATGGCACCCTGTGGCCTATAAACTGTTCCCTGATTTGAAAAAAAAATTGGCAGAAAGGCAATTTAGCTCCGACAATGAGGCAAAAGAAGAGGTGCAATTATTCCTCAATGACATGGTGGTAACACAGCATAAAAAATGGCATTCAAAAGCAGGTTAAGCATCTGAAAAAATATATCAACTGGAATGGAAAATATGTAGAGAAATATGGAAGTTCTAATTATTAAATTAAGTTAAACTTCAGAATAAAATAAAATTTTGGATTTATACTTTTTCACAATTGTATTTACTATTCCGCTCACTTTTAGGCTAATCCAGGCCATGTAATCGTATTTTTGATAAAATTATCATAGAAATTGAAAAAAATTTCAATAGGATTAAATAAAATAAAAATGAGAACTTAACAAATTTAAAGTACCAATAAATATGCTTTGAAGAAAATATGCATATTTTTAAATAGTCTCAGAACAACTGAGTATAATAAATATCAAACCAAATACTACTTTTGGGTAAAAAAGAAATAAATACCAAATTACAAAGGGAAAATTAAAATAATGTTAGGAAATTATACAGATTTTAAAATAATATATTTTTTTCAGGCCATGGTGGTTGATAGTGTTTTTCAGTAGGATTCAAATTATTTTAAGTTAAAAGGATGGGAAATGCAAAAATATAATTTTTTAAAAGGAAAAAAAATTAACATTAAAAAAGTATTTTAAAGTTTTAAGTTTAACTCCATATCATATCTTATTTTGATAAAAAAATTAAAAGAATTTGCTGCAAAAAGGTCAATTTGCGTCATAAATCAACTTATACTCTATAGGAAATATGTGTGCCCAAAACTCATAAACATGAATCTTATGAATATAAGATAAAAAAATAGGTAATTTAAGCATACCTGACCAAAAAAAAACAAAACAACTACTTAATTATCTTTACAGCACAATAATGTTGGCTGTATCCGTACTGTCAAATACGAATCTGTCCCCACAATGGAGCATGTTGACTAACAGGTCCACCCCAAGCCCAGCCATCTGGTATAGCTAAATGCCTTAATCCTTCCAGGATGATACCGCTAACACCTGTATATACACATTACATATTGCAAATCAACATCGATATTCATGTTAAATGATCAGATTAAGTATGATTTCTACATATAGAATCAATATTGTAACAGAATATTACCTGTAAACTTCGATATTTCTGTTTCTTTAATATAAATATTGTTGAAAGATGTTTTAATGGATGTACTAAGATTAGTCTTTGTTCCAGGTAAAAGGCACACATAATTAGGCAGGGTACTATTATCTTCTGAAACATTGATTCATAAGTCAATCCTATTGACATATATATTGAATATTAAAAAATACACATATAGGAGAGGGCCCTGATTCAGCTATGAATTGTTGCGCCGCATATGTATGTATGTATGTATGTAAAAAATACATATATTCATTAAACAGCAAATAAAACAGAAAAATATGTCAGTTGTATGAATGAGTCATTAAGGTGACATTACAATTATCTGTTTGAATTAATTCTTTGAAAATAATTTTATTTCTCTTTTATAAGAAATGCATAAATGACTATCCAAGGAAAAAGAAATACACATATAATTAGTTCATAAAGATTTTTAACTCACAAAAAACAAAAAATATTTTCTTTTGACAGTTACCATTGTTTACATGATTGGTGTTCAAACTTCAGTTTATTTTCATTTAATTTTAAAATGTCATTTAAAAACAATAGCAAAACAAAATTAAGAATAAATCTAAATTGAGGATAATTTGTAGACATTTCAATCATTGTCCTGTAATACTAGCTTAGAGCGAAATTTTGTCAAATTCATAAAGTTATTGTTCTAGAATACAGAATAGTTGCACAGCATTTTAAGTTACCAGTGATATGTGAGAGATCACCGACCACAAGAAATGGCCTCACAGATGATGTAAGAGTATTGAATGAGGAACCATCACTATTAGCTAACAATTGGACATTTAATACAGAAAATCCACAGCTTTGTTCCTGAAAAAAAAAAAAAAAAAAAAAATGTAAGTAGCTATAAAAAGGATAAAGAGTTATGGATTGAATGTGAGTTATGGAAGAGTTATGAGAGCAGGCAAAGCCGCAAAGGGGAATGCTAATTATTTATACAAGGGTGGTTTGAAAAGTTCTTGGAATCACTGCTAGAGTAACAAGGCTCTGGTGCAATAATCAAACATCCTTTGTGAGTGAACACAAAGTGGTAGTGAGTGAACACAAAGTGGCGCAAGTGGTAGTGACGACTCTTTGTTGTTGTTTTTTTCATAGAGATTTGTGACCGTTGAAAAAACTGAGATTCGAGCAGTGATTAAGTACTTTGTAAAGAAAGGTATGAAAGCAAAGGAAATTCATGCCGACTTTCAGAACACATTGGGGGGACTCTGCTCCTTCATATTCTTCAACTGTTGCCAAGTGGACCAGCGAGTTTAAATTTGGTCAGAATGGCTTGGATGATACTCTGCGTAGTGGACGACCAAAAAGTGCTACAACCCCACAATTTATAGTTAAAGTGTATAAAAAGATAATGGAGGATCGTTGACAGAAAGTGCGAGATTGCTGAAGCTGCATGGATGTCATCTGAATGGGTATATTACATTTTAACCGCAGAATTGGGAATGAAAAAATTATCCACAAGATGGGTGCTGCGGCTCTAGACATTGGACCATAAACGCTTATGAACCGAGGTATGAATTGTTGCCACATCCACTTTATTCACCTGATTTCGCACTATCAGACTTTCATCTCTTCCCCAAGCTGAAAATTTTCCTCAGTGGACAGAGATTTCCTACAACGGAAGAACTGACATTTTGCAGGCCCAGAGGAATCTCATTTTCGAGATGGGATCAAGGCATTGGAACATCACTGGACCAAATGCATTAGTCTACAGGGAGACTATGTTGGAAAATAAAATCAGTTCCACCGAGGTAAGACCCTTCTTTTCAGTACATTCTGAGAACTTTTCAAACCACCCTCATATTTCTTGTCAAAAAATTGATAAAACAGCCATTTTTTTTTACATCCCATTACATATATATTTGAAGAATATTTTATAATAATAAATTAAAATTAATTTCATTCAGGCTTCAATAATACCGTATAATTTCTTTCTCACCAATCAAATTTGTATTTAATGATACACTAAACAATTCTTCATAACAAACTATTATTCATTTTTATTTAATTTAAACTGATTTATTCAAAATAGTAAAATTGAAAAATTTTTTAATATCAGTTCAGTCAGGCTTGAAAATAATCAGCTATCATATATGATATTTCAAAAATGAAATTAAAAAAAAATTTAAAACCAAGACAAAAATCAAAAGAAAATATAATTAGCAATTATGCTATAATAAATTAATGCTTTATAATAATTATAAAACTAATACATAAACCTTACAATAACAATGTTTATTATATAAAAAAGAAAATTCTTACTGTTACAGTAGCCACAACTGCCCTCATCATAGAATTGTTTTGAATATCTCTAGCAATTACTTTTGAAAAAACATTAGTGTCATAAATAAAGCCAAGGCCCTAAAAAGATAGAAATAGTATATATAAATAGTTATAGGTAAAAACATATGTTGATTAGTTATTTTACTAACATAAAATAGTATAAGAAATGAGGAATTGAAGGGTCACGGGAAAGAACAATCAAAGTTACATTTTTAAAAAGTCTCAGAATTTTAGATATACAATTGGTCTGTGATTATTCTGAGCTGATATTTACTCCATAAAAACTTCGACACAATGTGAATTCTTCTTCAAATGCTGTTATATATCCATATTTTTATTTATACACAATATATTTTCACTGCAATAGATGGAGCAGGTTAACAAAAATGGACTGTGATCATTTTTCCTACAACCTTTCAATTACCAAACAAATAAAACAAAACTTTATTACTTTATAAAACGTTATTTATCAAAACAATATTACTCAATTAATAATTCAGTCTGAAATTAAGCGATTCCAAAACACAAGAACTTATTTTTTGTGTATTTTTTTACGATTCATCACATTTATTTTTAAAATAAAATATTTATATATTGTAGAATAATTTATAAAGACATACAAATAAAAATTAAATAAAATAAAAATATTAAATTAATGAATAATTCCTAGGGTGTCTCAAAGATGGTCTTTATTGTTCTTTGATTGATAACCAAGCAAATTTATTTTTCTTCTAGAAATCTTAAAATAAAAACAAAGTATACAAATGAACTTCACATAATCAACAGATTGAAAACAGGAATTATTAGTTTGAATAGTGAGACTAAATAATCTATGTAACAAAAAAGTTATTATTCAGCGGTACATGGTCCATAAAGCATATTATCTCTTCATTAGAATATTGCTAAAACATCATTTTTGAAGTAAATATACATAAATAATAGATTAAAACATAAATAGAGTTCTATTTGACAGCTACATACAAAAGCTAATAGAAGTCTAAATAAATTTTTGTATCCAAGTGACAAGAATTATTTATTTTTTTAAATTATATTTTAAAGAGATAACCTTGAAATAAATATTGACTGACTCAAGTAGGAATCCAGCCCACACCAATGGGAAATAAAAACTCTCTGAACCACACTCTAATCAGCTTTATCATTATGTCCTCTATATAGTACCAAAAAAACTTGTGCACCGCTAGGTACTGATTTAAATCTATAATGAGAAATATGGGTTTTCTCTAACCAAGAAGAGACAGAGAATAGGCAGAGATTGCAAATGAAGAGTGATTCTCAGTGCTGCTATATCACCCAGAACTTGTGGGAGTAGCAATAGCATACAAAAATATAGATCTGAACTAACAGGAATGGCATCTGTAAAACCTTGACACCACTCCATATCTGAAATGAAAAAAATATATATATATTGGAAAGTCTAGGTCTCTAGGTTAATATACCTGTTTATCTTGAAAACCAAAGAATTGACTTTCCCAAGATCCTCTCGATTCTGGCCACTGTGAAACTTTCCGGCAACTAGGTGCATTAAGTTCAGAGCAAAGCTGTAAGCAAAAACTTGAAATAAAATAAAATATATAAATTGTAGTCTTTAAAAAGACCACAAGGAAACAGTTTTAGTTGAATTTGAAGTAAAAATAAAGAAAAAAATATTTACAGTCATAGATGTGAGATCTTGTACTAATTTCCTAATTTTTCTTTGGCCATAATATGAAGCATAAAAAATTGAATAAGAGATAAAATATAATAACAATTTAATGATTCAAAGCTCAACTGAATCATATTCAAATGAATCAGATAATAGACATTAATTTTTAGGAATAATCTATAATCTACTATATATTTGTCAAATACCACTCACTCATTTAACACGAAATCTCAGAAACCACCGAATGGATTGGAATGAAATTGGATACGTAGCTTCCTCTAGGGCCCTAGGTGCTCGCTAAGAAAGGAATTTTAAAAAATCGGTCTGGATCGCGGCTAATTCGCGAAAAATGCGATTACAATTTTTATTGGGTGAATAATAATAATAGATTAATAGTCATATGGTATTTGGAGATAAGCTAAAAAATAGGTTAGATGTTTAAACCGCACACTTTTACCACAAATTAAGTTCCTTTTAGTTGTAAACAAACAAAAATACGATCGATGTCGAAACCTTATAATATTGGTACTTTCTGTGAACTGTGATGGTGGCTGCAGAGGTGGACCCTTACAAGTTTGAGTTGTTTCGTGACGAAAAGCTATTAAAAAACTTATGTTAAAGAGGAGGTTAAAAGACTGATGTTCTCTGGTGATGACATGTAAGGCCAGTTCGATGTAGGGACAAAAAACTGATAAGAATCAGTGAGTTCTATCAAGTGTATGATTCTCTTCAGTATCGTCTCATGTTTTACCATGGAGAAGATGAGTACAGTATTAACATCCCTCAGCGTGACTCAAACACTAATACACCATTTAAGAAAACCGTGTCTGAAGCTGATTTTTATGCCTAAATGTTGATGGAGCGAGGAGGTGTAAAACCTTATTTTCTTTAACTTCGTAATCTTCTCAACGAATTTATGCTTGATATGTAAGCAAAAATAGAAACAGAAAGACTAAACTTTATTCGAAAAAATCAAAAAAGGTGAGAAGTTGAGACTATATTCACTTAAAGTATGCCATAAGAGAAGCTGATGGTCTGGTATCAGAGCTGGGTAAGATGGTAGTGCTGCCTCGAAGCTTCATTGGAGGACTATCAAAATAAGATAAAATTAATTTTTGCAAATTGTCAAATTTACTTATTGAAATTATTCTAAGAATGGAATTCTTTAGGCTTATTTAAGTAATAATTATTATCAATGTTAACCTTAACTTTTACTAATTTAAGTTGTCCTTCAACCTAATGATATTAAACCGTAGCGGAGCAGGGTCCTTTCAGCTAGTATTATATAAAAGGACAAGCCATTTTTCATTTGTGATCACTAACCACAAAAACAACTGAGCCAATCTTTACAAAATTTTAACTACACCATTATAGTTCCAGGATATTTTAGAAATAATAAAATCTTCTGATTTTACATTAATTCGTTATTCAAAAACCAATAAGAAAACAGCGAAATTTGAAAATTGGCCGATAGATGGCAAGCACCATCCCACATGAGAGGTTACATAAATACGCTGTTATATAGAGCTTGAAATTGATAATAAACTTTGCTTATGTACTGTTAAATTATTAAGAAAGATTTACATATATGGTGCAATGTGTGGATCCCAGTGGTTTGAAAATCGACCGATAGCACTATTCCACTATATAGTTTATAACGGTAAAAGTACTGAACCCATCTGCACCAAATTGTAACTATATTATCTTTAAGGTTGTAGGAAGGTTTAGCAATACTAAAATTTACAATAAAAATGTAAATGTACAATGAGTGTGAGTGGCCTGTGAGTGTGCATGTGAATCACTGTTATATACTTTTATGGTTAGAAATTAAAATCTAACCAGATGAAATTAATAAAATTATTTCTGCTGAATGAAAGTTATTACCAAATCAAAATGGCGATAATTTGCTTTTTGATATTGAGGATAATATTGATAATCCACAGGTCTTCAGTTGTAAGCACTGATAATGCTGTTCTTTATCCACACGAGTTTCTTAATAGTCTCTGTCTATCTGGATTACCAACTTACATTCCATTACATTATTAAAAATTATATAAATATGTGATGCAACATGTAGATTTTGAAAAACAACCAATATATGGTCAGCACCAGTCCGCAATATAGTTTGCAATGGTAAAACTACTGGATCTATTTGTACTAAATTTTAACTACACCATTTTCATAGTTCTAGGTATGTTTAGAAATAATAAAATTTACAATAATAACAATTTAAATGTGCAATGTTGAGTGGAAAAAAGCCACACTGTCATGTACTTTTATGGTTAGAAATTAAAATCCATTTCTGCCTAATACCACATCAAAATGTTGATGTGTGTAATTGATATTATGGGTAAAAATAAGATCCAATGGTTATAAGCAATTAGTTATAAGCACTGATAATGCAGTCCATTATCCACAAGAGTTTCTTAATAGTCTCTGTCCATCTGGAATACCATGTCATACATTAAAATTAAAAGTTGGTTGTCCAACTATGTTTTTACATGAACTTCAACCACCTAATCAGCGCAATGGTATCAAGTTAAAAATTACTGCTATACATGGAAATCTCATTGAAGAAATAATTCTCATGATATTTATCATAAACAAATAAAACTTCTTCTTTCTTCCCATTATATGGCCAAATTGGGATTTAAAATGAAGAACTGGATGGTTCTCCTACGGTCCTCCACACTTCCATATAGCTTGCAAATAAATAAATAAAACTTAATTGTTAGATAAAATTATCTAAGTTATTTACTTATGAGAAGGGGTGTAGCGGCGACAGAGGATGCTAGTATACAATAATATCTTAAAGAGATATTCAATAATACCATCTTATAGCCAGTGCTTCTTGAAATAAAATCTGAATCAATCTTCTTTGAGGACTCCACTACTCAGTCAAGGCTTTCCATTACTTCAACCATTAGTCATCTCTAAGAACTGCTACTTTCCAGATGTGGATTCCAAGGATATCAAGGCATCGTTCTTCACTCCATCAGTACATATAAGTTTTGGTCAGCATATCCATCTTTAGGTGTAGATCTGCTCTTCTGTTTCCTAAATACTTGTTCTTCTGCCTTCCAACAAATATTTTCAGCACATCTAAAGCTGCTAATCCTAGTTACCTCCACAACAGCATCATCAATTAGCTCCTATAGTTCATTCTTAGTAGTTACTAATCGCTCCTGGTTAATACTGAGAAATGATCCAAATATTCTTCTTAAAATAAAATACTCAAATAGAAATAGGGCTGCATCTTGGGTTCTTAATATTGTCCAGCATTTCGATCCATATGTCAGCACATGTCTGATTAGGGTATTGTATATAAGGAGCATGGTTTTGTGGAAACTCACTCAGCTTTGTGGGCATTTTTCATTTTTTTTTTTTTTTTTTTTTTTTAAAGATTACTGTCATTATTTTCCGATTATTTCATATGTGTTTCCTAAAATATTACAGCTCTACGCAGAATATTTTATTGACCGGTGCGGAGTATTAGATATAAGAATAGTTGATACAACTGTTTACTGTATCATGGTTTTTATTATATTTATAATAATTAATAATTTAATTTTTTCCTCACCATGTGCAATGAAAAAGAATCTTGAACACCTTGAACAGCAACAAATGATATCCTGAAATGATAATGAAAATTTAAATATCTCTGTTATAATTTCATGAAAAGAAGATTGATATTTCTCTGATCACAGGGAATGAATTACAATTTTTTTTAGTACAGAACTGTAAATCCAGTCATAGAAAAAATTAATATCATTAACATCAAAGTGATTCAAATAGCAACCAGTGGAACCAAGAGTCAACAACTTCTTAACAATGTCAGAAAACTTGAGAGATGAAACTCATTTTGGCCATTTTTCGAGGAAATTTAATTTCCTGGGACTACTCATTTAATATTTATGAATATTTTGAAACAATGATTTCAAATACTAATTTCTTAATTTTTTTATCCCTGATAAAGTACATAATTAGAAAACAAAAAATTATATTGGTGTTACCAGGGATTGAAAAGTTGTTTCACTATTTTCTTACGAATGATTTTAACTATGACTGTTGAAAAAAAAAAATTATTCAAAATAGGTTGATCATTAAAGTTCTTTTAAAGCATTTAAATAAAAATTTTAGCTTAAAAAAATATTTCCTTTTTTAACGTCCTATTCAAGATTACATAAAAGTTTTTTTTCCTAAACTTTGTAACGGCTTGTTCAGCTGTTAAGCTCTTCGTAAGCCTAGATTCATAAGGCATTGGCCCCTTCTAGCGCTGTGGGGTAGCCCATCAAGAAAGAAGTTACTTCCATACCGTCTCTGCTGCAGAACAAATCAGTGTATAGACAGATCACTTTATGTTTACTTCAATACTTAACCCAGTGGTAAGCATTCTAATATTAATTAACAGTTTATTGTATTATATTTTATAGAATAGGGTAAATAATTTTGTATAAATATTAATGATTTGGTTTATTATTTTAGTTGATGTTATTCCTCAGATGTTTCCCGTAAAGATTGCCTTCCTAGATAAGTAAATATTGTAAATACATATATTGATGAGAAGCTAAGTGGAAGATATTAATTCATTTTATAAAAGAAAAAAAAATTAACCCTTGGACCCCAACACATATAAATTGGTCATTTATATTATGGCACCTGAAGATAGGACTGTATTAGATAAAAGGATAAATAAGGTATTTAATTAGAATAGAAATACTTCTAAAAAGATTGAGAAAAGTGAGATTTAAAGGACAATGCAGAGTTAAGTTGGTAGAACGGCTGATTGTTACGCGTTGCTATGGCAACAAATGACTCAAGACAATTAAAGAGACTATTAGCTATTTAAAATTATGTATTCATACACCCTATTAGTGGTTAAAAATGTTTTATTTGATTTCATAGTTTTATGTTTTATCGAAAAATAAACTGTTTTAACATTTTCTTGGAACCTAATGTAGAAAATTAAAGTAAAATTTAAAATTTATTTGTTTGACAAATATTATAAATGCTGTAAGAACTATGAATATATATTTTTGTTTTCAAAATTTGTCTATATATATAAATGTATCTACTTTGATCTATAACATATACTTTACGTATTTTATGAGGATATTGATAGCTTTTGAGCGTTGTATATATTATTAGGAATTAAGGATTTTCTTGACTTGTAAATAATTTATTTCTATTTTGTAATAATATCCTGAACTTTCATCATTTTAGGTCACTAAGTTCTTATTTTATCGTATTTGATTTAATTTTTGATATCACAAATATTTCTTTTAAAAATAATTATTATCTGTTTAAAGCATATATATATATATATATATTATTTTAAGCATACTTTAAAAAGTTATTGTCTAGCTATATATTATTTAATTTTAAAATTCTATAATTAATTTTTTGTAAAGGACGCTTACCCGGATTTAATTTGATTTTGTTTGATATCTCGAATATGTAATTTTTTTTTTTATTTATTTGTACTTTGGAAGTAATTTTTTTTCTAGATTTAGTTTTTTCTTTGATATCACGTTTGCATTTTTGCACTTATTTTGCTTTTTGCTTTGGGTTAATTATTTTACTTGTACTTGAATAGTCATGGGTGATCCCAAAATTCATTTGGCGGAAAGAGAGGACATTTTTGCGGCGGTTCAGACTATTTTTGATAAAACCCAAATTCTGGATAATGAAACAGTAGCCAGTTTTAAGCCCGTCTATGACAGATTAGTTAAATATGAAGTCAAATTTGAAGAGCTTTAATATCAAATTAGAATTTTCAATGCTACCGTTAAAGATAAGATGGAAAAATTAGAATAGTAGACATGGCTAAAGCTAATTACTTTAAAGCTGTTAGCACTAGCGTTCCTAAGGAAGAAAAAGCGGCCGTTTTCCCCACCACTTGTCATCCCGTTTCTCAGGAGCTTCCGAAAATAAATTTTTCCGATATTTAAGGGGGAATTAGAAGAATGGAGCGAGTTTTTCACCCTTTTTAATTCAATGGTCCATTACAAACCTTCCGTACCAACTATAAGAAAATTTCATTACTTAAATGCAGCTCGAGGGATGAAGCTTTATCGTTAATATCTAGATTTGCGCTTGAAGAGGCTAATTATATTGTGGCCTACAATGCTTTGGTTTCGCGATACCAAAACAAAAGGTGACTCGCTAGATTTTATTTTAATAGAATAATGGATTATAGCCCATTAACCAGCTCCTCATCCGCCAATCTTCAAAAATTCTTAAGCATTCATGAGAACAACTTCTGTGTGTTATCGGCTTTAGGCATAAAAGTGATGGGTGATTTTTTAAAACTGCATATAGCTCTATCGAATTTAGATCCAGGGACCAGAAGAGCATAATGATACAAACATATACAATATTAATACATATATGTATGTATTATATGTATATGTAACTCTTTACATTCTTGCTTCACATCCATTTAAGTTTTTATTTGGCTTGGAATTTTTGGTGAAAGCGAATTTCTGCACGAATTTGCAAAAGGCAGTTTGGTGGTTTGAAGGTGAACTCAAAACTATTTATTCATTTCGTCGAGATGATTCTCAATTGGGTATTAATACTTCAAACTCATGCATTGTTAGTCCACTTCATTCTTCGGAAAGGAGAGAGCTAGATAAAGTAGTTAGTGAAGGCTTGCAAGTGCTTCAGGATTCCCCGGGGTTAACAACACGTATAACTCATAAAATAGATGTCGAGGGAACGCAACCTATCAAGCAGCACCCCTACCATTATTCGCCTAAAGTTCTTGAAGCAATGTACAAGGAATTTGATCATATGTTGAGGGATGGTCTCGTAGAGCCTTGCTAATCAGTGTGGTCGTCACCAGTAGTCATGGTATGCAAAGGCGCAGGTTATCGTTTCTGTATCGATTTTCGAAAAGTTAATCAGGTCACTTCTAAAGATTCCTATCCCATGCCTAATATGACTTCCCTCTTGGATGGACTTCGACAAGCAAAGTACCTTTCAAATTTTGACCTCAAACAGGCGTTTTTACAAGTCCCGCTAGCTGACAAAAGTAGTAGAGACATTACTGCATTTGTAGTCCCTGGAAGAGGATTATTCAGGTTCAAAGTAGTGCCTTTTGGAATAACCAACTCCCCGGCAACCTTCCAAAGATTAGCTGATACAGTCTTTGGACCTGAACTTTATCCATACGTTGTCGTTTTCTTAGAAGATATTCTGGTGTGTACCCCATCTCTGCAATTGCATTTGAAAATGCTTAAAGAAGTGTTTCAAAGACTTAAGACTTCAGGTTTACGTATTAAAAAAAAGCGAGTTTGGATGCCAAGGAGTACGCTACCTAGGCTATTTAATTAACAATGAAGGCATGAGTGTTGATCCCGAAAAAGTTAGTTCCATCACTTCAATTACGATTCCCAGCAATATTGCTGAACTAAGAAGATTCCTTGGGATGTCGGGATGGTACCGCCGGTTTATTAAAAACTTCTCCACAGTTGTTGCTCCACTAACCTCATTACTCAAACGGAAAACCAAATGGTCTTGGGGTAATGAACAAGATGAAGCTTTCAACACTTTGAAGACAGCTTTGACTCAGGCCCCTATACTAGCCAGACCAGATTTTAATCAGCCATTTCAATTGCAAACTGACGCAAGTGACACGGGACTTGGGGTATTACTGAGGCAAATACAAAATGGTGAAGTACGAGTGATAGCTTTCTGTTCTCACTCATTGAATTCCGCAGGAAGAAACTATACTGTGACAGAAAAGGAATGTCTTGCCGTATTGTTTGGCATTGAAAAAAATAGGCGCTACTTGGAGGGTTATCCTTTTACAGTCATCACCGACCACACCAGTCTTAAGTGGCTGCTTAATTTGAAGAATCCTTCCAGTAGATTAGCCAGATGGGCTTTACGTATGCAACCGTACGATTTCGAGGTAAAATACTGCAAAGGAAAACTTAATACCGTGGCTGATGCATTATCTTGTATAGCTGCAATCACGATAACCTCCATATCGGCTTCGAATACGACTAGTGACCAGGCAAACTCTCAAGACATGTATGTATCCTCCGATGAGTGGTATAACTAAAAGAAACATCGAGTCGAAAGGTCTACGGCAGAACATCCTGGTTGGCTGATAAAAGATGGTCTATTATTATACCACCGGAAGAATCCTTTGAAGAGAGAACTGGAAGATCCCAGTGAAGAATGGAAGTTTGTAACCTCATCATCTTTGGCAACATATAATACACAACAACCATGACCTACCGCAGTCAGGCCACCTGGAAGTTGATAAGACAGTTGCCAGAGTGGGTAGGTTATATTACTGGCCTGGATTCTATCCTGATATTAGTGCTTACGTTAGCCAGTGTGAGGTATGCCAAAAGGTAAAACCCCCGAACACTTCACCAAGAGGTTTAATGTATCCCCGCTATAACAAACAGCCTTGGGAAATCGTTTCAGTTGATATAATGGGCCCATATCCTCGAAGCTTAAAGGGCAATGTGTACCTCTTAGTGTTTGTGGACATCATCCGTTATTATCTTGGAGTTAAAGTCCCGGATAATTTATAGATATGGAGCGCCTCTAAAATTAATCACTAACAACGCAAAGAATTTCGTTAGCAATATGGTAAAAGAAGTACCTAAGCAGTTCGTCATAAAACAGGAAACAACCCCTTTTTACCACTCGCAGGCGAACCCAACAGAACGAACATATCGTAACATCAAACAGCTTATTGTCTCATACTTAGGAAGGAAACATCAACGCTGGGATTAGAAACTTGGAAAGATCCAGTTTCGGGATTATTTCGTCTATTCAGGAATCAACGAAGTTAAGCCCTGCTTTCCTAAATTTTGGCAGAGAGCTAAGGCCTGTCCATGATGTATCTTCAGGGGAAGTTCTAAATGCAGGTGAAGATGAACGTGCCTCTTGGGCCGCTAAGATAATTAGAATTCCGGAAATCCATCATATAGCGGAACAAAACTTCTTGAATGCCAGCTTATCACAGAGTCGCAGATATATGAGACGTCGACCAGACCGCTTCAGGCCTGGAGATTTAGTCCTTAAGAAGTCTTTTCAACTGTCTTCAGATATAGATAAATTGGCTGCGAAGCTAAATTCCAAATATGAAGGCCCCTGTACTGTCGATTTTGTTACTACTGGTGGATCTTGCAAGTTGAAGGTAGTTGTGATAATGCACAAAAACTGGCAGGTTTATGGCATCCATCAAAACTTAAATTATTTCGTCCTTCCAAAAGAACTTAACAGCTGGAGGGGGGTGTGTAACGGCTTGTTCAGCTGTTAAGCTCTTCGTAAGCCTAGATTCATAAGGCATTGGCTGCCATTAACGCTGTGGGGTGGAAGAAGTTACTTCCGTGTTGTCTCTGCTGCAGAATAAATCAGTGTATAGAACGATCACTTTATGATTACTTAAATACTTAACCCAGCGGTAAGCACTCTAATATTAATTAACAGTTTATTGTATTATATTTTATAGAATAGGGTAAATAAGTATGTATGATTATTAATGGTTTGGTTTATTATTTTAGTTGATGTTAAAATTAGTTGATTTAAAAATTAAAATATAACAAGTAATAAAAACAACAAATCATAAATTTTAATGCAAGGTCATAATTATTCAGTTATTTTGCAAAGATTGAAATTCATATGAATTATAGTAACACAAGAGAATATTTAGGATATCCCATGAATCCAAATCACAAATATGTATAGCGAATCCAAATTACTCTTCAAAATTAAAAAAAAAATTCATAATCAACTTTATAATGTACTTACTAACAATTTTAGGGAGTAAAAACTGCTCTGATCTATTTTTTTGGTGGGTAGGAGGGAAAGAGGGAGCGTTTGTACTTTATAATAAAAGCAGATTGTCACAAAATTCAGTAAGCACAAAATTTTTTATTATTATTATTTTTGTTTTGTATGTTTTTGTATTTTTCTTTGGTTAAAAAATGTATAACACTTTTTATTCTACGTGTTAAATCAATACTTGATAGAAAATTGTTTTATTACCAAAATTAACATGTATTAACTAATATGTTAAAAAATTCATGGAAATAAAACTCGTTATAATTATTATTAAGTTTATAACTTTTTAGAATTTTTGTTGTAAACATAAATAGTAAGGAAAGACAAAATTTATAATTCATTGAAGTGGGCAGTAATTGTTTTATTACCAAAACATGTATTAACTAACATGTTAAAAAATTGTAAATTGTTAAAATTCAGGGAAATAAAATTCTCTATAATAATCATCAGGTTTACGACTTCTAAGAATTTTTGTTGTAAACATAAATAATAAGGAAAGACAAAATTTATAATTTAAATTATCTTATGATGGAAAATATTCTCCTCAAAACAGTTAAATCACAATGAAAATGGCCATACAAAAAATAAGGCCTCTTGCTTCAAAATTTCAAAATTTTGAAATATGGACTAGGCTGAATTTTTAATTCTATGCCTCATATTAAATCCATACTAAGATAGCTAAGGACAAGCCATTTTTGTTAGTGATCATTAACCACAAAAACTACTGAACCAATTTGTACCAAATTTACCTACTTCATCTTCATAGTTGAAAGAAGGTTCAGCAACAATAAAATTTACTGATTTTTAATTAAAATGTAATTAAAAAAGGCACTAAATATATGGATCCATTGAAATTTTAAAAACAACCAATAGGTGGCGAGTGCTATTCTGCAAAAGAGAGTACAATGGTATGGTGTTATGTAGAGCTTGATATCTATAATAAAATTTACTTATTTTCAATAAAATTGTCATTAAAAAAGGGATAAATATACGGTGTGACATGAAGATCCCATTGACATTTGAAAATTAACCAAAATATCGTCATTAATATTGTAAATATACTCAATCCACCTCGATTAACAACTTATTCATTAAAATTAAAAACTGGATTTCCAATTATGCTTTTACCTATTATTCAACCACCTAGTCAGTGCAATGGTACCAGGTTAAAATTTACAGGTACGAGAAGAAAAATCATTGAGGCTATAATTCTCACTAGAACAGCAACTGAGGAACTTGCATTTATTCCTAGAATCTCCTAATAATTTTTAATAATCTACCACTTCAATGCAAATTATTAAAATTCTCAATTTAAGTTTCTTTTGCTATTACAAAGTGTAAGGCCAGGTTTACAAAATGTAGTTGTGGATCTTTGGATTGACTGTTTCTCTCATGGTTAATAGTATGTTTAGATTTTCCAGAACTGGAAGCCCTGAAAATTGGATCATTTTCATAAGATTGGGAGATTTAACTTGAAATTTTCCTTTTTGCATGCTTTCTACAATCAAAGCTTTTTATTGATAAATAAATAAAACTTCAATTATTGGATAAAATTATCTAAGTTACTTTTACTTATGAGAGCGGACAAAGCTGCGAAGGGGAATGCTACTAATAATATAATACATATAGAGTAAGACAATTCCAAAACCATAAAAATCCACTTCTGTAATTTTTTTAACAGTTGGTAAATAAACATGATTAAATGGTATTATTAATGCAAAAACTCTATCTTTATAATACTGTTTTCAATGTTCCAACTGCTTTTGTTAGAAATTCTTCCAACTAATAATAATCTGGTACAAAAAAAAAAAAAAATTGGAATATGAATTTGGCTAGTTTTGAAATGTAACATATCAAGATCATAAGTTTAAAATGTATAAACCTGTTCTCAAGCAATGTGAGACAGAAAGTTTCTCTAACTGCAGTATTAGCTGCTTTTTGATGGCACATGTCGGTGAGATTCCATGTTGCAAATCGTATTTCACCATAAGGAAGAGGATTCCATTTCAAAGGTGGTCTCTCACATTGTTGTGAAACGAGTTCATAAAGATCTCCTTGACAAGCAACCGGTGAAGTTTCCTTTCTCGGTGTGTCAGGGTTACGAAAGAAGGAACAGAAATCTGAAAAGACAGAAACAAATTTTATAATACATTAAACAGTTTGCATTATTTGTCTTGTCATTGAAATTCTAGAGCCTTTATTAAACAGTACAGCTAGTATGATGGAAGATAAGTGGGATGCAGGATAAAATAAATGAAATTTGTCAGAAAACAATTTCACAAAGTTTTCAACATTAAATAGATAAAGAAAAAAATAACCTGGAAAAAAAAAAGTATCACCAATGTCAAAGTTAGATACCCAGGCATCAGTTTCTAGGAATTAACTTTATTTAATCGATTTTCGATACCGATTCTTTTTCCAAGAAAAGGTGAAAACTAGAATCGAAACATTCCTATATACTACTAACTTAATTATAATGGTTGAGAAGATGGTCTGGGATGCAGTCAAGTTGATAAATTACACATCCGACAGTAAAAAACTTTATCTACAGAGTGCCGATGTTTCAATCTGCCTTGTAGGTCTTCTTCAAAGGAATTGTTATCTGGTTGAAGACAAGGCCAACAATGAAAATACTGCATCCCTTACCATTTTCCCAACTACTATATCTAACAGTCAACCATACTATGGAAATAGTAGTCATGATTTCCATCATGACACAGGTATAAGTTGGTTAATTTAGTAGTTAAACATTTTAGGAAAAAATACAAAATGTGACTTATAAGTTTCAAAATAAAGGTATTCAAAGTATTTTCTATGAAGTTAGAGCAAAGATATTACAATTATGAGCTAGAAATAATCACTAATGAAATCTCAATTCTAAAATAGTAAGTCAATCTTTTTGCGCTAAGCATGGAATAATAAATAAAGCCAATAAAAGAAAAAAAATCTATCTTTAAAGCATTTATAAAAGTTATAAATGCTTTATCCCACTGGATAAGAGAGTATTTATGTCTATAAATTTCTAATCATTTATAGTTATGTACTAGGTTGTTTCAAAAGTCCTGTTATTTTTTGGGTAGTTAAAAAAGTCAATGATCCAATAACTATACAAAAACTTTATTCATTAAAATATTTTCCATTACAACTAATAACTTTATCCCACTGTGATGCAAGATCCGAAATACTGTTTTAAAAAAATTATTGATCTTTGCTGGTAAGAAACAGATTTAATTCCAATTCTAAGCCTTACTGCTTATCCAAACGTTTCTGCTGGAGACAATTGTCTAGAGATATGAAAAGGTAATAGTCAGTGAGTGGGACAATGTTTCCCATCCAATTTTCATTAATTTATCCCTAGTCAACTTTTCAGTATGTGGCCGAGCATTGTCTTGAAGGAGTATATATTTTCAGTTAACCAACTTTGGATTGAATTTTCGAAGTTTATACTGACAGCGTTCTAAAATCACAAAACATAACTCGGTAGTAATAGTTAGCCCCCGACTTCAGAGCTCATAGTGCACAATGCCTTTGCTTGTCCAGAAAACAATCAGCAATACCTTTTTCGGATGAAGATCAGGTTTTGGAAATTGTTTTGGTTCTTCATCAGCTGAAATCCATTGGTATGATCACCAAATATTGTAGTGCAAAACCCACCCAAATGGGTCATTTTTTAAGAAGGATATTAGTGGAATAATCTTATTCGCCTCTGATAACTTGCTTGTAAAGGGCCCATTTATCCAATTTTTTTTTTTTTTTTTTTTTTTTTTTTTTTTTCCATTTGATGTAGGTATCTTCAGGCTGTTGCTTATGAAATATTTAACTGCTTACATATTTCCACACATGTCTGACGGGGATTCAAATCAATTAATTCTGGAATTTCCTGTTCGTTGGCAACTTGAGCTCTTCTAGAACGAGCATAATCCTCGAGTGTTTCATTCCCTTGACGAAATTAAGAAAACTAATTGTGCTTTACGCTCAGAGAGTACCTTCTCACCAAACACAGAGCATATTTTTCGAGTGGCTTCAGTACCCTTGAAGCCAAGTTTAAATTCATATAATTAAATTGACCGAATTTGAATTTCAACACTCACCATTTTAATACATATCTTTAAACATTTAGCAGTTTCTGGATTAAAAGGTAATCCCTATTTCAAAGACAGTAAACAATATTGTTTACATCAGAAAAGGTTGAATTGAAAATAGAATTATAACAAAGATGGTACAGACCAAATAAATGTCAAATTAATGAAAAAATAACAAGACTTTTAAAACGGCCTGGTAAGTATCACACTTCAGAATCTTATAGTGTATTATGCTCAGCAATCCTCTATATGAGTCTTAATTTTTATAATTTATGAGCAGATTATTTTCTAAAGGTATCAAGTTGGATAAATATGTGTCATTTTTGAGCAAATTCAGTTAGATTGTTGTATGTGACAAGCAGTGTAAATGCAGATCTGACCAAAATTATAGCCATTACTAACATGAAACATCTGTCAATTTGAATCCAAGACTCTTCATAGGTTGTAATGAATGGTACAGGATTTTTTATATTACTTTACTCTAATTAAATTATTAAATATAATTTTAATTCAGAGAATATTCACCTGAAATAGCTCCTCCATTAGGAATTCGAGGCTCTGATAAAACTCTTTTGTTAAGCTTGAAAGAATCAGATTTCAGGCAAAGACGAGGTTTGAGGTAGTTAAACTTTGTTTCATCCATTCCTTTGACCTAACATAAACAACTTTTAAATGTTACATTTTAGATGTAGGAGTTATATCCCTGGCTGTCATGAAGTGGATAAATCAAAATTGTGCACTTTTCAGTAGGGCAATTTAAATAATTCTCCAAAATTCTGTAATTAATTTAAAAGTAATATTTTCGCCAATATAGATACTTTAAAGCCTTATTAAGAAGTACAAAGTAACCAATTTTTTACAATATAGATAATAAAATTGAGAAGTTTGCTGCAAGAAGGGTTCAGCTCCATATTTAGACTGTTTTGGGTGCAAATGTATGCCATATTAAAAAACAAATTAGCGCATTGACTGGTGCAAGAACAATGCAGATCCGATAATAAATAAAGGAATTAATTATATGTCTTTATGAATCTGCCTCCTCAGTCATTTGGTGCAAGAAGGGTGCAGCTCCAGACAGTTTTTTTCAATTTCCCAAATATGGAGCTGCACCCTTCTTGCAGCAAACTCCTTAATTCAGCTTTAAAGGGGTCAACTCTTATTTTTGGTAACGCGGCCTATCTACTTCTTCACAACAACCACCGATATATATATATATGTTCAGCAAATGTAACCAGCGCTTTTCACATGAGGTTTTAGTATATTACTGTTATAATTAGAAACTAGAAGGAAAAAAATACAAGCTGATTTCAATTCAAAAATACAAAAGGAGAATAAGAACATATGGAATTTAAGGATTAAGATTTTTTTTAATTTTGCTAACATTACTAAATCTAACTCTCTTGTACTTGTTATATGTAAATACAATGTTCTGGAAACAGTTTTCTAATTGTTTACAGCAAAATTAATTGTAAAAACTCTTAAAAATACTTTATTGATGACCAGCCTCAATAATGAAGTAACTACCAGATATAAATAATCTCAGTTTAAACCCTACACACAGAATTGGCTTCTTCAAGGGCCAATAAACTCTATCCATCTTGTTGAATCTACAATTATTACTGACCATTAAACTTGGAAACACATACTTTTAGAATATCAGATATGTTGAAAAAATCGCCTCTTCTTTCCCGATAATGGACTATAGCAGCAGCTAACTCTTGGCCAAGTCCACGTATTGTCATAAGTTCAAATACATTTGCTTTGTTAACATCTACTGGGAGAGATTCTGGACTGCCTTCTGAAGAGCCACTACTATAAAAGAAGTAAAGAAACATAATTAATATAGTTTAATCCTCATTAAGGTCTAAATTATTATATTACACAATTCAGTTAAAACATTTTTGACAAAGAAAAAGTTAATTGTTAGTAATTATTACTTTACCAAAAAAACTGTAACAAACTTCACATCACTTAAGATCCATAAAAACAAAAGCAGAATTATGACAAATAATAAGCTATTAAAATGTCAAACAATTATAAAACTGTTTCATCTATCTCACACAGATTCATGTAATTTAATTTTATTTGAGTAAAAAATTGACATGCACTCAAAAAGTAACATTGAACATAAACATTGTGTACCTCTGATTTCTTCCTCTAGAGACACATATTTCAGGTCTTATTTCATCTAGTTTATCAGCTCCAATGCCAGATACTAAAGCTAAATCTTCAACTTTATTAAACTTCCCAATAACATTTCTATATTCGATTATGTTTTTTGCGATACTTCTATTAACACCAGGAAGTGTCATGAGTTCTTCTTCAGTAGCTACATTGATATTTAATTGGTTTAACTGTAAAAATAATCATAAATCAATAAATCCACAATACCATAGGTCCAAATACCTCACAGCATTGAACTGTTGGGAGATCTTACCTTCATATTAGGCTCTATGAAGTTGAAAGTTGCACTTAAAGTCCCTTGGGTACTGGTTCTTCTAAAAGGTGAACGAAAAGATCTCCTCAAAGGTTTTTTTCTACTTGAAGGCATACTGGGGGTTGTTCCCATAGTTATTATTCAGAATATGGCTAACTACATTTCAAAGGTCTAGAAGCACTTTAAGTTAACAAACTGTGCCTCAAATACCTTTCTCAGTTCTTAGAATAAACGTAACTTAAATGACCTTAGCTACATCTCAACGCAAATTAAATTACCACTTTAAGACAGATAATACCACTTAAACTCATTAACTGCCACCTTCTTATAGATAAAACTGACATTTTCGTCTTTTTGAACCATTTGACAGAAGACCTCCCATTTACTAGCCTACCCTTAATAGAAAAACGTAAACAACTCCCTTATTTCAGAAGGCCAGGTTAGTCTTGAATTTAGGGCATTAGCCAAATAAATAATAGATATTTTTATTGATTGTGACCTTGACATTCATAAATACAATTCATTTCCATAATTAATCGACTGGAAGCAACTTTTTAATTTAACAATCAACATTAATTAAAATAAGCTACGACGTCCGTATAAATATCGTGAGAAACCAGTAAAATGCCTGCATTTTTATTGTTTTTAACCTACTTTTGGGCAAGTATTTTTTTTCAATCAGACGGTTCTGATTATACCAATTTGCATTTGTTGATACAGATTAGTGAAAAAGTTTATAGTTATTCAGTAATTAGGGCCATGAAGAGAAATTTGAGACTGATGAAGATGACGTCTTATTTGGTCCCTCAAATAAAAATATAAACAATTAAATAAGTTTATTATAGTTAAAGACGAATCCAATAGGGTCTTGGAAGAGGTATATGTGTCATACAATGAGACAAAACAGCAATCACGGAGCGTGCGGAGTTAGACAGGAGCAGCAGATTAACATTACAGAGGCCACTAATTTGTGATGAAGTATAAATATAATATAAACAGTACAAGACGTACCAACACAGGATGATTCTAGGAGTAAAATGAAGAAATTTCACAGAGACATAGCAGAGTAAGTGATGGAGAAAAGAATCAAGAAGAAATAAAATGATTGGTTTGAAGCCGAAAACAAGGTTGAGAAAAAGTCATCATTTCATAGAAAATCTGTGCGAAGGTCAAGTTGTAGGACTAGAAAATTACTTAAGATCGATGAACAATGCACTGAATGAAGGTGAGGATGCGGGTGAAGCTCATATCTCACCGGAAATAGATTACCTCAATTTAAAAACAACCAGACCTGGATTAGACCATTGTTGTTTATTGTTTGTTTATTTCGTTTAACGTCACTTTATGCTGCTATGGCTAATCGGACGATGCTACGGTGGGAGTCCTAAATTTTGCCTATCCAGGTATAATTAGGATAGGGATCTTTAACGAGTACCTGACATCGCACAGGCTCGGGACCCCCATTTTACGTCCCTTCCGAAGGACGGCATAGCTAAGGATTTTTTACTCCCTTTAAAAAATCCTAAGGCCATCTGGCGGGCTACGAACCCGCGATCTTGGGTTTAGTAGGTTGCTATGCTAACCACTACACCACAGGTGACCCCTGGATTAGACCAATAATAATGATAATCATAATAATAATGATAATCATAATAATAATGATGGGGAGTGTTAAGAGCATGTTTACTGTGATGTATGGATGTCTCAGAAAATTCCTGAAGGCTAATCCGAGTCCATAATATGTTCAATACTATATTGTAACAAAAAAAAAAAATTCGGGATCCTCAAGTGGTCAGACACTACTCTACAAAAAATTGATAGGTTTGTAAGGACAGAAATGGTAAGAACAAGGAAACGACATCCCAAATCTTCAGTGAGTAGGCTCTACATTACCAAGGAAACAAGGAGGAAGGGGACTTCTAAGCGCTCACTTTATGTGTAGGCGATCAATCCTTAAATCCAACACTCATAATCAATCCTTTAAGAATGTTTTTATTCCTGTTATTAATGTCAATCTTTACTTTGGCTAATGCTTTCATTCCTTGTGAATTGAGGTGACTTTATGGGGTCATTTACATTATTAAAAAGCACGGAAAAAGTCAGAGGAAAAAAAACATTACGAGAAAAAAATTGGTTCGTTTGAAAATAAAGTGTTGTTTTATATTTGGGGGAACTTCGTAGGCGTTAAGCATTTTAAGCTTAATCTGGAGTTCGACAATGGACCTTTACTGTAAACAGCTAGACAGAGTTTATGAATAGAGTGCAAAGTACCCCGCTTTGGTCAACAGGAACCAAGCCATTTTGCAATACGACAATGCCTCTGCAAAGCTTTCTCCTCGTTTGACCAAGGAACAACTATCGGAACTGCTATAAGTATACGTTTTGCTTCATCCTCCATATTGCCCAGATACTGCAGCATCAGATTATAATTTGTTTAGATCAATGGCTCATTCGTTAAAAGGTCGGAGTTTTTATAGTTGTCGTTTATAGCGAGCAGTTGTTATGTCGTAATTCTTGCATAATTTAAACCTGGAATAAAAAAATAAAAGATTTTCTTATAACCTTATCAAACTTATACTAGAAATTAACTGCAGCACACCGCTCTCTTAGATGAGGACCAGCGAAAAAAAATGATGTGAATATATTTAATACATAAGAGACGATCGTATAAAGGCGTGTGCATTTCTAACATAGATGGTCAAAACACTCATTTAAAAGATCAGAACGACCTGTCTTTATGAAAAATATAATAATTTGTCTTTTTTCTTTTTTTCTTTCTGCGGTATTATTTAACTTAGCACTAGAATACGTCATTAGGCAAGTTAAAAGGGAAAAGGATTAGAGAGGGGTGATCAATTTCCGGTGCTTGGTTATGCTGATGATTTGGTACTTTTAGGTAAAAACGAAGAAACTATAAAACTAAACGCAACTAATGAAAACCGGTAACGAAATTGGTCTAGTAATTAATACCGATAAAACGAAATATATGGTTAGTAGTAGAAACGGTGACATTTTAGTGATGTAGATATTTCCGGGATATCAAGTTTGAACACATTGAGCAATTCAAATATCTAGGGTCTATTATATCAAGAAAAAATGAAATTCAAGAGGAAATAAGGGCTAGGTTAAAAGCCGGTAATCCTTGTTATTTTTCGGTCGCTAAACAACTCTTTTCACGCTTACTCTCTAGAAATTTAAAAATTAGGATACATAAGACTATTATACTACCAACAGTTATCTACGGATGCGAAACGTAGCCGCTTACGTTAAGGGAGGAGCAGCGCCTTAGAGCTTTCGACAATAAAGTACTGCGTAGAATATTCGGCCCAAAAAAGGATGAAGAACCCGGAGAATTTAGAAGGCTTCACAATACAGAACTGCGCGAGTTATATCCGGTAAATATAGTTCAAGTAATAGCAGCGCGACGGTTAAAATGGGCATGTAAAGTTGTTGGGTATAGTAATGATCGAATTCCGAAAAGAGTGACCAGTATTGAGCCGTCGCACAGTGGGCAAAAAATCCATTTCGGCGGCCAAAATTATTTTATTGCAGAAATATGTTTTAAATGACGTCCGATATACGGGAAAAATATTTTAAAAAATTTCATGAAAGTGGAAGAGTTCATAATAAATTACTGAATTGTCGACCTAAATGCAAGGAGTACGGTTAAATGAAATGGCTGTAAACCCTCAATTGTTGGTGATATTTCTTTAATATAATATCATACAAATGAGCTGTTTCTATATATAAACACAGCAAAATCATGTACGATCGATTATTTCAAAATTAAGCGCATTTTTGAAAAATTATTAAAAATAAGTCTTCAAAAACTAAAAGTAAAACTTTTGGAAAAATAGCCAGCATTTAAAAGGACGATGGAGTACGATGTCGAAACTTATATCACGTCGATGTCCATTATTTTGTGCTAATGAAATCCCAAAAATCATATCCGTTTCGATCCGTGCCTCATTATTACCCCCCTCAAAATCGCAACCGTTCCTTTTTGTAAATTATTACTTCACACTTTTTTAGATCTGGTGGTGATTTTTCAGGTACATGATGTAATTTCAGAAAACGATGTATGCTCTTGATGATGTTTGTCATGATGTACAAAACATATACAACGTGTTATAGGCAATAAATTGATTCGGTCGCCGAAATGATTTTATATACAACATGCTGTAGGCAAAAAAATCTTTTCGTCGGCCGAAATATGTTCTAAATGAAGTGCAACTAACGGAAAAAATATTTAAAAAATTTAAAGCGGACTAGCTAATAGTTAAAAAAACTTTTGATTTCTTAACATACTTCCAAAAAAAACAAATACCCTACTGCCTCAATGATCAATGACTTCTGTTTTGATGGTAAGTTTTGTTTAAAATAAACTATTTCGGTATAATAGGTGAATAATATTGATTTTAGTTCAGGAGCTTGAGTTTTATTGAACATCAAGTTATAAATGTCATCCATTTCGTCTTTAGTAGGTTTCAATGCTGCATCGATAATTTCACCTCTCTTTATTTCGTGATTTTGCTTTAAATTAAATGTCAACATTTCAGAGAGGCTCATTTCTAATGAAGATATATTGGCCCTAACGACACTTCTTTTTCGACGTTTCGTTCTTTCAGAACATTCACTATAAGCTTTTGTTGGACATCCGTGACTGCGATCGCCTAGGTCACTTTGACTGGAAGTAGACGGACCTGCTGGTAAATCATCATCGTTCGTTGTCAAATAAAAAGTGGTTTCCAGCAAATCCGAATGTTTTTTTAACGAAACACACTTTATTATAATCGCTGGATACATACCTGGATCTTAACTGACCGAGAATACCTTTAAGATTTATTGAAAGTTTTTCAGGTTCTAATCCCAACTGCTCAGATACTCTCTGACGAAACTGAATATAATCCGCTTTAGTATCATCGAAGAAACAATCACTCAATTTTCTTTAACTCCACATTATAAAAAGAACTTTTAAATGCTAGCACTGTTAGATAACACCGAATTGATTGACGGTAGCAGAGAAGTAATAGCGTATGTAGTAAACAAATGAAATCCAACAAGAGCAACAAAATAACTGCCTAAATGTAAATAACAACTACTCCATGTCTTGACAGGATTTATAGTACCTACAGATAAATGTAAATACCTAAAGGGCATAAACATAGAGATTATTATTTTTATAATTTATTTAATAAACTTGTTGTTTTGGAGGTTTTTCAATACATGATATAAATTCAGAAAATGATGTATACCCCTGTGTATATATCCTGATTATGTTTGTCAAGATGTATAGAAGTACATTCAATGTTAACAATGTACCTATGTACCCGAAAAAAAAACCACCACCAGATCTAAAAAAGTGTGAAGTAATAATTTACAAAAAGGAAAGGTTGCAATTTGGAGGGGGGTAATAATGAGGCACGGATCGAAACGGATATAATTTTTGGGATTTCATTAGCACAAAATAATGGACGTGATATAAGTTTCGACATCGTACTCCATCGTCCTTTTAAATGCTGGCTATTTTTCCAAAAGTTTTACTTTTTAGTTTTTGAAGACTTATTTTTAATAATTCTTCAAAAATGCGCTTAATTTTGAAATAATCGATCGTACATGATTTTGCTGTGTTAATATATAGAAACAGCTCATTTGTATCATATTATATTAAAGAAATATCATCAACAATTGAGGGTTTACAGCCATTTCATTTAACCGTACTCCTTGCATTTTAGGTCGACAATTCAGTAATTTATTATGAACTCTTCCACTTTCATGAAATTTTTTAAAATATTTTTCCCGTATATCGGACGTCATTTGAAACATATTTCTGCAATAAAATAATTTTGGCCGCCGAAATGGATTTTTTGCCCACTGTGCGTCGGGTAAACGACCGAGGGGTAGACCAAGACATAGATGGTAGGATTGTGTCAAGGCCGACTTGGGAGCTTTGGGTTTTGGGGGAGTGGGTTGGAGAGAGGTTTGTGGTCAACGGTTGGTGGTGTCGGTATCGAACCTTCGGGTTCGCTAAGCCATTATTTATTTATTCGTTTTTTTATATTTAACATGAAACTTGCGAATCCGGCAAAAGTGCTATTCTCAATTGTCAACTTACTATGAAGTACATCTGTAAATTTTTGGATATGTTACTTTTAGTAGTTATTAAATTGTTTACCTATCTTCATAAAAGCACAACCAACATTATACTGGAACTCATACCAACAATTATCTTTGTAAATACGGAAAGATTCTATAGTATTAAAAAAATAAAAATGATTCTGAACGCAACCTATTATAGGAGCATTGTTAGAAGTGTAATGCCCGGTTGCTAGACTATGACCTTAGCGAACCAATAGCTAGCGAACCGCTAACTTTATTGATTCGCTAAGTAGATAACTGCTAGCTAATTTGTAACAACTTGATAACTTAGCGATTCGCTAAGTAGCTTCTTTATAAATCCAACAGATAGAGCTAGTGTAGTTGTTACATTTATGGAGCCTCTTTTACGGTTAATATCGTATATTTTGTTGTCGTCTGGTGCTCCTCACAACCATATTTAAAAATTCAATCTTCAATGTTGGAATTGATCATTATTTTATCATTTCTAGAACGTCAGGTATCTTGTTAATATCCCTAACCTCAGAAAAGCGTTGCCTAGATACTAGCTAACTAATTCGTTCGCTAACTTTAGCGGCTTGTTAACTAATCGTTCGCTAACTTTAGCGGCTTGTTAACTTATTGTATCGCTAACTTAGCGGTTTGTTAACGTATTGAATTATATAAGATATCTCATTCTGTATTGGATAATTTATATTATTTGTCGTTTATCACAAGGTTTGCTTACTTTCAAAATTTTAATCCGTTTCATATCAGGGCTTTCCAGACAGGTGCAACGCACTTCCACAATTTTTTTCATAAAAACTTTTCTATTTCCAGTCACACTATAGGGTGTTCAAGTTAAAGTATCTAATGTCAAATAATGATAAATAAAATCTAAGGACGAAATTAAAAAAAAAAAAAAAAAGTTTATTATTTAAAATAAATTTATAAAACGAAAAAACTGACTTTTGGAGTTGTGAGCGCGATCGCCCTATTAAGACCCCAGTGTCCCTTATGAGCTAGCCGGCGCTTTACCGCTGATCTTACGAAGCCTAGATCGTAATTCCGATGGGAAGGACTTTTTGTTTTTTAAAATAATTACTTTCCACATACACACACACACACACACACACACACACACACACACACACACACACCTCTATATATATACACACAAGCACACATATATGTGTATACTTATAAGAATCAAATTTGGAATTGGGGATTGTGTGAGGAATAATTTTGAGCTGAAGGCAACATCACGAAGAAGCTATTGGGTATATATTTAAAGAAGAGCGGAAGATAAAGGTTGTACAATGCAATTTTTATTTCCTTTTTGATTATCATTGTATTGTTAACTGTGAGTTGTTATTAACACTGTTTTACAGATCTGCCAGGATCTGATGATTTTTCGAGGCCGAAGGACACCCTTGGCCACTCTCTCCTTCCACAATTAGAATTAGTTTTCGTCCTTAAGGATGCTGTTTTAAGATGGCGGAATACTAATAGTTTTTTTTCGTCCTTAAGGATACTGTTTTAACGGTTTTTAAGTTATCTGATGGATAACTTCCGTCATTGTTGTCCTCCAGGATACTGTTTTAAAATATTTAACGATTTTAAGTTGGCGGACTTCCGTCATTGATGTCCTTTTATTAATTTTAATTAACAATTTTATTAACAGATTTTTTTTTTATTCTATTGATTTATTTCTTTATTTTATTTTATTTTTATTTTTTATGCTGATGGTGATAGCGCTTTCTTTTTAGCAAAATGTTTAAATTCATATTTTGAATGTGCCTTATGTCGAGTGACAAAACGCGTAGAAATATACGTACCATTTCCACCCCTACAGCAACCCAGGTTTACTGAAAATTGGGGAAAAAATGGAGTGTGATGAATGTTTATTTTACAGTAAAATTCATTAATGCTCTGAATTGGGTGAAAGAACACTGAACGAAACAAAATGAAACCTTTTAAAAAATTCTTAGAAATATACCTGAAAAAGTCATGTAATTTAGATCAAAAATGATAAGGACGTTAAGCTCAAATAAAAAAAAAAAAAATCAGAGTTGGGCAAAATTTAATCATGTTTATATTTTTATTTGACCTCTAATTTCCTGGAATCAATCACCTAATTTAATCATGATTAAATCTCCTAGTTCAATTTTTAGTCAATTAATGATTAAGTTAATTGAAAAATCAACCGGAAGATTTAATCATGATTAAATTAGATGATTAATTCCAGAAAATTGGTTACCAAATATTTAAACATGATTAAACTTTGCCCAACTCTGATCTTTCAAAAATTTTATTTGGGGTTAACGCCCATACCATCTCTTAATTACTTGACTTTTTGAGGTATGTTGCTAAGAAATTTTTAAAAGATTTTATTTTGTAAAAGAAATGTAATATGACCCAATTATGAGCAATAATTCATTGTGAGTATATTTCTACGCGTTCTATTAACTTTATTTAGATCTAATTTTATGTTTAATCACAATTTTATTTGTGATATATTGATTTCTAATTTTTTTTTTTATTATTTAAAAATTAATTGTATGATTAAACCGTTAAATATGATAAAACCGTTAAAACAGCAATCCTTAAGGACGAAAAAGCTAATTCTGATTGTGGATGGAGAGAGTGGCCAAGGATGTCCTTCGGCCTCAAAAAATCGTCAGATCCTGGCAGATCTGTAAAACAGTGTCCTTGAAAAACCGTGAAAACAGCAATCCTTAAAGACGAAAAAGCTAATTCTAATTGTGGATGGAGAGAGTGGCCTAGGATGTCCTTCGGCCTCGAAAAAACGTCAGATCCTGGCAGATCTGTAAAACAGTGTCCTTAAAAACAGTTAAAACAGCAATCCTTAAGGACGAAAAAGCTAATTCTAATTGTGGATGGAGAGAGTGGCCAAGGATGTCCTTCGGCCTCGAAAAAAACGTCAGATCCTGGCAGATCTGTAAAACAGTGTCCTCATAGCATCATCATCATCATCCAAAACTTTTGATAAATTATGGGTAACCGTAGAAGAAGCTTCATAAATGTAATCAACAACACTAGCTCTATCTGTTTGATTTATACATAAGCTTTTTATTGTATTTACACTTAACGAATGTATAGTATCGATCTTCATGTTATAACAACAACGTATGTCATTGTCGAATCAAAAAACATATTGCTCAGTTAGCTATTGGTTCTAGAAGTCCATTTTTTTTTTAATAGCAACGACCAAGATATAAAATTCGTAGTTTTGGAGCTCATTGAGAGCGGAAGTATGATTACTTTATTTTTGCTTTGATACTTTTTTTTTTTGGAAACAGAAGGTTTGTTGAACTGTTACAACATTTAGCTATGATATCTGATGGTCTAGAACCGGGTGCTAAGGGAAATCTCATAAATTATCGATCCTATAACTTTATCGGACGATTTAACAAACCTTAACTAGTATCCAGGCAACGCTTTTCATAGGTTATGAATATTGATAAGATACCTTACGTTCTAGAAATGGTAAATTCCAACACTCAAGCTCATATTTTTAAATATGGTTGAGAGAAGCATCATACGATAATATGATATAAGATATTAACAGTAGAAGAGGCTCCATAAATGTAACAACTATACCAGCTCTATCTGTTGGATTTTTAAAGAACCTACTTAGCGAATCGCTAAGTTAGCGAACGATTTAGCTAAACAATAAGTTAGCTAGATAGTGTTCTAGCAACGCTTCTCACAGTTTAGCGGACTGTTAGTTATTGATGAGATATCTAATGCTCTAGCAACCGGGCATAAATCCAATCAATATAATATTTTTGAATAACCAGTCTAGTGGTGAATTATAATACCTTAGTTAGAGAAACTGCAGAAGAAAACATCATTATTGTTTTTGTTTACAAAAAAAAAAAAAAATTGCATTGTGCAATTATTTACTTCAGTGATAAATATTCTTAGAAGGAATATTAGATATGCACTAGCTTATCTGGCAAATAAATCATTATGATGGCTTTACAAATATATTATTGTTATATCATTACTACTGCTAGAAACTAGAACCCTGAAGGAAAATTTATTTCACATTTAGTTTCCTACTTAAGATAAGATAGGAAAATAAACGCTTATGTATTTAATTATGAATAACAAGAAGCAAGACAGTCAATTCTCAGTAACATTAGGCAAAGAATCATGTTGAATACTATGAATTGTTATCTTTCTAATAGATCATTGAAGATTCAGTAAGTAGTTTCTTATACACAAGAGTTACATTTAAATATGTAGTTCGTTAATATGAGTAAGTTGAAGATAGTCTCAATTGAAATTATTTTAGAATTACTTTTAAATTTTGTGTTTATGAATTATTTTTCTTACATTTCCACTTATTAGGCATTCGGTGTAAGTGTTTTAAATAATGACGAAAATAAAACATACATTTGTAAATAAGTACAGTTCTGATTCTATCGTATTACTATAAGCCCTAAAGAAAAACGGACTATCGAAGACGATAACATGAACCATTCATCTAATCTCCACCCATATACTTAGATTAAATTTAACACAATTGAATGGGTCCGCCGAAAAACGTTCTAAGCGACAAAATTTTGAAGTAACAATTTTAAAGTTTTTAAAAAGTATTATAAATAGTACATCATAGTATGATATAGCAATCCATTATGTTATTATACATTTAAATATAACAAATTACAAGGTGAAAAAAAAATCTAACTTACAAAACTAATAAGAACTTTAAATTATGATTTTCTTTCATTGATTACTCAAAATTTTGTTTGTCGCTTAGAACGTTTTTTGGCGGAGCCATTCAATTTTTGTGGGTTTTATAATACATTATACCATAAAACGAATGATACTTCTAAAATATTTTCGTGTGTCGTTAATAATAAAATTTAAAAGTTTCCTTAAATAAATTTTTCAAGATAAGCCAACCACCAGAAAACCAGTAGCTTCCAAGGTGTTTTTTCTTTTTCAGTTCTAAGTCTTCATAACCTTCACACAATAAACTCTTACTATCTAACTATGCTTCATAAAGATTAGATCATCCATTCAATACTGGCCAGGTACAGCCATATTAATAACATCTACCATCAGACACTACCTTATACACCTAAACTCGACCTCTCAGATTAAAATGACCGGAATACACTTACAGACCAAACACATTATTATAGTACTTGCTTCTCCTCTGTCCCATGAATTTGAATTCTTTTAAATTTCATTCAGTGGATATCAAAATGCAATGTTAATTGCTTCCAAAGCTCTAAAAACTGAGAAGGACTTTAAAGAAAAAGTTAAACTCTTCACCTCTACTGTCCAGGAAGCTGCTTGGTCCTCAGAAGAGGTAAAATGTAGGAAAGGAATAGGTTCAGCTTGATACATACAATACATTATGGTTCTTACCAGTAAATAGGCGTGCATCGAAGGAGTGGCCAATCCACTGACTTCCACAAAACAAACTTAATATAACTCAACATCAATATCAAGGAAGTGATAAGGAAATAAAGATAAACTAACTTCGACATACTTTTCAAAAATCTGGCACCATATGACATCCTGTGGAGATACACTATATGCATTTTGAGACACATTGAGGTTTTATCTGGTTCAGAAAATATTTTGCATCTTGGTTTGAGTCGAACAGAGAAAAATCCGAAATTTTGTATGGCTTTTGGCTATTTTTTATTCCTATGTAGGCTTAATTAAATTCACGGCACTCCAACGCACTAGCCATCAGGTTCCCACGCCCTCTGTTAATTATAACAAATATGTATAAAAGGTTTAGAATATTATTAATACATTTTTTCCTTCCAGATTGTGTATTATTCTTGGATTATTGAACACTTCTACTGCTGTCTTATTGTTTGGACAATGTCTATACCCACCAGTTGTTCAACAATTTCAAACAGAACAAGTGAGTACTGCATTTCATGATTTTTACTGGGAATGACTAGTTCATTTATAAGTTTACTCGTGGCAAATATGGTGGTGGTTGGGGAATCTTCTGAGACTCAGTGAATTTTTATTGATGTAATGTGCACTGAAATTAAATTAACGAAAAAAAAAAGGAAGAATTTTCAAGTCACAATATGAAAAGTGCTCAGCGCGTACTGTTGTACGCTTGGGTGTTTTTTTTCGGAACTCCTTATTGCAGAAAATTAGATTCTGGAAAAATAATCCATTTTCTTCAGTTCCAGTAACTTCTTACAAAAAACGGAAAATTACCAATATTTTGAAATTTTTAACGTCCAACTCTTCTCTCCAAATCGAAAATAGGACCAGGGCCTAATCACGTTTAACATATTGCACATCCAGTTCTCTCCAAACATATCCAACCCTATCGGAGGTATTTAGAACTATGTGCCACAAATGTCCTCAGTTATTTGTATTATTTATTTAATGATTAGCCTGCACGTTGCCAAAATAGGCAAGAAAAGAAAAAGCAGACGTTTCTAATAGTTGAATTTTAGAAAGCTTCTAAATGCAGACACAGGGATCGTACAGTTTGGTGACTCCAGAACATAAAATACTGAAATTACATTTCAAATTAAGACATTTGAATTCTCATTTCGATTGGCATTTACAATCATCAAAAATAGAACTTTGAATCAATCTTTAGTATTACATGATTTAGATTTAAACAAACATTGCTTTTCACATGGACAATTTATTGCGTTTTCTAGTATTTGCACAAACCCTGCAATGTCTATAACTGAAGAGATAAACAGGGAACAGAAAAAACTAAACAGCATTCCGAAATCTAAACAAATGAGAAATGTTTTTTTGTTTTTTCTTCCCTTCCCATTTAACCACTTACGAGTCACAGTTGCGCTTGAGAAGGTCCAGCTAGTTAAATAATAAACAATAAAAATAACTGGGTCATTCAGGGCGTAGATAGAAAAATTTATAGTGAGGGGATCTGAAATTCCCAACAATTTTTATTATTTCTCCCCATCGTCTTAAACCTAATCAACATATTAATTTCCCAATCTATGGAAAAAATCTTAATTTATTATGAGAAAATACTAATCACTTAAAAAAAAAAAAGGTACTGGTTTTAAAAATTATAATAAACTAGCATTCCCTGTCGCGGCTTTGCCCGCTCTTATAAGTAAAGGACTTCGATAATTTTAACTGATAATTGAAGTTTTATTTGTTTATCGACAAAAAATGTGTATTGAAGTATGTAGTTAAGCATCATTTCTTCAGTGATGTCCCAGCGCATTAGCAGTAATTTTTAACCTGGTATCATTATACAGATGAGGTAGTATTTCATGTAAAAACATTATTAATTGGACGTTCAATTTTTAATTTTAATGAGTTAGAAATCCAGAAGAACAGAGATTATTAAGAAAAGAAATCCAGAAGAACAGAGATTATTAAGAAACCTTTAGTTTATTAGTGCTTTAAGATAAGGCCCTTGAATTAAATATTAAAACATTCTGATTTGCCAATCATTTTTATTCGATAGAAATAATTTTATTGATTTCATCTGGTTGGATTTTATTTTCTAACCATAAAAGTTTATAACAGTGTGGTAAACCTCGTTTCTGCAACTCAACATTGTAAATTAAAATTTTTATTATTAAACCTTTCTAGAACTATGAAGATGATGTAATTAAAATTTGGTACAGTTGTGTTAAATAGTTTTACCATTATAAACTCTCTTGTGGAATGGTGCCAACCACATATTGGTCGATTTTCTAACTTCACTGAGATCCATATAAGTAATTTTTATTATCAATGTCAAGCTCTATATAGCACTGTACCTTTGTAACCTCTCATGTAGAATGGCGCTCGCCACCCATGTGTCAATCTTCAAACATCACTCTCTTTCTATAGTTTTAATAAAGAATGAATGGAAAATCAGTAGATTTTATTATTGCTAAACCATCCTTGAACTATAAAGATGATGTGGCCAAAATCTGGTACAGATTGGTTTTGTAGTTTTCGCGGTTAGTGATCACAAACGAAAAATGGCTTGTCCTTTTATATAATAGTACAGATTATCTCACTTTGAGAAAACAATTACCACAATCTTCGCGGATAGTACGTTCTCAAATCTCAAATTTCCTTAAAAAAAAAAAAAAAAAAAAAAAAAAAAATAAAAAAAAATAAAAAAAAAAAAATATATATATATATATATATATATATATATATATTTTTTTTTTTTTTTAAGTCTTAACGTCCTTAGTACGTAAAGTACTAAAGGGCAAGAATGACGGGTTATCCTACAGGTTACCTACCTATTCTAGCCAGGGTGGGAAGGTCTAAAATCATTTCGTGGGTCCGCCACAAAATAAATCTTAACACACCGTTGGGATTCAAACCCTCGGCCTTTATAATTATTGATACATGCATCATATTAATAAATTAACCTCAAATTATCAATTGATTAAATAATTTAAGACTAATTATTTAAACAATTATGTTTTAGTTCTGCAATGGAACTTGGTATGAAATCTTAAGTTATGGAAACGAACTTTTCCAAGGATTCGGAACTTGTTCAGGTTTGGTTTCAAGAGTAACAGAAAACAATGAGATAGTTTTGAAAACATACAGCTATCAACCAATGTAAGTATGGATGCTCTACAGATTAAATTACTTTATATTAATTATTTCTTAACTACTCACTTCCTATTAGACTACGCTTTCATCGTGTTAATATATATTATTATCATTGGAAAATACATGGGTAACATTAATAATCTTGGTAAAGCAACAGCTATTTTTGTTACTTCGTCTTCATTATGGTTCAGCCAGTTAAAAATTATTTTTTATTAAAAAATTGTTTGATAGGTACATTTCTTTATGAACAAATAAAGAAAAAATGCTTTCAAAGATTTTGTATTAACGAATGTAAATATATATCCTGTGTAATTTGAAGATTGCTCAAGTCAGACATTTCCAACCATAGCTTCCCATATAGATCCTACACTTTGGCCTCTCTCATTTACGCTTTAACCATACTCATTCCATGAGTTACCTTTGACCAGACGATTATGAATGTCTAGGAATTTCTCATGAGGGAATGATATTTCTTAAATTGCTGAATCTGAGTAAAAACTAAAAGACTCTACAGTAAGAGGGAGAGGCTTTGAGCAGAAGTATTTAAAAATCACGAATATTTTGGTAGTATAAAGAAGGAAATTTTGTGTTATTCTAACATGGAAAGGTACAGGAAGTAGCAAATGGATATAACTTCATAGAATTTAATTTATGTCAAAAGCATTTTGATAGGTTTAGTATGATTAGCTAAGAACTAAAGAATATTATTGTAAGAGTGCCCTGAGATAGCATGGGTATTACTGCCACAGGATTTTGTTAAATAAATACGCGGCTATCGTGGGAGACATATACATTTAGTACCGGATACTGTAGATAGACGATAATTGAGATATTCATTATGCTGTGTTAAAAAAAGAAAAAATCAAATGTTTGCCGTGTGGATATAGTTTGGAAACAGGTCGTTGCCTAGTGGTAACAAATTTTATAAAAAAATGCAATCGATAACAGGTGGCATTAATCGCTCAGGCTATTAATATTTCAACCCCACCCTTCCAGCCCGAAAAAAAATCGTATTACCAAAATGGCAAAGTATTAAAGAGAAAAAGAGAGAGGAGTGAAAAAACTGAATAGAATTCCAATAATAAAAGATAGTCCACCTACATAAGGTCAAAAAAAAAATACCACCCAAAAAATTATTTTCATATCTTACTTTGTCTTTTGCTCAACTCAGACTATAATATGTGTAAGAAAGACGAAAAATCAGTAAACAGCCATTTGATGTGGTTATAAACAAAGAACTTTATTTGTACTAACATTTAATTAACTTTTTTAGCTTGGAAAAATATGTTACTATTGATGGTAGGAGTCAAACACAATATATTATTAATGGACAAGGCAGACTCCCAATGAAATTTTATATGTATGGAGGTAATTTTATGATTTATTCATTGTTATAAACTCAATATTTATAATTCACCTTCACACCTTTTCTTTTTTTTTTTTCTATAGGTTTGTTAAGTAGCGACTATGAAGCACTAATTATTGATACCGACTATGATAATTTCGCAGTGCTATATCTATGCCAACAAAGATTTTTGGTGAAAAGTGGTAAGGAAAATTTATTTATATAGAGATTGCTATGAAACATCATGTAAGAAATGAGTCATAAAATTAATAGTAAAATTAGCGCAAATTCGATAGCCAACCCATCAAATAGTTGTAAACCTTTCGCTCTTCTTTTATAGAATCCAGTATATTTATTAGAGATGGGCGACAAATCGGCTGCTTAGTTCATTTGTATTCTTAAAATAGGTTGATTGAAATGAAAACATGGCCTTCTATTGATGAAAAACTCTATTTTAAATTTACAGTTTGTTATTGAATAGGAATCTTTTTTTTTGGAATCATCTGGAGAGTAATTTTGTATGCACAAAAAGCGATAAAACGAAATTAAAATTTGTTATTAGATGACTAATTCAATTCTTCATTTTCATTTGGCAATTTAGAAACATTTTTCCCCTTTTTGTTTTATTCAGCATGTTTTTTCATAGCAGTAATTATTAATCTAGTTATTTAGAGATTGCTGAGATTTCATCTGGTTGGATTTCAACTGTAAAAGTGCTTTATATCAAAACAATAATTGTTAAAAAAAAAAATTTTATCATCGAGTTTCCCGTATTTACAAAAATGCAAAAATTTGGTTCAGATAGGTAGGGTTTTTATTGAATTAAGTAACTTTATGCCAATATTTAAGGATCGGCATTTTGATTTTTAATTATAATTTTCATCGACAGATATAATTTTATTGATTTGATCTGGTTGGATTTTAATTTCTAACCATAAAAGTATGTGGTAGTGTGGCAAAACCCGTTTCTAAAACCTAGAATCAAATTTTAATTACAATTGTCCTTTTATATTAGAATTACTAAAAAAATTTTGAGGCCCGGGCTCTTGGAGGGGCCCGTACTAAGGTAATCTAAGACTAATACTAAGGAAGAAAAAAATAAGATACTCTAACAGCTGTAGCTACATAAATAAATGAAAAAAACAAAAAAAAAAAAAAAAACATTCAGGCTATAAAGCTAAATAGCACATGACTGAGTTCGAACATTGCCGGTGCCCGAATTCCTATGGAAGCATTGATCGCCTTGGCCGACTAATTGGCCTTTTTGCCAGCCAACTAGATGGCTAAAGTCAGGGTCGGCCTATTTCTAATATTTATATAAGTATAATGCACCTGTTGTTTCCAAGAAGACAGCATTATACATTTATTTAAATGATTAAACTATATTTAGTAAGTGTAAATACATTTTATTTTTATTTTATAAAATGTACAATGCTAAATATAGAGGACGAATTTAAAGAAACAATAAAAGATAAATTAATATTTATCTCCTTAAAGGCCTCAAGATATACAGTCAAGGTCATAGAAATTGCATCACTTAAATATAATGGAGGATCTCCTTAAATCACTGTTGTTCTTACCTTTTGATAATTTTAAATTTTTCTGCAAAGAAAAAGAGTATGTTATTAGGCATGAAAAATGGTTAAAACACAAACAAAAAATAAAAAATATTCATAAAATGATAAATAAAATTTTTAGTGTTAACGAGGAATTTCAGAAAAAAATTGTTTTTTACGTACTCATATCAATTTATTAATGTTTAAAAACATTAAAAATATATTTATTGAAACATTAATATAAGCTAGTATTTTGTCGAACCGCCATTAGCCCTGATAACTGAGGTGATCCTGTTTGGCATTGAGTCGATCAAACTTTTTATGATTTCGTCAGTAATCTCCTCATTCTACACCTTTTCGATTGCCTGTTTTAGCTCATCTTTATTCTTAGGCTTTGCAATATTAATTGTTTTTTTCATGATCTTCCACAAGTTTTCTATAGGATTTAAATCAGGGCTACTGCCTGACCATGGCAGTGCGAAGATCTCGTTTTCTGTTAAAAACTGCTTTTCCTATCCAAAATGCAATGGTAAAAGCTATAAAAAATAATTTTTACAGCTAATTTTTTTTAAAATAAATAAATAATTAATTTACGTTTGGCCCATGGAATGGAGCAGAATCATCTTGAAAAATGAAGTTTATTTTGGGGAATGATACAACTTTTTTTTATATTTTTCAGCATTATCCGTCCCATCTATGAAGTAGGGCCAAAAAGTAGGAAAAACATCCCCAAAACAGCACACTTGCCGGATGTTTCACTGTTTTTAGTACAGGATTCATCCAACCTTTGGCCGACGTCTTACGTATGGAGTACCATTGGTACTGAAGACATTGAATTTACTCTCATATGAAAACATCACTTTCCTCCAGTCATCAGATGTTCAATTTTTAAAATTCTGCGCCCAATTTAGGCGAGATTGTTTCATTTTCTTGTTAAGAAATGGCTTTTTGGCTGGTTTTCTTGCCCATAAACCTTTTTCTCTTAATCTTCTACCTACTGTTTTTCAACTTACTTCTGCTAAATTGCTATCTAATAGATCTCTAGATATTTCTTTAGCAGTTTTGAAGCGATTTTCTAAATATAATCTTATCATCATGCGATCTAAACGATCATCTATCTTCCTTTTCCTTCCAGCCCCTTTTTTCGCTCGGTAGATTCCTGGGAAAGATTTTTGTTTATTATTCTTACCACAGTGGATTGGTTGCACCTCACCCTCCTTGCTATCTCACGCGTAGAAAGTCCAGCTTCAGCAAACGCCACTATTTTAACTTTTTTCTCATTAGACATTTGTTTGAAAATTAGTCTATTGGACATAATAATACAAAATGCGTGCTTGATATTGGATACTCTGGGCACAACTAAACTATTGAGTCACTGATTCCATCTCTCTCTAACAGTTGTAGGTAAACAAATACAATCCCACTACTTGTTTACACATTTAGGATCAAAATGGTAATAATCATAGGTGATGCAATTTCTATGACCACGACTGTATATATTACCCAACGTATAGCTGTCTATGTGAAAAGCATGGATTTATCAAATTTAATCCACATACTTGCAATGATCAATGGTTTTTGACTGCCGATATAGCACGCTCACTAACCCACTGATTATTTTTATAATTCTGCGATCAATTTGGAAAAACTTTGGCAATGAATTCATCAGTGGATTTTACAATGTAACAAAAGTTTTCTGGTAATGTAATACAGTGTGCCATTTCCATTTTTCCATTCTGTTGTATATTTTGAATAAGGTGTACACTAATGTAGCATATATAAATCACAGGAAAATTACAGTATGACTATTATAACACTACTGGGAGGTTTTTACAGCAATCAGTGTTACCAAACATTATAACATTCTCCCACACTTAATTTGGAGAAAAATAAGAGTTTTAATTTAGAACGAAGTCCTTTAAGTATGCCGGCGGCCTTCTCACACGGGTAGCTCTTTAAGGAGGTGGCGGAGGTATTGAAGCAGGAGAATCCGCCTGTTCTGTGGTACTGCGCTATAAATCAGGTCCGTCAGTAGCTCTTGAAGCAGGAGAATCTGTCTGTTCAGTGGTACTGGGTGATACAGCAGGTCCTTCAGACACTGTAACAAATAGCGGTTGCCGGACATCAAGCGTTATGTCATTCCTCCCACGTGGTATCTCCACTTCCGATTTAAGTAGTTGATTCGTGTGACGTTTGATGCTGGGTCCCTTGTCAAGCTTGACAAGGTACGTCAGCTTCCCTAGGACCCGTGTGATAGTGCCGAACTCCCACGGCTTGCTTCCCTTATAACTTTTTGACAACACTCGGTCTCCCACACCAAAATTTCGCTTTGCAACTTGAGTTGAAGTGCAGATATGTGGAGCGGGTGGTCGGAGTAAGTCTAATTTAATTTTTAGTTGCCTATTTAAATAGTTTTCAGCAGGTGACTTTCCAGACTGGAGCGGGGTCGCCCGAAGACGAGCTAAGATGTCAAGTACTAGATGGTCAACTGGAATCTTGCTGTCGTTCATGCATTTTAACTTGTTTTTGAGAATTTGTACATAGCGCTCTGCCAATTCATTTGTAGCGGGGTGTCCGGGGGAGGGGGATAGTTTTTTGATAGATTCCATTTGAAGCACAAAAATTGGAGAATTCCGTGCTAGTGAAGATACTGGCGTTGTCTGAAACCAATACGTCCGGGAGACAGTGATAACTGAATATGCCATTCAAAAATTCAATTGTCTTGGAAGAGGTAGGAGCTTCTTTTGTGATTCTAACTTCTGGCCATTCAGATTTTGCATCGACTACTATAAGGTAGTAATGGTATAGAAAAACACCGGCATAGTCAATGTGGATGCGTTGGAAGTTCTTTTCTGGCTCTTCCCATGGATGGACAACTTCTTTGGGTGGATTGTTTTTGATCTGGGAACATGCTGCACACGATATAACATGTCTTTCGATATCCTGGTCAATATTTTGCCAGTAGCAATATCGGCGCGCCAGTTATTTCATTTTAGATATTCCCAAGCGTGTAAAATGTAATTCATTTAGAATCTCTGGTCTTAATGATATTGGAATATAAACGCGAAGGCCACGGAACACTATTCCAGAGTGTAAGCTGTACATTGGATCCGTGTTTGCACCAGAGTGTAATGCAGCCCTAAGTTTCGAGAGTTCTGAATCTTTTGAAGTTTCGATGGCGATGGTTGTGCTATTGACCGTCGTTGATGATATTTGATTGATGATGTGGTCTCGAATGACATCTTCTTCATCAGGGTGGTCAGGTGTGTTGGCAAGAGGTGCTTGCGAGAAATAGTCAACGTTTAGATGTTTATCTGCCGATCTGTGTATAATATTGTAATCGAACCCACTTAGGTAGGTGGCAGATCTAAGCAACCGTGCTGGTGTTATGGGGGGAAGTTTTGAAGTTTGATTAAAGATGTGCATGATGGGTTTATTGTCTGTGATTAATCTAAATTTGCGCCCATACAAATACATAAAAAAATTTTGAAAACTCCAAAATATTGATAAGGCTTCACGGTCTAGTTGGCTGTAATGTTGCTCAGTAGATGTCAATGAACGAGATATTAAGCTGATCGGCTGTACTTCACCGTCTTTAAGATGTGAGAGGACTGCAGCGATACCCAGAGGCCCAGCATCACAGGCGAGCACAACCGGTAAGGTAGGATCGAAGGGTACGAGTACTCTTTCACTGGCAATTTCATGTTTCAATTGTCGAAATGATGATTCACAGCTTGGCGTCCAATAAAACTTTTGGTTTTTCGTAAGAAGTTCTCTAAGTGGAGCAATTTTTGTTTATAAGTTTGGTATAAATCGGGAGTAATATGTAATCATACCCAAAAAACGTCGTACCTCATCAGTATTTTCAGGGCGTGGTGCTCCCATGACTGCCTTAACTTTTCTGGAGATTTTGAAATCTTGTTTTTGCTTATGATGTATCCAAGGTACGATACCTTAGTCTGGAAGAATGTGCAGTTAGTTTTATTGACATGTAACTTGTAGGCACAGAGGCGATCCAGACAGGCGACAAGGCGCTGTCTGCAGAGTTCATAGGAGGGCCCATGAATGGCAATATCATCAAAATATGTCGCAACACCATCTAGGCCAGATAAAATGCTCTCGATGATGCGATTAAATTCGCTGGGTGCTGTCTTTATACCAAAACTAAGACGGTTCATTTTGTAGGTTCCCCTATGCGTTAAAATTGTTTGTATAATTTGGCTCTCTTTGTCGACTGTAACATGCAGGAATGCTTTATATAGATCAATGCAACAAAAATATTCAGAGTTACGGAGGGTGTTTAAAACATCCTCAATTCTTGAGATAACGTAATGGGAACCTTGGAGTTAAGGGGTTTACGGCACTTTTGTAATCAACACATAGCCTAACTGTGTTATCGCTTTTTGGTATCACAACCAATGGTGATCCCCAATCTGAACAATCGACTTTGGTAATAACACCTTTAATATTATGTTTCCTCAAAAACGAGACCTACCCGAGATTAAACATGTGCCATGAGCTAATGAATTGATTATCATATTATCTATTAATCACTGATAAAACAAAAAAGTATGGTAGCTCTTATGTGTGAATCATCGTTTTAAAAAACAAAAGTTTATATACTGAGGCTTGTTAGCTCTTACGAGTGAAACGAGTCTCTCCTCTCCCCCGTCCACTTCTTCATCACAATTTTGCTGAACGTGGGACGTCTTTTTTCTGAATCATCGATTCACGCAAAATAGCTAGTTGATCTTTGAAGTGCGTAATTCATTAGATTCCTAAAAAGAGCGGTTTTATCCATCTGTACACTCACTCAGACCGGGTAATGTTAGTCCTAGGAATTGTTTGCAACAAAAGCTAACAGTTACTGTTTGTTTTGTTTTTTTAACCATATTCATTGGGAATACTATTATTTCAACATTTATTTATTGCTTTTGATCCATAACCAAAATTAGACATCTTTCGATGCATAACATTGAATGCGGAAACATTAACATATTTTGAGGGCGAGGCTCACCCTAAAATGGAGGATTGATACCTGGCTGATGAAACGTGGTATTTCTCTAGTCAACTTAAAAGACCCAAGAACAGTCTCATTAGTATATTCCTAAGGGAATGAGGAAACAGTCATCACGAATCACAATACATTCGAGTAGGTGAGATAACCGCTGTTAATTGTTTTAAATTACAATTTACTTTTCTTTTCTTTTTTTATCTGTAATTAAATTTTTAATCTTACCTGAGTTCCCCCGCCATATGGTGAACTTATTCACTTCTGGATAAGACACATTGTTAATCAAGTTTTGTGAAAGATCACCTAATTATTCTAATGTTCAAAAAGGCCCGGAACTACACTATAGGACGAAGCAAGGAGAGGGGGGTCACGTGCCTCCGGCAGCAGAATTCAGGGAGCGGCAAAATTTGAAAAATTAAAAAAATTATAAACTTTTTCTAATTAATAATATCACAATTAAAATTGTTTAATTTTAACATGGTACTCATTAAAAAGAAGCAATATTACTATTAATAATTATACAATATTATTGTTAGTAAATATATAGTATTATTATTAATAACTAGTATCCTTCGTCGCGGCTTAGCCCGCTCTCATAAATAAAAAACTTAGATAATTTAAAATAATAATTGGAGTTTTATGTCTTTATCAAGAAAAATCTTGTATAATAGCACGCAATTAATAAGCATTCATCAATGACTTTTTCATGAATAGCAGTCATTTTTAACCTGGTTAAATTGAACTGTAGATTACGTAAAAACGTAATTAAACATCCAATTATTAAATTTAATCTATAAGTTGGTAATCCAGTTGAAAAGAGATTACTAAGAAACTCTTGCGGAAAATGGACTGCACTATCAATGCTTGCAATAAAACGCTCGTATCGTATGGATCGTATTTTTACTCATAATATAAGAAGGTAAAGCAATTACCGAATGGAGGAGGCCAAGGTCCTTTGGACCATAGCGCCAGTAGAGAGAGAGAGAGATAAGAAGGTAAAGGACCGAAATTTTGATTCGGTAATCATTTTTATTTGGCAGAATTAAATTTATTGATTTCTGGTTGTATTTTAATTTCGAACCATTTGAAAGTATTTGACAGGTTTGCTACCTCGTTTCTGCCAATCAACATGTACATTTAAATTTTTATATTGTAAAGTTAATTATTTCTAAACCTTCTTAGACCTATGAAAATAATATAGTGAACAGATAGGCTCAGTAGTTTTCACACTGTTCAGTCTATCCCGGAATGGCACTAACGGCATATAGGTCGATTTTCAAACTTCACCGAAGTCCACGCTTCACACCACATATTTAAGTCTTTTTTAGTAATTTATTCAAAATAAGTAAATTTTATTATTAATTTTAACCTCTATATAGGTGATTCTCAAACTATGGGCAATTTCCTCATGGTACTTTTGAAATTTTCAATGTAGATTAAAAAAAAAATAAAGTATTAATACTAAGACTCAACCACAACAACTCTATAACTCTATAACTCTATAACTCTAGCATAATAACAGCTCATGATCGTCGCTTGAAATTCGCAAAATTCTATTTAAAATTTCATTGCCATTATAATGAATTCTTATTTATTGTTTTATTAAAACTGCCTGAATTGTGTCAGTTATTATTTTATTTATTTATTTATGGCACTTCTGTCCCCCAAGAACAAAAGCCTTGTCACAAATTGCTCGCCGGACTGGTCTATCGGCAGCAACTATCCTCCATCTTTTGACTTCCAATTGTTACAAGTCCTCCTCTATGTCTTCCAACCATCTCATTCTCGGACGACCTCGTGTACGAGCTCCTCCAGGCTTTTAGTAGTTTCTTTAGAAGACGGGTATTTTAAAATATATTTGATGTACGGAAGAACAAAATTCATCACTTTTAAGAGGCAAAAAGCATAACATAACAAACATAGTTCTCAAAGTTTGACATTTTCGCATGATCCGATGAAGCTAATTATGGTTTAATTCGATTCGACAGCTTATAAAAAAAAAGAAAATTGCTAAACAATTTTATTTTATTTTCAACCTCAGATTTTGAGCTTTTCTGGTGATCCGATGAAGCTGATTATAGTTTAAAATATTCAAAAAAAAATAGTGGCCCAACTTATTTTTTATTTGGCCCTTTAAATTTGAACCTTTTCTCATGACCCGATGAAGCTGATTATGGGTTTATTCAATTCAGCAGCTTATACAAAAAAAGAACGGTTCCAAACTTTTTTTTTTTTGTCCTCAAATTTTTAGGTATTTATTATTATTTTTTTTATTTTTTTTGATGATCCGATAAAAGGGCATTACAAATTTGTAGGGCTTGTTTAAAGGGCACTAGAAAATATAAAAATACCTAAATTAGATTAAATGGGGGAGGACGTGCAATCCTTAAATTCGTCATTAGTGTGGAAATTATTCATAAACATGACGGAATGATGTAGTTTCCAAGTGACAATTTTCAAAAATGTTTTATTAATGTATCATTTAGAACAAACTTTTTAAACAGCGAATTATATTCATACTCTCATACATCCTCAGGGATTGGACGATACCTCATTGAAAGGATTTTTTTTTTCGCATAATTTATAAACTTTATATTGAGCCATAAAAATTAATTCTTATAAGGCATATATTTTGATGGTGGGGGATGGGTGCGGAAAACTGTTCTCCCCCCCCCCCCCCCTTCCGTATCTCGTAGTACTGGTATTTTATTTGTCTTTTGTACATTGTGCTTGTAATACATTAACATTTTGCACATGTATTTCAAAAGTGACAAAACTCAAAAATCTGCATTAAAAAAAATTTATTTAAAATTGCACAGTCTTGTATAAAATATCGAAAGTGTACCTGAACTATCTTTTAATCCCAACCGCATGTGAGATGTACCAGGGGGATTTGAAGTCAACCCGATAAATTTCATAGAAGATTATTATTATGCAACTTAACCATGATGATAATTCAAAAATACAGATTTTTTTCGCTGTGTCACTTTTGAAATACATGTGCGATATTATAAATATAAATAATAATAAATAGATATTATAAATACCAAGCCTCCTATGTAAAGAATTAATAACAAATCACCACATAAGCAAAAAATCAGTTTATTAAATGCATGTATTTTCTGTTGAAAAAGTACGAAATAAGATTACAATCAATGAAATAATGCCACAGGCAAAAATACCTTTTTATTCTATATTTTGGGTAAGGAATTGGCTGGCTGACACCACCAAACTGGCTTGACCCGCGTTACACCCACCAGTTTGATCCTTACGCTTCACTTCGAGTTTACATTTTTTGATTGTTCTAGCTTTAAATGATTGTTTGAAATGTTAGTAAATAAGAATTTGTAAATTGAATTATATTATTTTACAATGTCGTTAGTATTCTTATAATATATATTATATGCTATAAATAAAAATGCTACTATTGGTTAACTAATTCATTTCTAGAATTAATATTCTATTTTAATCGATTTTTTGTTTTTTAGCTTCTTTTTCGGATTATTTTTCGAGAATCGATTTCTTGGTATTGGTACCAGTACGAAAATCGAAAAATTTTGCTACAGACACATCACTGATTTTTATTATATATTTTCGCTAGATTTTAAATTGAACTTTTTTTACTTTACTCAAAATATATTTATTTCCTTTTTTCCAATTTTCAGAAATGGCTTATGTGTTATCAAGACAGCGATATATAGCAAGTGATCAATTTACTGCCAGAATTGACAACGCACTGTACGCTATAGGCCTTACTCAATCAAATTTATTACGCAGTATTAATTCTAACTGCGGAATTGATGAACCATTGGTATAACGTTCAAATGTCATTTAAAGGATGTAGTTTATTAATAAATTATTTAGAAATGTTAATTTTATTTTACTAATCCTTTCTGGAAACATTTTCAGAACTGTAAAAACAGAATCATTATTGAGAAATAAGACTCAAAAAGAAAAAACATTTTTTTAGCACTTAAGTGTAAGACATAAAATACATACATAAAATACATAAAATTACCTAACAACCCACAAAGAGTAATATTTTATATATCTCTCCGTCCCTCTCCCTTCCTCTCACTTTTTTTTCCCTTTAATGGTAACCCCATAAGAAGACCATATATTACATAAGTTAAGTTCTACGTGTTCCATGGCGTTATAGGCGTACTACATAACGTAAAACGGCGCCCACTCAACCACTTTTGTTGAACTTCATTCTTTAACTAACTATAAATAATGTTTAAAATGCATCGGTTAAAATTTTTGCTTTGAATAATTAGCTTAAAAATGCTGTTGATTCATGGCATAATCTCGGAATTACAAAATTTACAAAACTTGTAATTAATGTTATTGTTTTTAAACTTTGGTGCAAAGTCAACCAGATACCCGTGGCTTTGCAGCACCCCATTTATTCAATTAAAAAAGCATTAAAAACGTCTGGAAGCTACATGCGGAACCACCCTGAACGCAGCTGGCTGCTCCATGCGGAACCCCACCTTAAGATGACTACTATAGGTAGTGGGGAGGGGGGGGGGTTAAAGTTCCTGGGCAATGCATTTGCCCCGGGGCCCGGTTCAGCTCTCGGCGGCCCTCGCTCGACCGACTATATTATTTCACCATTTTCTTGTATCATTAAAATATCTTCATCTTCGTTTTAATAAGGACCTTATTTCAACAAATCAAATTTGTTTAGATTTATGTTTATCCTTATTGTAGGTTTGTAATTTGAGATTGTAGTGTTTTGGTTGCAATGAAGAGATCTTTTTTATTTACATTTTTTTATATTCATGATATATTTACAGAGATTACACTTATTTTCTATATCTTTTATGAACATCTATATGATACATATTTTATATCATATTTAGATGTTAATGAGATATATTTTCTATATCTTTTATTAACATCATCTGTATGAAACTAAATCTTTCATCGTAATATTCCCTGATTTCCAGCAATCTGATTAACTTGAAAATTTGCACATGTTTCAAGGACCAATGACAATACAGTAATTGCACAACTTTTTTTTAATATTCTCACTTAGTCTAGTTTAAATTATCCCCAAAATGGGGGCCAGTCTTGCAAAAGCTGGATCAGTAGGTTTTATGTTTTTATATGGACCAGATGGGTTCTGAGATTACAATATCAAAAATGAAACTTAATTTGATTAGGGGAAAATGTTTTTGGGGGGGGGGGCAAAAAACTCAAACTTTTTTCAGATTCTAGAAAAACATAGAAAAATGGTTTCATCGTAAATGTTATGTTTAAAAAACTTAAGTTTATTAAATTGTGTGTCTAAAGACACCCCTTAAGCTGAATTAGATTTGGGGGTTAAGCTACAATCCATTGTCAAACATCAACGAAATTTGCAAACTTACAAAAAATGTTAGTTTAGGTCATGTTTAATAGTCCATCACACAGAAATAGCTAATCTAATCAATGAATGCTGTATCCTAAAAGTTGTAGATCATTACATTGTGAGCAAAACAGGATTTTTAAAGCAAAAAAATTGTCCATTTCTATTCTGAGATATGTCAAAAAACCAACAATTATTGGTTGAATTTGGATAAACTTATTGCAAACAAATCATGAATAATGAACCTTAAGAATACTACGAATTGTAATAAAAAGTGTTAGGAACTTAGGTTCAGTTAAGTTTCTCTTATTCCATTTGTTCTTTTCAGAACTAATGGAATAAGAGTTTCGTTGAGTTTTTAAAAAAACAACAAAACACAACAATAGAAATAGATTATAGACGCTAGACGTAGTAAGAGCAATATGGAGGTTGCTTGTTCAAGCTTTTTTACGTCCTTCGGCTGAGGAAACGACAAAACACGATTCTACCCGAATTGATGAACTAAGTGACGACGAACTACCTAGTTCGCTTAGTTCATTTAGCTACCTAGTTCGTTTAGTTCAGTAGTTCCTTAGGTCCGACGGATCCCTGTCTGAGTAGTGGGGTAAATGAACTATAGTTCGAACTACCTAGTTCACTTAGTTCATTTAGCTACCTTGTTCGTTTAGTTCAGTAGTTCCTTAGGTCCGACGGATCCCTGTCCGAGTGGTGGGGTAAATGAACTATAGTTCACCAAAACAGAGATCGGTCTTTATAGTTTATTTACATGAACTAGTTTGTTCACGAACTACTCATCTCTACTGTGAACAGTGGCGCAACCAGGATTACTATCTAGGGGGGGGGCTGGGTTTATATATATTTATAAGGCTCAAAACTGATTACTTTCTTATGTTTTAGTTAAACTAAAACAACGAATGGGTGGAGTTCGAGACTATATAAATGAAAATCATAGTTATCGACAAAAAAAATCAGTCGTTTCCGTCGTCTGTGGGGGGAGGGGGGGCTTCAGCCACCAGGCACTGGTGAAACCCCTTGGTTGCACCAGTGCCTGTGAAGTTCGTAAATCATGGACATAGACGTGTGAAATTCACCGTGCTTCGGTCGATCTTTTATGTAAGGAGATAACCACTTCCTTTGATAATTTAATGCACTTGTAATAAAATATTCATTATCGGAATCAGAGGATTCGGAATCAATGTCCAATAGGTATGCTTCCATATTGGCTTCTCTCTCGACAATACTAAAAAGAGGGTTGGTCTGCTCAGATACTCAAGTCAAGTCAGGTTTTGGTGGCGCACCCCCACTCAAGTCTGGTCCGGTCAGGTCTGCTAAAGTCAAGTCCGTTCGTGGTGGCGCCTCACTTACCTTTTATTTTTATTGGTTAAGTTACGGTGATCAGCACTCACAGAATACAGAATATAGTAGAAGGGACGGAGGTACTAATGCCGTACGGTTCTCGTGGCTCCAGTTCGGCCGGCTCTCCCCTCACCACCTTCACCCCGGGCTAGTTCCACCTCAGACTTATTTACAACTTTATCATCTAATATTTAGGCTTCAACTCTTACAAATTGTATTAGATTCCATATAATTGTTCAGATATTTATACAATTCATGCATAGGTGGGTAGTTTAAGATCGAAAATATAGCAAAATATTACCAAAATGAAAATTACATATTTATTACTTTTCGATCTTATTTTATTTTTATGTATATTATCATTGATATTTTTTCAAAAAATGGTGGATTCGGACTTTAAAAATTTCATTCCGATCGATCTGATTAATAGTGAGTATTGAGAGCCATTTTCTAACAAATGTGGAAATCTAGAAAAAAAGTTTCTCTCAAGGTATTGTTTTAGAAGTAACGAAAGCAAATTTTCTATTCTCCATTTAATTAGTTTATTTTGTTTTTCTTCACACAGTTTTTGTAGACTATATTTGTAGGTACATTTTTTCTTCTTATGTCGTAAAACGTTTCGGCGTAGGTTTTAAATTTGTTTTTTCTTTTCAACCAGTATTTTTTTTTTTTTTTTTGTGGTAGAAAGTAAATTTTCAGTGAAGCTTAATGAATCAGCTGTATTTCGAAGCTGTACAGATCTTTCATCAAGTTGTTTTTTTTTTCAGCTCGTTTATGTTTTTATTAGTGATTTCTAACATTACATAAATTTATTTTTATTTGTAGACCTAATATTTTTGAATGGGGTCGCAAGCCTTTTTATTGGTCCCCTAAAATAAAAAGCCCAACATTAAACTTTAAAGTTTAAATACCTATGTATGTGGTTAAAGCAGAGGAAAGCGTAAAAAGTTATATATAATTTAATAATCTTCTATCTCAAATGATCTGGGAAATCAAAAAACCGACTGAATTGCTCCTTTCTTTAGATTTATTCGAATGAAGAAGATCTGTCAAAATCGTCCTCTTAAAAATGTTTTGAACAAATAACACTTGTTTTTGTTGGCTTCCATTTTTCTTGCATCAGGGCTTGAACCCACTTATCTCGTTCCTCTTCAACTGAAGGGAAGCTGAGAATAAAATAAAAGGTAAAATTGGAACTTTTTACCTTTTAAAGATTTATTCAATTCTAAAACTATATTATTATTGTAAAACGTCATTTGTCTTACGGTGTTAATGTTTAACATTCAAAACTAGTTTTTAAATAAAAATAATTTCAATAGAATTGGCAATTAATTTATCAATCCTAATTGAATATATAGAATATTCTGTATTCTGTGGTTACAATACCTAATATTGTTAATATAGGAGAGTTTAACAATAAAGTTAAAAAAGCTCCACAATAAACATATTTTTACTGTGGCGAAAGGGAAGGAAGATTTTTTTCTCAATTTATTGAAAGACTAAACTGTGTATGTTTAAAATGTACCCGTGAAGGGTTATTGGAGGGTTTAAATCCTTGTTGGACTCTTTCCTAGAACATCCAAACGTGGCACAACACGGCATTTTTTAATCCAATTGAGAAATAAAAAAAAACAACAACACCGCTTCTATCATATTCTGTAGTCTGTGGTTGTGCCACTGGGGCGCACTGTAAAAGCATATGCAGTTTCTAGGTATTATTTTGACATTATTTCAAGCCAAATATGAAAAGACTGTTTATTTTATGGTAAATAATTAAAATACGATATAATAAACTTTTTTATTGTATATATAAACTATATAAACTGAAGGACACTTCAGTCTAGAGCAAATAAATCAAGAGCGGAAGTGGTCAGTACCAGTGTCGAATAAATTTTCCCCACATGTACGGAAGGGTCAGATTCCCACTTTTACTGATTTTTGAGGCTAATAGACCAACCACCTAAGGTCAAGAAAAGAGCACATTTTGCAAAAAAAAAAAAAAAAAAAATATATATATATATATATATATATATATATATTGCGGTTTTTATTTTATGACACGTTATAAGGACACATAATAAATGTTGAAAACAACGTTTGCAAGACCATTGCTCTCTGCGTTCTCATAGAAAAATCGATTTTTTTTTTTTTTTTTTTTACTTTTTATACTTATTGTAAATATACAAAACTATGAATAACACAGAAAACTTTATTATTTACTGTTATTTAAAACATAAGAATAATTATAAATTAAGCTCAATTGTAGGTCTTTAGTTTCACTTCCGAGATGCACCACTTCGAGATAGGCAATTTTTAAGCCCCTTTTCCATTTCAAAAGTCAAGTTTAAGCCATCTGTTAGGGCACCGTAAGGGTAACACAAGTTGCACCCTTGAACAGCTTTTTTTTCCCTTGCGTACTAACTCTGGAACGCTGGTTCTGAAAGTTAAAGGTTCACTAGACCAATAATTAGTAAATAAAAAAAAAATATTGAATGCCTTTCCCCCCCCTTTTGAAGCATTTATTTATTAATAGTCAATAGTAATATAATTCATTCAATTTCTCTCATATATCACTCTCAATTCCATTTACATTTGTGTTTATATATTTAAAAAAAAAATATATATATATCTGCCGTAATGTTCAAAAAAGAAAAATAATAAAACAAACAGAACTCTGATTTAACAAAACAAAAAATTCAACCAAAAAAAAATCAACTGCTAATATATATACATATTGTTGAAACTAATATTTATCTTTACGACAAAATTACAAAATATAAATAAGTCTAAACCTTTATACTGAAGCAAACATATTAAAAAAAAAATAAACTATATATATATTGTAGGGGCTTTCAGATAGCTTGACTAAAAGAAATAAATATTATATTGCGTAAATGTGGACTGTATAATTAGAAAAAAAATAATGAAACTTTAAACTGGTTTGTGGCATAAGAAGATGAGTAAAATTCCACTCACCGGACTTCGTGTCTTCTCTAGGAGTATTTAGCCGCTTCCTGGTTACAAAATCGCGGCGACGAGATCTCTGACGCCGCGAAATGTTGACGACTGACGTCGGACCAAATTTTAAATGTTTAAACCACTTAACTGATAGAGAACCGAAACTTTACTCATATACTATTAACTAGGAGACAATAGCGTGGTGGAGACAAGTTCACTAGAGTATAACAAAGAACAGATGTTACAAAAACAAATGACTAAGTACCTGATTACAAAAAAAAAGGTTGAAAAAAAATAGATTATGAGAAATAAAGGAAAACGCTTAATACGCCTTAACATACCGCCCACCAAAATGGGGAGGAGTTTCCCATTTTCAAAGATGATCAAAGGGATAAGGGAGTTAAAGGAAGAAGGAAAAAGTAAAAAAAATAAAAATAAATAATAATAATAAAATAAATAAAATAAAATAAAATAAACGAACATACAATTGTACAAGAATTATTCAGAGGGAGTCATTCCGGTAAGGGAATGACTTGGTTGACAGGTCGCGTAAAGAGGCTGTCAGTAGTGCGGAGAGTCACCACCCTGGTATTACCATCAGGACCAGGATGTAAAGTGTGGATGCGAGCCAAAGGCCATTGAGTAGGGGGCAAATTTAATTTTTTTAAAAGTACGACATCGCCGAGTTTCAAATCCTTAGATGGGCGTGTCCATTTCAGGCGTTGATTAAGTGTGTTCAGATACTCCCGAGACCAACGACTCCAGAATGACTGAACAACTTGAGATACCCTCTTCCAGCGATCATGAAGAGTAACCTTTTCAGGAATTTCTAATTCGGGGCGTGCTAACAGGGGTGCACCAACAAGAAAATGACCAGGGCTCAAGTAATTCATGGACTCCTGGGGATCGGAGGAAATGCTACATAGCGGTCTACTGTTGAGAATAGACTCAATACGAGCAAAAAGGGTGAAATATTCCTCTGTGGAAAACAACACACTTTTAGCGGTCCGGTAGAGCAGCGTTTTGGTGGATTTCACGGCGGCCTCCCACAGCCCGCCGAAATTGGGAGCTTGAGGAGGGTTAAATTGCCAGTTAATATGGCGTTGGGCAAGATGATCGGAGAAACTATGTTGGTTTTCCAGCAGCATGTCATAAACCTCTCTTAGTTGCGCTTCAGCGCCTATAAAATTACGTCCCCGGTCGGACAACATCGTATTGGGCAGGCCCCTCCGTGCGATAAAACGGTCGAAAGCGGCAAGAAACGTGTTCGTGGAAAGTTCGGAAGCGAATTCCAAATGGACAGCTTTCGTGGACGCACAAACAAAAATACATAGATAGCCCTTGGAAATAAGAGGTTTGCGCAAGCGCGGAACCCGCACATTAAATGGACCGGCAAAATCTACTCCGGTGGTGGTAAACGGTCTACTGGGTTTGACGCGGGGGGAAGGCAAGTCAGCCATAATAGGCTGTAAAGTAGTGGCTCGAAACCTGTGACATATAGCACATCGGTGGATGGTTGATCGCAATATTTGCCTTAAAGACAAAATCCAAAATCTCTCTCGAATGAGAGCTTGACAAGTAAGAGGACCGGAGTGCATTGAAGAAATGTGGTAATGTGAGCATATCATCTCGGATAGATGTGATCTTTTAGGCAGAAGGATGGGATGCTGAGCTGAAAATGTTAGTTCAGAGTTCTGAAGCCTACCGCCCACCCTGAGAATGCCGGCTTCGTCTAGAAAAGGAGACAAATGTCCCAAAGAGGGAACGGGTTTATCCGACTGAATAAGTCGGATTTGTTCGGCGAAATGCGAACCCTGCACTAGACGCGCAATTACAAAAAGAGATCGTTCAATTTCGGAGGCAGTCATAGAACCTTGAAAACTCGGTTTCGCTTTCGAACGCGCGCGGCTATTCTGAGCGAAGCGCATCATCCAGGCTACCACACGCTGTAGACGTAAGAAAGAGGAGAAACGGGTTATGATATATGGATCAGCAGGGACACTATTGGCAGCGAGTAGCACTTGTGAATTGGACTTCGACTCAGGGATCGAAGTTGAGGGAGCCAATGGTGGAGAAATGGTGGAGGCCAACTTGCTTGAAAGTCCGACATAAATGGAGGGCCATGTGACCAAAGTGACAACGCAATAGGCTCAGACAGTAAATTAGGGTTCAGCCCTCGAGTAGCCATATCGGCTGGGTTCAGAGCCGAACTGATATGAGACCAAACGGTGCAATCGGGTATGGTGTTGTTGACGTGGACTACACGGTTTGCGACGAATGTTTTTAATAAGTGGGGGGAGTTTTAAGCCGAGAAAGGACGATTTCAGAATCAGCAAACAATTGATATCCGGAAATATTTACCGGATATTGGATATCGCGAACAGAGCTGAGCAAGTCCGTTAGCAATACGCAAGCACACAACTCGAGCCTGGGAACTGATAATGTTTTTAGAGGAGCGACACGAGTTTTTGCTTTCCACAAAAAAGAGGATCGAGTCTGGTAAGAATCGAAACAAATGTATAAAGTAGCAGCATAGGCAACTTCAGAAGCGTCAGCAAAACCTACCAACCTGATAGAGTGGTAGCGATCAGGGAGTACACATCTTGGGAAAGATAGAGTGGAAACGCTAGGCAAGTGGTGCACAAGATCATCCCATTGTGCTTCAATTTCGCTTGGGACGTTCTGATCCCAGTCGAGCTTAGCCGTCCAAAGCCTTTGTATAATGATTTTGAAGCATACGGTAATAGGCGATAAATAGCCATTGGGGTCAAATATACGAGCCAAAAACGACAACATGTTGCGTTTGGTACATTTAGCGTTGAAGGGTATCACTCTGTATACAAACAGATCTCTAGATGGTTCCCAATTTAAGCCCAAAATTTTCAACGACTTGTCCTCGTCATTCAAAACCAAAGGGGATTCGCAATGTTCCTCGGAGAGATCCTCAAGAACTTGAGAGTGACTTGTGGACCATTTGCGGAGCTCAAATCCGCCTAAGCTTAGCAATTTGGTTAATTGTGACCGCAGGAAACTAGCAGACTGGACATCATTAGCACCAGTTATTATGTCATCGACATAAGTTTGATTCATTAAGGCTGCTGAAGCCAAGGGGAAAGCGGAACCTTCATCTTTTACAAGTTGATGCAGCACGCGCATGGCCAGGAATGCTGAAGGGGCCAAGCCGTATGTTACGGTATTCAGCTGCGCCTCTTCGACTCGCGAATTGTTGTCCGGGGTCCAAAAAATGTGTTGCAGGTGGAGGTCCTGTTCATGAACGAGCACTTGACGATACATCTTTTGTATGTCACAGCACAAGGCAACTTTAGCGAACCGAAAATTTAACAGGACCGTTGAAATGTCAGATTGTAACTTGGGCCCCTTCAACAAACGGTCGTTTAAAGAAACGCCAGAAGAATCAGGGCTTGAGGCATTAAATACCACACGCAATTTGCTACCCTGATTGGTAATTTTGGTTACCACATCATGCGGAATGATGTACGCAGAAGGCGTAGAAGCCTTGGACATGTGGTCGAGCTGGGCGTACTCCTGCATGAAATTATGGTATTCTGAAGCAAGCTCAGGGGTTTTAGCTAACCGTCTTTGCAAATTTAACAAGGAGGCGTATGATTTGGAAGAATTACTCTGAACCGGAGCAGCATCGGGCTTCATAGGCAGGGATACGGAGTACCGGCCATCTGGCTGTCGTTGGTGAGTATCCTGGAAGTGTTGCTCAGCTAGAGTGTCGAGGGGATCTTCAATTACAGGCCTATGAACATGCTCGATTTCCCAGAATTTCGAAAGCTGCTGAGAAAGTTCAGCAGTAGAAATGAGCGACGCGATGCTCGATGAGGGAGTCTGGGAGTTCATGGGACCAACAATTGTCCAACCAAATATAGTGCTCACAGCAACGGGACCATTCGGGTGCTTGATAATAGGTTCAGGGGACAATAACTGTGGGTACACGTCAGCACCTAGTAAAATTTCAACCTGGTCGGGTCGGTAGAAGGTAGGGTCAGCTAATTGGAGTTGAATGAACGATTGAGGAATCGTAGGAGGCAGTTCAACAGTTGGCAAATGCCCGACGATATTGGGAATCACCGACAAATTTGCGCTAACGTGCTGGGCCGTGTATGAGGAGACTATGTTGCACGATACGGTGCCAGGTGAGGTGGACAGCGAACCGCCTATTCCACTTACCGAAATGGGAGCACGATTCACTTTAAGCCGAAGAGATCGAGCCAAACTTTGAGAAATAAATGATATTTGGGAGCCAGGGTCAATGACCCCTCGTACTGGTACATAACCAAGAGAGTTATTATGGATGCGAGCTCGAAAGGTACCTAGCATGTTAACAACAGAAGCTGGAGCTATTTTGGGAGTTGAAGAAGTGCAACTACAGGAAACAAGAGCATTAGCAGTAGTTGGCTCGGTCTTTTCATGTAATGAATTAGTGGGAACATTGGCATTAGGCTTAAGTGGAAGCGAGGAATCATTTGAGCGATCAGGATGTAACAGCGTGTGATGATTCCTGGATGAGCATCTACGGCATGATGCCATCGAAGGGCAATCGGCTTTCAGGTGTGAACCAAAGCAATTGAAACACCTTCTATGGGTGCGGAGAAAGGAAATCTTTTCTTCCCTTGACACTGGAAAAGAGGTGGGACATGAAGATAAGGAGTGACCCTTATGACAAAATAAGCATTTGGAAAAGATTTGTGTGGAGGCTTTTTATTTCATTTTTGGCTACAATAAAGGATAGTTTAGAAGTACAATGAGATTGAGGTTTATTAGGAGATGAGGAGCTGCTGGCAGGGTTGTGGGTGGATGAAATTTCTATAGTTTTTATTTGATGCTCCACGAACTCTAACAGTTTATCATAAGATGGGATCGCTGTGTCGGCTTGCTTTTCTTCGAAAGCTCTTGCAGTTCTTGAATCTAAATTCCTGAGGGATAATGATAACAACAAAAAGTTTGCTAAATCGCCAACCTTCAAAGCTTTGATGGCTTCAATTGAGTTTTGATGGACTTGAATGAACGTTTTTAGAGCACTCAACGAGTGCGTGGTGGAGCACTTATAGTCCAAAATTTTATTCAAATATGTGGTGGCGATACGGCGAGTGCTTTGATATCGGTTTACAAGAGCTTGGTAAGCCAAGGGGTAATTTTCAGCTGTTAACTGAAAATTTTCAATAACAGCCAGAGCTTCATGGGAGACCGATGTACGTAAATAATGGAACTTCTGAATGTTTATCAATTGAGAATTCTCATGGACAAGAGAATTAAAAATTGAGAAAAATTCGCTCCACTTTTCAATATTGCCGGTAAATGTAGGAATGGTAATGGGAGGCATGTGCTGGGTAATTTTGGGTGGTTCATTATTAGTTGATTGTATGTTTTCATTTTTTATCAAGGAAGCAGGTTCTTGTTTTTTTAACTTATGGTATTTGGCTTGAATTGTGAATAGAATGGTTCGAAACGAGGATGAAACGTGTGTAGTTTCAACGGTATCATCGGGGTCAAGGTTGTAATTTAATTCAATAATTTCATCAGTTAGTGTTTCGAACTTCTTTTGGAGGAATAATGAATCATCATAATACGAGCGAACAAGATCTATATCAGATACGGTCGAATTCTTTATTTCATCCCATGATTTGGTGATGTCGGCAAAAATGTTTTGACGTTTGGTTTCAGCGATTTTCAAAGCCTTTCAATATTTTTTCGCGAGTTTTTTGATCCATCGTTAAAGTAAATAATTAAATATGGGGGCAGCTGAAATGTAATATGAAAATTCAAAATAATGAAATCAGAAAGGTTATGATTCGAATTAAAATTGAAAACCGTAACGAAAAGTGACAAATGTAATAATATCAAAATAAATAAGTACAACAAGAGAAAAGGAAAATAAATAAATAAAAACAAAGCCAAGGATAACTGTATTGATGGGATTCAAAAAGGTTTCGATCCGAAAAGAAATCGAAAACCAAACGCGTGAATAAAATAGTAAAATAGAAACAAATACTAACAAAATGTAAAGAAAATCAGAATTTTCGATTGATAATATGATCAAAATAAAGTAAAATGCAAACAACGTAAAATGAATAGGTTTGATAAGGTTACAATTTACAATGTATCTTTGTAAGGTTACAATAAATAATTTTAAGGTAGCAGTGGCTATACTATGTAAGGCTGTGGATTCTAACGAATGTTTCGTAAGATTAATCAAAATGGCTACCTAAAACCGACGCCGTTTGTGAATTTAAGAAAGAAAATTAATTAATAAATTAATTAATTTTATTTGGGGACAATAATTAACCTCATTGTTCGAGAAATACTCTAAACATACTTTGTGTGGTTTAAACATTCGAAATTTTATCCGGCCCGGAGGACCAAAAATATGTAGGGGCTTTCAGATAGCTTGACTAAAAGAAATAAATATTATATTGCGTAAATGTGGACTGTATAATTAGAAAAAAAATAATGAAACTTTAAACTGGTTTGTGGCATAAGAAGATGAGTAAAATTCCACTCACCGGACTTCGTGTCTTCTCTAGGAGTATTTAGCCGCTTCCTGGTTACAAAATCGCGGCGACGAGATCTCTGACGCCGCGAAATGTTGACGACTGACGTCGGACCAAATTTTAAATGTTTAAACCACTTAACTGATAGAGAACCGAAACTTTACTCATATACTATTAACTAGGAGACAATAGCGTGGTGGAGACAAGTTCACTAGAGTATACAAAGAACAGATGTTACGAAAACAAATGACTAAGTACCTGATTACAAAAAAAAAAGGTTGAAAAAAAATAGATTATGAGAAATAAAGGAAAACGCTTAATACGCCTTAACATATATATATATACATTTCTTGCACAATTCCATTATAAATATCCTGTGAAAAATGTCATCCTTTCGGTCCTGTTAATTACTGAATTTGATTCTTTTCGTCTTGGCCGGCCGCATACGAACTGCTTTGATGATGGTCGTGGTCCAGGAGTCCCAGACGAAAAAAAAAATAAAGTCCTGGGTTGAGATAAAAAAAACAATATAGGAGCTATACGGCCTCCCAATTGCCGATAACCGAAAGTTTGGGTATATCTTTCGGAAATTTAATCGTAATAATTACGATTAATGATAAAAAGGAAAAATGTTCTGGCGAGCCACACAATTAACAAAAAACATCGTCCGTGTTACATGACGCTCACTGGTCAACAACTGGCCACCAACTGAGCCTTATACTACGTCCTAATACATGATTGTATCAAATGAAACAAATAGCTGTTATAAACATTTAATATAAAATATAACAATATTTTGTTATTAACATTTTTAAATAGATTTTTTTTCCAAAAATATGAAATTGAGAAAGAAAGTTTTAAAATAATTTAATTTAAACAAATTATCAGGAATTGTTTTAAATATAACATGAACGGCTGAAACACCATCTTTTGAGCTAAACAAATAATATTTAGCTAAAATATTACTTGTAAAATAAAGTAATATATAATTAATGAATTTGTAGTGCATTTATTTAACTTCAATAACAGATGGAAACTTGAAGGGGAAATAAATGGATGGTTTTATATCTAAATGAACCTGGGTTTTTTAAATCTAAAAATTTGGGTATTTTCAATGATAAAGAGGAGGATGGGGCGGCGATAGGCACCAAATCTAAAGAATAATGGATTTACTTCAGCACAAATTGTCCTCTCGAAAAACATCATAAAAATGTACTTTTTTTAAAAATATAAACCTAATAAAATAAAATGTACTTATATGATATAAATACAAATATACTTATGTATATATACATATAAATACACTTATGCATGTTTCATCATATTGGGCCATATAATTTTCTTATTTCTGGACGAGCCCCGAAATGAAACCAATGAGTCCATATATCATTTTGCTGTATCATGTATTCTTCAAAAGCAAATTGATAATTAAATAAATTATTATAGAAATATTTACTTGCCTCCTAGGTAAGAATTGTAACTGTTCTAAACGATAAATAAAATTTCAGGTGTGAAAAAATACCTAATGTAAAAAAAAAAAAAAATAATAAATTACCAAGTATAACCTTTACCTATAGTTGGTAGTTAAACCTTGTCAAAGAAAAATATATTGACAACTGCAAACGTAGGCAATGTTTCAGGTCTATGATGTAATATTGAATTCCCATACGTAAGAATACGAAAAATGCTTTTTAATTAAATAACAATATACAAAATGGCTCTGATTAATATTACTAATTAAATTCAACAATTGATAATAAAAAACATTTAAAACACATTTGACTATACCATTGATTCTGTAAGCACTTCACGAATTTTCTTTTAGCCAAATAAGTCATAATAAATAAGTATATTATTTGAACTTAAAACCTTGATTTTATTTAATAATGATAACAATAGGGTTTTTTTCTTGTGTTTAATTTCTTTATTACTGGTTGAACAAAAGACATTCGATAGAATTAAGTCAAGACAAACAGGCCTCCTGCCGACATTGACTGTGATCGGAAAGATAAACTTTTCTGTACTGTTGTAATTCTTGAAACTGAATTATTTCAACTAATTGATTTTAATAAAGGTAAGAGTTATTTTATAAATTTATTGAACTGATATCTCCTTTTCCTACATAATTATAGCTTCACCTTTTTTTAACTTTCAAAATTAAATTTCTTGAGCCTGTTTCATTGTATTTATTATATACTGACACAATGATACCCTGTTATTTAGATGTTCAGCAGGAATGTATTAGTGCGGTGTCTCAGCACTACACCTATTCTTCGTGCACAAACTGATCCCTGCAAGATTGGTATGAGAGAAATAGTAGGTTTTGGAATAAATGGGCAATCAATGTACAGCGATAATCCAATGTTCCCATATCCTGCAATTCGCTTTAGAGAAATATCGCCAATATACAAGGTATATACATTACTTTTTTGTTTTATGTAAATATATAATATTTACACCTGCAATAAAATAACAGTATATCACAACAACAAGTATTACACAGCTTTATACTATAGTCATTTTCAACAGTTTTAATATTTATTTTAATCCCATAAGGTCATCTACATATTTCTCTTTAACCACTGAATAGGGTGATATTTTGTTGTTAAACTAATATCTATGATTATTTATCTATTTTACTACCAATATTGATTCCTTGTATTTACTTTTCTCATGAGTATTTCATTATTTTCACTTATCTTTTACTGCCCAATGATTAACAAATCTCATTTTCTAATTGGATATGTAACATTCTGAAATACACTTATTCATTTTTGGTTTGACTGTATCTTTGTAAAATCATTTTATTCTCCCATTATATGTATCTATATAATATAGAATAAATATATAAAATTAGTTACAAAAATTATTTCTTATGCAGATGATGTATTAATACGTTTGTCTTTTGTTTAGAAATAAATTGAAACACTACATATTCAATGTGAAGCATGTGCCTTTTGTTGCTAGACAAATCTTTTTCAGTGCCTTCGCTTCCTCTTGCAATAGTGTCATCACTCAAACTATGAACATCATCAGTCAAATTTCCAAATTTTGACTATGTCATTGTGGTATATAGAGGTTGCTCAGACATACATGAACTGTTCTTAGAGATTTGCACTAGTAATACCTTCTAATAACCTTGTCTCTTACCACTGCAAGTTAAAATAATATAATAATAAGTTGTAATAAGGAACATTGCTGATCTCCTTTATTGAAATTAAATCTAGAGAAGACTTTTTATAGAATTCTCAATAGCCGACATTAAAAAGAAGTGAGAATGGTAAATTTATAAAATGGCTAAAATTATGCTGGATAGTATTTATTCCTCATTTGCATAAACATTTACTCCTTGCTAAGCGTATGGCCTATCTCAGCCGTGCAACATACACATGTTTCCATTCGGCAGAGTTTCTATACATGCACCCATAACTCATCCATTCATTCATCGAATATTTCCTTTCATGGACAAAGAATATTTGTTCATAAGCTCAAGTCAATGTTTTTGACTCCAGGTTATATGTTAGGACTGGAAGATCAAGGTTTAGTATAGTTAAGCCTTTGGAGTTTAATGTAACAAAAATTTCTTAATATTGTTGAGTAATAACTTGATGGATTAAAAAAAAAATAAATGAAAAAAAAAAAAAAAAAATATATATATATATATATATATATATATATATATATATATATATATATATATATATATATATATGTATATATTGTTTCAAAAACCTGTAATTAGTTCAACATATGGACTTGTATGTCTTCTAAGAAAATGAAGGCTCAAATAATGTCATAATCTATCTGTATTTAGTCCAAATAGACAACAAGATCCAGATTTATATGCATCAAACTAATTAAAATATCCCATAAAAAGTACTAAAATACACAATTTAATAATAGCTAAATTATGGAAAAAGAAAAGTGATAATGACAGAATACTGAACCATAAATAGCTACAATGAGCGAAATATTTGTATCCACAACAAATGGCAATAGTTATTATTTATATTTTTTATAATTACAATTTTTATATAATTTACATAAATCATTAATTCTTCAATCAAGGAGTGTTCATTAATATATTCAATTCACTTAATTTCACATTTACTCCTCTTTAACAATCATCATATTTTGTTACATGTTTCGGGACCCACGTCTGTTGGGACCAATGATGATTGTTATTGAGGAGTAAATGTGAAATAAAGTGAATTAAATTACATAAATCATTTTAAATACTGAGGTACATTTTTATTTTATTTTTGAAATTTAATCATCAGCACCACCAACACCTTTACACAGCACTTTTGTAGAAACCTTTCATTAGACGTGTTAAAAATTACCAATCAATATGTGTTCCTCTTCTAGGACATTGTCCAACAAATCCTTTGTTGTACTTATCCATCAAAAATGAAATGCTTTTCCATTCTTGGAAGCACACATTAAATTTAGTCCTACATATAAATATTTTTTCTTCACTTCAAAAGAAAAAACTTTACCATATTATTCAATATAAAATTTAAAAAATTGATTAAAACTATAAGACATATTGAATAATTTGCTATGTACATAATATATGCATTTGAAACCTAAATAGAATAGAATAGAATAGAAAATAAACTTTATTCTGTGACGATATCCCCTAAGAATAATATAATGTACATAAATAAATACAATGAGTCTAGCTTTCATAAGATGAAATAAAATAAATTAACAATCTGGTTAACTATTTACAATTTTACAAATAAAGAACAAAAATAGAAATAAAAATTACAAAAATCCAATAATTGTAGGAGAAAAAATAAAAAAAACCTATTTACATCTACTGAATGCACTTCTTTTTTTTTTAGTGAAGTTTTGCTAGTCAGTATCATTCTGGAGGGAAAGGAGGTATTGAAAGAGAAGGGATTTAAATGTGGACAGAGATGGAGCATTACGGATATTACAGGGTAGTGAATTATAGTAGCACGGGAAATGAAGGAGTGGTCAAATGATGTACTCTTATGGGAAGAAGTATACAGGTCAGAGGAGCGAGATCTTGTAGTGCGGGAGGAGACCGAGGATCTGAACTGGAAGATGTTATAGATGTAGGAGGGATTCCGAGAATTGATGGTTTGATAGAGGAAGGAGGCTAGGAAGTAATTTATGTGGGATGAAGGATAAAACCATTTTAACTCTGTATATAGATGTGATATGTGGGAGGCTTTTGGAACCCTAAAGATAAACCTAACGAAACAGTTCATTAGTCTCCTTAGTTTACTCTCGAGTTCCACTGTCAACCCACCATATGCAACACAGCTGTAGTCAAAATGGGGTAGGATAAGGGAAGAAACCAAGAGTTGACGACTAGGTTTCGGAAGGGAGTCCTGGGAAGAATGGAATAGTTTAAGGATGGATATAACCCGTCGAGAAATTTGGGAGATATGAGGTTTCCATGAAAGGGTTTGGTCAAAGGTAATACCAAGGTTTTTGACTGTGGGGTGGAATTGAATAGGTTGGGAGTTCATAGACAGGATCGGGAGGTGGGGAAGGGATCTCAGATGGGTATTAGAACCTATGATAATAGCCTGCGTTTTTACTACATTTAATTTTAATTTGTTATCGGAGGCCCACTTGCAAGTGCTATTAAGGTCTTCTTGGATAAGGGAGAATGATTTAATTAAATCAGAGGGATGGAAGGATAGATATATCTGGAAATCATCCGCGTATAGATGGTAGGAACAATGGTGAATGGAATTTGGTAGATCATTTATGTAGGCACAAAAAAGAGTAGGAGAGACTCTGAAACCTTGGGCTACCCCTGATGTCAATGGAAGGGAAGAGGAAAGTGGCTGGTTTGGTATGGATACTATTTGAGTTCTACTATAGAGGAAGGAATGAAACCAGAGGAGAGAGCTTGAGGAAAAAGATAGGGCTTTTAGTTTCGTGAGGAGAATAGAATGGTCTAGGGTGTCAAAGGCTTTAGTAAAATCTAGAAGGATAAGGACAGTTACTTTTTGTTCGTCAAGAGCAGTATGTATGTCATTAGTAATTTTTGTTAAGGCTGTCTGAGTTGAATAACCAGGTCGGAACCCAGATTGGAACGGATTAAGGAGATGAGAGTTCTCTAGGAAATTGGAGATTTGTGATTGAACTAGTCTTTCAAGGGGTTTGGACAGATTGGAAAGTATTGATATGGGATGGAAATCATTAAGTGAAGATGGGTTAGATTTCTTTTTCAAGGGTTGTATTTTAGCTTTCTTCCAGTATGAAGGAAAGGTGGAATTTTGCAAAGAATAATTATATATAAGTAGGAGGACTGGAAGGATAGTAGGAAGCCAGAGTTTGATTAATTTTAGTGGAATACCATCATGTCCAATAGCTTGCGTTTTACATTGGAAAATGGCATCAATGAGGTCTGAGGGTGTGATATAGGAAAAATAAAAATTGGAGGAGTTAAAAGGAGGACCGCTTGGAGCGTAGCTGGCGGAAAGAGATGAGGAGTTTGATAATGAGGTAGCAAAAAAGGAATTCATTTCATTAGAAGTAAAAGAGTATGAAAGTGGAGCATTTGAGGATTTACTAAAGGAAAGTTTTGATAAAATTTTCCATTTTGATTTTGGATCACAGGCACTGGAGAGGGCTTCATGAAAATATTGTGATTTAGCTTTTCGAATGGCAGTTTGTGTCTGATTCCGAAGGGATTTAAACAAAGTGTAGTCGTCCTGAAGTCTAGTCCGTCGAAAACGTCTTCGGGCGGCCTCTCGTCTCTTTTGTAGGTTTTTGATTTCTATTGTGATCCAGGGTGCTGGTGGACGTCAGATTAGGATGGTTTTTAGGGGAGCATGTGAGTCGAGCATGGATAAGAGATTGGATGTGAGGATGTCAACCATGTTGTCGATAGTGTGGGAGGAATATATAGAGTCTCAGTCCAGAGCGTCAATATCATTTTGGATTGAGGAAAATGTTAAGGAATCAAGATTGCGATAGGAAATGGTTTTTGGAATGAATGTTGGAGTTTGGATATTGTATGACAGGGATATTAAATCGTGATTGGAAAGAAACGTGATTGGTAACTGGGAAGAGGAAATGAGGTTTTTAGGAGAATAAACTATTAGGAGATCAAGCCATGTATTAGATGTAAATGTGTGGTGGCTAGGAAAGAATGGTACCACATGTAGGTTGAGGGAAAAAAAAAAGGTTTTCAAGATAAGACTTGTCAGAGGAATCAGTGAGGAGATTGGTATTGAAATCTCCAGCAATAATAACATGTGAGTAGAGAGGAATAATGTTGAATAGAGTGGTTTCAAAGTGGGAGTCAAAAGGAACATTGGGAGGGCGGTAAACTACTACAACTAGGATAGTTTGTGAATGCATGGTTTTTTCGGCAAACAAGAATTCAATATGCACAATAGTACAACTGGTTCAAATATAATAACACAAAAAGTTGCCAAATGATATAGAACTTTTTTTGAAAGTAGTTTTGTGTAGATTTCATGCAAAACATAGATGTTATTATGGGTTTAAAAAAAATGAAGCAGAAATTAAATGCATTTCTTTATCAATCTGTGCCTTACTTATTACGAGTATTATTTATTTTTCCATATTTTTTAAACATAATGATTGCTTTGTAGAATGTAATAATTATAAAAGGGATAGTAGTAACATTTTGTATTATTTTTTCATCTTGTCAGTGTTTTTTATTTTTTGTTTCTTAACACATTGCCTTTGGTCTTAAGACAACTATATAAAACTCGCTAGGTCCCAAAACATTCAAACTCGGTGGGCCCATGATGCATACCTTGCGTAAGTCGCCCAGGAAAGAACTCTCTTTATGACGCCGGTGTTGCATCATCCACAGTGAATGTGTTAATCCTTGTCCACATTAGGTGACAGAGTCTCATGATTTTGGTCCTAAAGACATAGTCTCTCAATTGAATTTAACTCTAGCCTTGACCGTCAATATTTTGAGTTGAGACATGAGGCAAGGTCTAGTGGCTGTCTTTGTACATTGATTCATGACCATGTCTATTGACAATCATGAGACTAACGTTGCTAGTCAGGACAGCGCCTCGTATATCATTAACCTTCTTTCCCTAATAACTGTTGTAATTTTTCCGCTTCCTCTGGTATGAAAACATTCATTTTTATTATTGGCACCATATACATTATGACTTTAAATAATATTAATTGCTAATTAATGTATTTCATTGAAAGTTGTGCTTGTTTGCTTGCATTACATAACCTTTGATCATCATATTCTTGATTGATAATATTGCAAACCATCGTTCATTCATTATTTATTAGTGCACCTGATTGCCTTACATATTTCTGTGAATATTAAACATTTGCAGGCATTAAAAGAAAAAGAGAAGGGTGATTGGCGCTCTTTGACTGTGGAAGAGAAAAAGACATTATACCGAGTAAGTTTTTGTCAAACTTTTGCTGAAATGAATGCACCAACTGGGAGATGGAAACCTGTTCTTGGTTCAGTTTTGATATTACTTTCCAGTGGCATACTTCTTACAGCATTTTTAAGAAAGATTTGTAAGTATATTAGTAGTTTTGTATATATTTTGGCGATTAGATTTGTAACAGTATATAAATAAGCCATCGTGGGCGATTACTATGTTCTATGAATTAATAAATAAAAAAGACAGAGGACGCCCTCTGTGAACCCACCTGAGGTTAATATTAATATGATTGAAATTCAAATATAATTGTTTAAAAGGCATAGTTGAATTTTATACTGAACCCATGCGCGTACATTTTTGTCTCTAATTAAATTTAATTAATATATTTAAAATTATATAAAAATCGTAATATATATATATATATATATATATATATATATATATATATAAAATCAAGGTCCGAAGCAGGGCTATATCAAGCTTAATCCTATACGTAGTCACAACAAACAAATGTAACTGTATATAAATCCGCCTCAGAGCAATAAACAGTCAGTTGTATTTCAGCAGTTATCCAGCGTGTTTCATTCTCCTTTTAATTCTTTTTTTTTAAGTTTTCTTTTTCACTCAACTTATCTGGTGCCGAAACCCGGGACGACGGGGAGAGAAGACCAAAGGTAGAAAATTTTTTTCCTTTTTTCTTTCGGTCTAGAGTGAGTAGATGGAGAATGTTTTGCAGCCAGCCGTTCTTCAGATTAATTCCGAGTCTGCAATACCGAAAGAAACTATGGCGGAAGCACACGCCAACGCCCTGGCCTGGTTGAAAGTGAGAGCAGCCACAGCTCAAGACCTACGGAAGGCAGTATCGGATATAGAGCGCTTCACAGGAGAAATGGGAGAGCTGAACCACTTCCTGAAAAGCGTGGATCGCGTGATGACGCGAATTGAAGTGAAGAGGGCTGAAGCACTCCTGGACGCGCATGACGGGGAGTATGCCCCATAAAGAGAGGTGTCCTGAACCTTATACAGGCCGATGAGAGACTTCATGGCCTATCATAAAAGAGAGGTTGAAGAAGGCCTACGGAGGTGGAAGGTGGACCCCGGAAGAAGATCTCTTTCAGCTATTCCGGGATACGAGACCCTCAAGGCAGAGCAACGGACAGTACGCAGGTGAACTTCTGTTAAAATTTAACAAAATCACCGATAAGATGGTGGAAACTACATCCGCACAGGAGGTGGAAGCGAGGATGGCCTTCGTGTCTACCATCCTGAAGGTTCAGTTAGCACGGGAGACGGGGAGAAAAGACGGCCTACCCCGGGAGAAGTCCTTTACCGAGTGCGCTCAAGAGATGATGGACTCCAGCGCAAGGGAGGAAGAGGTAATCGAGCGAGAGGAACCAGGATGGAACAGGGTGACCTACAGGAAACCACGGGAGTCACCCTGGGGCAGGCGGGACGCTCGGCCAGAACCAAGAATGGGAGAGCGGAGGAAGCAAGGGTCGAGGAGACCGGTGCCCAACGGGAGGAAGGAGGAAAGGCGTTGCCATGGGTGTGGCAAACAAGGGCACCTAGTGGCGCAATGCCCCCGCACCAAGTGTTTTGAGTGCGGGAACGAGGGGCACATTGCCAGACAATGCCCCTACATCCACAGGAGTAAAGAAGCCCCGAGGGGAGAACCAATGGAGGTTAACCGACTGTGGAGAGGTCGAAGGAAAAGTTCAGTACCCTCTTCAAGGGCCTCGGAGGTATCATCGGCCTCGGAGTCGGAAAGGGAAGTAGAACCAGGTAGCAGTGGTGACGAAGCAGCCGGTGGGAGCCAGAGGAGGAGTAGCGGGCAGAGGAGAGCAACGCTGAAGGGACGAGTGGCAGCCTGAGGAGGGTGCCAGCAGAGAGGCGACCGCATCATAGAGGTATGCAGTGTTGGAGAGAAGAGCAGCGGTCTGCCTACAATTCGCGTCGAGAGAGGGGTGCGCTGCTTGGTGGATACTGGGAGCTCCAGCACCATCCTAAGCCGGCGAGCGGCGGAGCAGCTGAGTAGCGGCAACGGGGCACTCCAGATTCAGGTATGTGCATGTAAATTAATCACTCTGGGTGGCCCTTGTGCAATCGAAGGAGAAGTTGAAATAGGGTTAGAAAGGTGGTCAGATAACGGGGAGAAGTTGAAAGTCCACGTCATAGAGGATATGTCCCGATCCTACGACGGAATCTTGGGGTGCGATCTCCTAGAGAAAGTAGGTGCCCAGGGTTAGGGTTCACAAAGGGGTCTGGACCATTAGGATCGGTAAGAGGAAGTATAGGAAGTGCAAGAGCGGAAGGGAAGAAAAAGGGCAAATTGGGGTTCTTAATAAAGTGGGAGATTGGAGGGAAGCCATTAAGGGTGAATTCGAGGACATTTTCTTTAGGGAAGGGGATACACTGGGTGTCACGGGGAGAACCGTCGATGAAATTGCGCTGAAGGATGAGAGGGTGACGTACGTGAAGGAACGGCGGTATCCCCAAGCCTTGAGACATCATATCAGGGAAGAAATTCGTGACCTAAAAAGGCAGGGTATTGTAGTGGACAGCGTGTCGCCGTACAACAGTCCGTTATGGGCGGTTAGGAAAAAGTGTGCCCCGGGGGAAGAGAAGTATAGGGTGGTAATCGACTATAGAAAGCTGAACGATAACACAAAGGATGAGAGATACCCGATCCCCAGGTTTGAGGACATCTTAGATCGTCTCAGTGGGGCCGTGGTATTTAGTACGCTCGATCTGAAGGCAGCTTACCACCAGATTAGGATGCACCCCCGGGACCAAGGTAAAACGGCATTCACGTTCGAACGGGGCCACTATGAATTTACCCGGATGGCGTTTGGGCTTAAAAACGCGCCGATGACATTTCAGCGGCTCATGGATGAGTTCCTCAGAGGGGTGGATGAGAAATAAACTCAGAGCAATAAACAGTCAGTTGTATTTCAGCAGTTATCCAGCGTGTTTCATTCTCCTTTTAATTCTTTTTTTTAAGTTTTCTTTTACACTCAACTTATCTTATATATATGGATAAATTTCTTGACTGTTACTATTAAATGTTTAGTAAGGTTCTTGAGGTTCAGTCATAAAATAAAAAATCAACTATTTTGGCGACGTTTCGAGACTATATTGTTCTCATAATCATGCCCTACAGTGAAAAAAAAAACAGGTTACAATAAAATTATATAAGTTATACAAGTTATTTCAAAACATAAAGTTAGCTACAGTACAGGTAGGTATATAACAACATGTGTAGGGTAATACAAATATATATAATTACAGAATATAGAGGAGTATGAAGCTTCATAACATTGTAAGTAGCTTTGCTTTTTGATATTGTGTGTAAAAATATGACCTACGGGCCTTTGGTTGAAAGCACTGATAATGCAGTCCATCATCTGCAAGAGTTTCTTAATAGTTTCTGTCCGTCTGGATTACTAACTCATATTTTAAAATTAAAAATTGAATGTCCAATTATGCTTTTATCTAATATTGAAACTCCTAATCAGTGCAATTTTAAGAATATTAAAAATGACTGCTATGGGTGGAAATATCATGGAAGAAATAATACTCATTTGCATTGTTCAATACAAGATTTCAATTATTAGTTAAAGTTATATAAGTTCTTTACTTACAAGACAGGCGAAGCCGTGACGGGGGTGGTAGAATATATAAATCAACATTTACTAGACAGACATTCTAACCTTCCAATTAATTATAAGAGACTAATTTAGATTACAGTAATTAGACCTATTTGCACATATGGAGTTATCTTTGGAACTCCACTAAACCTTCCAATTCTTCTTGAATCCAATCCTTACAATCCAAAATCCTTAATGCTTTTTACTTTTTCACAAAAAAAAATATCCATAAAGATCTCAATGTTCCATATGTTGCTAATTAAGCCCAAACCAGATACCTATTCTTTCATACAATAGAACAAAAATTTTATTCTAGGACAAAATAAGATAATTAAAAGTAAATACAAGTTTACAATTAAATAGATAGTATAAAGAGTCATGATAGACTCCATAACCAGGCAAACCCTCTAGTATCTCAAATGCTTCACATTCTATTCCGAGGGGTCTGAAAAGAAGATGGCCTTGAGACCTTCTACTATGGAACTTTTATTAAAGCCATCAATTGCTGGTTATTTAAAAAGTTATTGTATTAAATTTTCCACAGATATATTAGATGTATATGTTCTATACAGTTGTAAATATCAATAAAAATATGAAAAAAAAAAAAATTCCTTTAGCAGGAAAATGTTATATAGCCCCTTCATCTTCTTCGTATCTCCTTTCTTACTTATTTTGAATTATTGATATTTTGCTGCTTAACACTTCTGTTCAACATTTCTCACTAACTATTCTTCATCCAATAAACTAGGTTGTATTTGAAAAAAAAAGTGGCCTAGCCCCTTCATCCACCAAACCCTTCAATTTCAAGCTTTATATAATATCTTACATTTGTAACAACTTCAATCATGCAGAATGGCGCCTCAATTTTCAAACTTCACTGCTATCCATTATTATTGCTTTTTTAATAAAAAAATAATTGGAATTTAGTAGACATTATTGCTAAACAAACCTTTCTGGAATTATAAAGATGGTGTGGTTAAAATTTGTTTAATTAAAATTAGTTTTCGCTGTTAGTGATCACTAAAAGCCGGATTTCGTGCAGTAAAAATTAGCCAAACGTGCAATATAAATCAGCCAAACATGCAAAAATGTGCAATAAAAATAAAACACTGTGTGAAGAGGAGTTGAGAAATTTAAAAAATCAAATATTTATATCAAATTGAGAGCTTTGTTGTGGATTTTTAGAATTTTGTAACCCATGTTTTTTTTTCTTTGAACTAATTTAAATTTATCAAAAATTGTTCTTCCCTTTTCGATTTCGAATTTTTTTAATTTATCCCAACTTGCTCCATAATAGTAATCTGTGGTGTCATCGTTAAGTTGTCCTCTTCAAGCTTTCTTTATTTGTTAAGGTGGAACAATAAATGGGATCTTATAAATGCTAGATCTGACGCAACAGATGTTAAATTTAAATTACTGCATGATCTTTAAGAGTAGAAACAAACTCTTTAAAATTATTAAAATGATCTGAATAAAATAGGGCAACTTCAATCCATGTTCCCATGTTCACAAGTTCTTAAGATATTGGTAACAGTTAAATACTTGAGTTGCGATGAGCATCCACTTGAGATTTGCGATTGATTTATTGCAAGAACAGCAGATATTGTTTTCCAGGCTAATTTCAATTCTAGATATGGTTTTATCCAAACATCAATTATTTATGATTGACTTTAGACATTTTCACCAGGGTTTGAAATCAATAATTATTTTTTCCAAAAAATCATAAAATGATTATTATATTTGATTTTTAATTTAAAAATCATTCCTGATTTATAAATAAAAATTTCAATCGATCTTTGATGTTTATTGATTTGATTAAAAATTATGATCACTCACTGAGTTTGAAGAAATAATTTTAAAATAAAACCATATTATGAATATATACATGAGAAAGATACTAATAATACTACTAATATGCTAATATAATAATCACAATGCATTCAGAAAGAAAAAAAATAAAAAAAAGAAATCAATGAACTAAAACAAATATAGTGAATAGAAAGGAAAAGATATATAGAGAAAAAAAAATTAACTATTTGAATGTTAATAAGACAAAATATTTACAAATACCTGAAAATATATATTTACAAATCTACTTACTGCCTCTTATATTATATAGCTATATGAGACAAAAATAAAAAGTAATTTTCTAGACAGGCAAATGATTAAAATTGGCAAATTTACCTACAATAATATATATATTGAAGTAATTCATTGATATCGGATAAAGAGGAAGAAGAAGAAGAAAATAAATTTTATTCTGGGACTACTTGTCCCCTAAGAATAACATATGATTACAGTACATAGAACAATCGTCTGGCTTTGATAATTAATTATAATAAATAATAACAATAGATAATAATAAAAATTGATAAATAATTAAATTATATGTTACAAGATAACTGTGACATCTTGTAAAATGATACATCTTATGTATACTATTATAATGTATGTTACATAAATATTCACGTTTTACATTAGCTCAGAAGATTGAAAATGAAGGAGGTAAAGGAATAAATGATGTTTAAAGGAAGTAAGAGTGGATCTTTTTCGAATTGTGATGGGCAATGAATTCCATAATGAGGAAGCACGGATAATAAAGGATTTCTCGAAGGATGCAGTTCGATGCGCCGGAGTCTATAGGTTGATGGGTTGGGTTCTAGTATTTAAGAGGTGAATGGAGGAGCGCAGAGTAAGGAGGTCATGGATATAGGTGGGTTTTTTGGTTTTCAAGGTTTGAAATATGAGAGCACCCAGGAAGTATTGACGTCGAAAACCGGGTGAGATTGACTGACTGGATTTTTAATTATTACACATATTGGCGGCGTCTAACTGGGATTTAAGGTGATATTGGAATAGGAGAGTTTTATATGAGTTTAAGGAAGGAGCATGTCTAATTTCAGGAGGTATAGAGTTCCAGAGGGTAGTGGATCGAGCTAGGAAGGAGTGTTGGTATAATGCTGTTCGGTGGAGGGGAGTATATAGGTCAGAGGAACGTGATCTTGTTGTGAGTTGGGAGTGGAGGGAAGACTTGAATTTCAACAGGTTATAGATGTAAGGTGGGCAATGGTTATTAATGACTTGGTACAGGAAGGTACCTAGGAAATATTGTCTACGGGAGGATGGATAGAGCCAGTCTAAGGTAGTGTAGAGGTGCGATACATGTGAACGTCTCGGGGTACCGGTAACAAATCTGAAAAAACTATTCATGATTCGTTGTAATCTGTCCCGGAGACCCACTGAGAAACCCACTTTACTCCTCTTATATTTTTGAGCACCATTGTACAACTATATGTGCAGCTTTGCCGATGACACTGTTCTATGTCAATAGAGAGAAATTGTATTATTGCATCAATTTCCCTTCAAAACAACTTAATTGATCGAGAAAACAGATTCCATCAATCGGACTTCTAAATTCACTCCATTTCTATTATCTTTACTATATTAATTGGTTACATGTTCTGCATTATATAGCTGTCTAAATTCTAGGTTGTTCTTGCAAAAGAGTTAAAGTAAAATTTGGGTAAAATCAGATTATTTCATATTATACTATAAGGACCATAGCTTTAATAGTGGTTCAAATGGAAAGTGTCTATTTATTTTAAATCTTTGTGAGATCTAACAAAATCCTGAGGGTGGAGATTTACTTCTAAAATTAGGAAGAAAAGTAGTTTCAAATTCAACTCCCTTGAAAATTTCAGATTTTTTGGTCTTACTGTTTTGCCCAAGCATCACTAATTCTTCTTTTCCATTCATATTTTTGTGAGAAAAATATTTTTCAAACAATAAAGAAAAAAAAGAGTCCAAAATACTTGTATTGATTTTATCAAAACCAATTATACCATTTTTATTATATAAAAATGATTATATTTCTTTTAACTCCTTATATTGGTGTAATTTCAGATACCCATTTTTTGTTTTGAACTAAATTTGCTGGAAAAAAAAAATTAATTCAATGACTATGCCATTACAAAGTTAAAATATCTTAATACATAAAATTGCCAATGCTAAACACAGAAGATAGAACAGAGCAATTTTGAATGGGCTAAAATACAAATTATTGAATAATTTTTTCTAATAGTTAAGTAGTTCATGAATCTAGTATTTGTAATTTCTAGATCATTAAATCATATTTATTTCTGAATTCATAATTATTGGTATTTGTTTAATCAGGGTGATATTTAACTCTTATAAATCAAATAAAAATTTATTCATCATTGTCATATGTTAAATTCAACTAACTATTTAATTGTAGACATATGGAAATCTATAATATGAAATTTCACTTTTCAATAGTTTTACGTTACAATTATTCAGTAATTTTATATTACTAGTTTTTTATTTTCCCATGACGAACATGAGGGATCACAAAGCCAAATTTGTTAAGATAAGAGAATATATGAAAGAATTAGTTAATACAATAGATACATTAAATTATGAGAGCATTGAGCCGTCTTTTCTAAAAAGAAACATACTCGAATGCATTTTCAAAGAAATAAATAAACTCTACAGTCAAATTGATGCTCTTCGATTTAGGATTAGATATATAAGCAAGTCTGTCATTCCGAACATATTAAAACAAGTAAGCAAAATAAGTGAAAGATGTAAAAATGACAAATTAAAGGTTCTCTATGTACGTCATTGCATGATTCCTCAAGTTTTTAATGAACTGGTTTATTTATATTATTTGTGTGAATCCAAACCTTTTGATTTTGAAATAAGATTTATTGAACAGTTTGTGATTCCCAAATGTCTCAAAATATTTACAGTACTTTTTAGAAATTTCGGAGAATACAGTCTAGATAATTCTGCATTGAAAGCAGACAGATTACTGGTTATGAAAGACTGCGATTATCATGGTCATTTATCTTTTTCCAGTTCATCACAGTTCTATTTCTTTGTTCCTCATGCAAGAAAAAAACCTAAAGATTATGTAGATCCAGTATGTGGTCCAGAAGAGAAAAGACTTCAATTTGGAGGAAACTTTTTTGCTTCATGCCTAGATGGATTTCATATTTTACATTTCTTAAGTAATTTACAATTAGAAAAGACAGAAGTAATTACCTTACAGTATGTCAAAAGTGTTGCTTTGTTTATTGCTTTAATTAAAATTCCAATTGCTTTCATTCACTTCTTTTTTTACAGAAACTGTTGATAATTTTCTTAGAGCACTTTTGGTTTATTTCCAGTATTATTTGCAGATGTGGGAAGTTGCCAAAAAGAGAACTGAGATGAGAAAAATAAAGCTTCCACATGAAAATTCAGAGTACTATGAGTCAATATGGCAAAACAATTTAAACGATTTGAGATATTTTATAGCTCGAAATTATGCAATGATTGTATTAGGAATTGGAGATTTGATTAATTTTCATCACATGAATTCTCCAAAAGGTATAAATTCGACTACTGACTATCTTTTATATGAGCTACTGTATGATTTTTCTACAAAAATAGTTATGTTTGTTTTAAATATAGAAGACAATCTAGAAAAAAATAGGATCATACAAAATGAGATCAATCGGCTCTTCAGAGAAAATGTTGATGGTAATGACAAATATTTTAAAAATATTGAAGAACAAGAGCGCAGAATTTTGGAAGGAAAGTTTCGAAACCCTAGGGAGTGGCGTTGTGATACTCCATGTCTTACAGAAATAAAACGTCCAGGAAGAGATGAAAGGATATATCATGTTGGCACTAATGTCATTAAAACAAGAAATTTAAGATTACGTATTTTGCAGACTGCTTTACTTATTTCAGATGAATGTCTAAAAAAGGCAAATATGCAAATTGGAATTTTAGGTAAACCAAAAAAAAATTATCCACCTCTTCTAACTTGTTACCAAATTAGCCGAACTGAAAAAAATACAACAGTTATGAAAAAGCAAACAGATGAGAATAAGACGAATGGAGATCAAAGTAACCCTTATGTTGTGGGAGAGATTGATAATGATGCAACCTCAATTCAGAAAAAGTCGAGTATTGAAGATAACAAAACCAGTACATTTTCTGATAAACAAAGTTTTGATAATAAAGTAAATAAGGGATCATTATTTGAAGAAAATGAAAGTAAAAAAAAAAGTTCTTCAGACGATGATGAAGTTGACGAAAATGAAAGTATTGGTGAGCATAAAAATAAAATTAAAGACATAGTTGCTATTGAACTTTTCACTTTATTACTTGACATGAAAACTGAAAGAAGGAGGCAGAAAAAACAGAGAAGGTTTATTAAAAAAATGAAAAGGCGCTATGAAGCAGAAAATATTGTAGGAGGTGATGGAACCTTTCTGGTACCAAAAGAGTTTCCTAGACAGCCTTACTGTCTAAGCTATAAGTTATTAACCAAAACAAAAACATTTAATAGAGAGGAAGCCATTACACTATGGAAAAAATACTTACCTATAAATAAACGTTTCTTTTATCGTATAGATCCGTACTCATCCATTGTAGATGATTATTTTGATAATTAATAAAGCATTTGTTATATATATGTATTTTATTTGTACCATTTTCATCTACAAATAAGAAAAAAAATTTCCTTTATGATTTTGAATATTTTAGGTAATGTTCCTTTACCAGAAAGCTTTTCCGATGAATGCAGGCAAGCACAGCTCAAAAGAATTCTGGCTTTTAAAATGAATCCTATAACAGGAATAGCTTCTAAGTGGGATTATGAAAATGAAACATGGAAAAAGTAGATAACATCTTGCCAATTTTCAGTTTTGTGATGTATCCTTACAAATATTCCTATAAAATATTGAGACTAATGATATAGAATTTTGAATTAATAAAGTTTTGTGAAGTTCTTATAAAAGTTGGTATTTTTCTATTTATTTTTTATTTAATGTCATGATTGTTTTCAACTTGGATTTTATTTTTTATTTTAATATTTTTAATTCATTAATATCAACTACAGTTTTATATTAAATTAGAGGTAATTTGAAATTTAGAATTGAGTTTAAAAATTAGAATACTTTTTGTAAAGAGAAGGAAGTAGAAATTAGCTGACCCTTTCAAGCTCATTTAAGTCTATGGTATAAACTTTCCAGAATACATTGTTCTTCAAGAGCCTCATAAAGCTTGAAACTATATTGAGGAGGATAAATTAATGAATTACCAGCCAAAATGTTTAAAAGTAAGTTCATAATAGGCTAGAACCACTAGCGCCAGGTCAGTGCTCAATAGCAGGACAGTGGTTGGCAATAGAAGTGATTGTAATAACTGTAGTGATTAGGGATGAGACAGTACGTCTGGAACTGTGACTTGTCACCGAGTACGGGCTTGTCACTGGTCCACACTGTTCCAAAGCTAAATTGGAACTGGAATGGTTGTAGTAGTGACAGACAGTCCAACAAGTCTGGTCGACTGGAGTGCTAACTATTCCAAGGTTCCAACGTCCCAATTCAAATTTGATTGTGACTGTGACAAATAAATAACCAAAATATTTTTTTTTTGTTAATTTTAATATTACCCAGGCAAGTATATTTGCTCCGGGGCCGGCCCTACATGGTAAGGAAAAGTGCCCTAAATATTGCATAGAACAATTATTGCCAAGCGGAATATTTACAATAAACGGGAGGAATAAATAACCAAACTATTTTATTTATTTTCTTTACTTTCCAAGCTGTAAATATTATTGTTATTGATATCTTGGCAATGATGAATTTTTTTTTTTAATATGCTGAAATCTTGAAAATTTCCATTTTCTTAATTGTTCTATTGTATTACAAAATAAAATTTAAATTATTCAATAGCCTTCTTGATTTTAATGTATCATCAATAGTGGAGGAAAAATACAATTTCTTTTTTTTTTTCATAAAATGATTGCATGATTTATTTTTAAAAATATCAAGTGGGTCAACCGAATTGTAATTTAATTCCCAGCTTAACATGATATTTTTATTTTTATTTTTTGTCATGTTATGTAAAAAATGAGAAATTAAAAATGTTGAAAAAGATGATTGGATAAGTTTCTATTTAAAATACTTTTACTATCTTGATGTGGATTTTCCATGTTAATTATACATTAAAAATCACATAAGTATATTTTGAATAGAAAGGCCAAACGCATTAATAAAAAAAAAAAAAAAAAAAAAAAAAATTAATACATGTATTTCTTTTCTTATTTATTTAAAACCTGAGATACAAATATTTTTCACTTATTATTTTTAAAATTTAAATTTTCTTTATATATTCTCCAATAATAAATTAATTTTATAAATAAATCAATGTTGCGAAAAATAATCGTATATCGGTACTTTCAACTTGCAATTGTGGGGGCCGACAGTGACAGGGACAACGATAGTATTGAGTCTAGCCTACAGTGACAGAGACTAGAGCCGGGTGGTATCTCCGCGGTTCCGACGGTGACAGTGTCACTGGCCCGGGTCGGTAGTAAGGCTGGAACCATAGAACTTAATAGTGACAGGGTCTAGAGCTGGCTCCGCCGATCCAACTGTTCCAAGGTTCCAACAGGGACAATGTCACTACTAATTTTTATCGTTCCAGTCTTACTACCGACCCGGGCCAGTGACACTGTCACCGTTGGAACCGCGGAGAGGCCACCCCGGCTCTAGTCTCTGTCACTGTAGGTTGGGCTCTATACTACTGTTGTCTCTGTCACTGTCGGCCCGCACAATTGCAAGATGAGAATACATCTCCTTGCTCTCTCTAGGTCCATTTGAAGTGAGAGGAGGGATGATAGATGTTCTCTTAACACTTAAATTACTTAATTTTACAATTAAATTAACATTAATTTTATGATTTGCGATCACAAATGTAATTCAAGATCGGAAAAATAATTAATATTTTAACTCTATATCGCCCATTCATTAATCAATGTTTTTAATGTAATATTTTTTTCTCAACATTTTTTTATTTATAAAACGAATTTATTTATGTAAAAAATTACATTCATTTATTATTATTTATTTTGGTTTTGTTTGTAATTATGTTTGTCTTGGCTATGGAAAATATACTTAGGTAACTTTTCATTTATTATTAATGTAGAAAATCTACATCAGGAAAGTAAAAATGAGAAAAAAGTATTTTAAATAAAAACTTACCCAATCAAAATTTGTAATATCTCATTTTTTTTACTGACCAATAAAAAAAATGTCATAAGCTGCAAATCACTGGTTTTGCTCCTGTTGTTAAGATATTAAATTAAAATTGCATCTTTATAGCAAAGTCAGAATCTCGATTTTCACTGGACAACTAATTTTAAATACAAATTCTGTAGCTCCACTTGATATTTAAAAAAAATATATACTTGCAATTGTTTTATAAAAAGAAAATAAATCACTTGAGGTATGCATGATGGTATAGAAGGATCAATACAATTAGGATTGATGAATTAATTGCCACTTCTATTGAGGATTCATCAATCCTAAGAAAATAAATAAATTTTATTTTTCCTTCACTATTGATGAAACATTAAAATCAAGTACCAGGTATGTAAGTTTAAAATGTCGTTTTAATTCCAATAGAATGCGCTCTTAGCCTATTGAAGGATTTGCTTATCTCTAAACACTATTTTGTTTGTTAGTCATTTGTTTACAAAAGTCAGTTGTTTTTAAGTCGTTTACGTGGACGTATCATACCTTTCTTTGGTGTTAAAAATGTCTAATTTTAAGCCAAATAAAGAGCATTTGCGGCATGTCATGATTTTCTTATTAAATCAAAAGAAAAAGGCATCTGAATGTCATCGAATTCTTGTTGAGACTTATGGCGATGTTGCTCCAACCGTCAGGACATGTGAACGTTGGTTTCAAAGTTTCAAACGTGGTGATTTTGATGTTACTGATCAAAAACGAGAAAATCGACCAAAAAAGTTTGAGGACTTCGAATTGCAATCTTTATTAGACGAAGACAATACCCAAACCCAGCAAATGATGGCAGAACAGTTGAATGTCACTAGGCAAGCCATTTCCGATCGCCTGAGAGCTATGGGAAAGATTCAAAAGGTTGGAAAATGGGTTCCACATGAATTGGACGAACGACAGATGGAAAAACGAAAAAACTGTGTGCGAAATGCTGCTTTTACGCCACGAAAGAAAGGGTTTTTTGCATCGAGTTGTAACTGGCGATGAAAAATGGATTTATTTTCAGAATCCCAAACGAAAAAAAAATCATGGGTAACGCCAGGACAACCATCCACATCGAGTGCAAGACCGGATCGTTTTGGGAAGAAGACAATGCTGTGTGTGTGTGTGTGGATCAGAAGGGAGTAGTCTACTACGAGCTTCTCAAACCCGGCGAAACAGTCAATACCGAGCGCTACCGACAACAAATGATCAATTTGAGTCACGCATTGATCAAAAAACGCCCAGAATGGGCTCACAGGCACGCCAAAGTCATTCTTCAGCATGATAACGCTCCTGCACATTCAGCCAGATTGACTAAGGAAACGATTTCTTCGCTTGGTTGGGAACTCCTACCCCACCCGCCGTATTCACCTGACCTGGCGCCTTCTAATTATCACCTCTTCTCATCGATGGGACACTCATTGGCGGAGCAACACTTCAACAATTTCGAAAACGTACGAAAATGGCTCGATGAATGGATTTCAAATAAAGATGAAGCATTCTTTTGGAATGGTATCCATATATTGCCCGAGAGATGGACAAAATGTGTAGAAAACGAGGGTCAGTACTTTGAATAAAATATATTATACTTTTTTTTTAAATTACTGTGTATATATTTTAAGAAATAAACGACATTTTAAACTTGCATACCTGGTAGGTTATTGAAATATTGAAATTTTATTTTGTAATACAACAGAGTTCACTTAAAAAACTGGAAATTTTCAAGATTTTAGAACATGATAAAAAACTATGAATAATGATAATTATGATCAATAATGATTGCCAAACTATCAATGATAACAAAAATATTGATGGCTTTGAAAGTAAAAAATTAGTTTTGCTATTTATCCTTTTTATTTATAAGAAAATTTCCATTTGGCAATAATTTTGCTATATAGTATTACCATATATCAGTACTTGGCGTTTAATTGATTTATTTCAGGAGTCCAAACGAAAAAAATCATGGGTAACGCCAGGACAACCATCCACATCGAGTGCAAGACCGGATCGTTTTGGGAAGAAGACAATGCTGTGTGTGTGGTGGGATCAGAAGGGAGTAGTCTACTACGAGCTTCTCAAACCCGGCGAAACAGTCAATACCGAGCGCTACCGACAACAAATGATCAATTTGAGTCACGCATTGATCAAAAAACGCCCAGAATGGGCTCACAGGCACGCCAAAGTCATTCTTCAGCATGATAACGCTCCTGCACATTCAGCCAGATTGACTAAGGAAACGATTTCTTCGCTTGGTTGGGAACTCCTACCCCACCCGCCGTATTCACCTGACCTGGCGCCTTCTAATTATCACCTCTTCTCATCGATGGGACACTCATTGGCGGAGCAACACTTCAACAATTTCGAAAACGTACGAAAATGGCTCGATGAATGGATTTCAAATAAAGATGAAGCATTCTTTTGGAATGGTATCCATATATTGCCCGAGAGATGGACAAAATGTGTAGAAAACGAGGGTCAGTACTTTGAATAAAATATATTATACTTTTTTTTTAAATTACTGTGTATATATTTTAAGAAATAAACGACATTTTAAACTTGCATACCTGGTAGGTTATTGAAATATTGAAATTTTATTTTGTAATACAACAGAGTTCACTTAAAAAACTGGAAATTTTCAAGATTTTAGAACATGATAAAAACTATGAATAATGATAATTATGATCAATAATGATTGCCAAACTATCAATGATAACAAAAATATTGATGGCTTTGAAAGTAAAAAATTAGTTTTGCTATTTATCCTTTTTATTTATAAGAAAATTTCCATTTGGCAATAATTTTGCTATATAGTATTACCATATATCAGTACTTGGCGTTTAATTGATTTATTTCAGGAGTCCAAACATATTTAACTAAATTATTAGCATTGTAAACAGAAACCATATAATTTATTCCAAAGATGGCTTCCTGTTTTGTTTGATAAAAATCTTACCAGGACATTAAACATGAACTATGTTATAGAATGAAATTTCATTGAATAGCTCATATCCACCATTGGAACAAGCAATTACAAAATCTAACTACATTGGTGGCCGACAATTTGTTTCTTGCTTCATTTGATAAGGAGTTACCCTTTACAATTATTGAAATGCAGTAAATTTAGTTGGCAATGAGTAGTACACACATTTTTATAGCGAAGGTACATATATAAACAAATATAAATTTAAGTTATTGGGTTGTTTCACATGAAATGTCCGATTTTATAATATTTGAAATACATAGAGGATTTTGCGAGTCTCTGTTGTTTACTTCCAAAGTTCACATATCATAATCAAGCAGTTACTAATCCTCTACTTTTCTTTTATAAACATTAGCTTCCCAATCAATTACACACTGTTTAGTATACCTTCAAATATGAACATGGAAACACGCGATTTTCGTGTAATATTTTTTTATGAGTTTAAACTAGGTCGTTCGGCGTTTGGGGAAGGGAGTGTAAATGAACGAACCATTCGCCGTTGGTTTGCTAAGTTTTCGACTGGGGATACCAACTTGGAAAACCAGCCCCGAGGAAGACCTCCAACTGTAATTAGAGAGGTGAGACCATTACCTCTACAACCTACTGCAATGAAATTGGCCAAATGCACGAAAAAAATTATTGAAAAAACAACCTGGATTGGTAAATCGGAAGGGCCCTATACTCCTACACGACAACGCTAGACCCCACGTTTCAAAACTTACCATGCATAAATTGAAAGAGCTGGGGTACGAAGTTCTTCCGCACCCACCATATTCTCCCGACTTGTCTCCAACATATTATCACCTTTTCAGGAATTTAGACAACTTCTGCAGAGGAAAATTTTTTGCAAATGATGCTGAAATCAAAAGTGCGTTTTCAGATTTTGTTTCACTTCAAAGTTCAGAGTTTTTCAAATCCGAGATAAAAAAGTTGTTGTCACGTTGGGAAAAATGTGTAGAAAAAGAAGGTAAATACTTCGAATAAAATTATATTGTTTTCATATTGTATTTTTACTAAAATCCCTTTACCTTGAAAACGGACATTTCATGTGAAACAACCCAATAGTTTTGTTAAATAAATAAATAAAAAATAGTTAAGAGCTGTAGAAAAAAAAAAAAAAAAAAAAAAATCAGTCATTAGATAAGGAAAGTTGTGGGAATGTTCAATGTGAATAAACAAAAACAGAGTTTTTCTGAATCCACATTCAGGTGTTTTAATTCACAGACTAGATTTTTTAATTTCTGGTATTCATTTCCTGGACAAATGCCAGTTGATCAAAACGACCTCACCTTGTCTAGCAGTCAATCAAAACTCACTTTAAATCTGTTGGCCACACGAAGCTGCTAATCGTCTCCATCAACCATTATTTTGTCTAAAGAAGATAACTCCTCTTTATTGAAAATGCTAACCAGTAAAATAATGCATAAATAAATAAATCAATCAGTTATGGAGTTGAAAACCAAATATTTCAAGTTTTTTTTCAAAACACTAAATAAATAAAATTTCAAGATTTTTTTTTTATATATTATTGTCTGACACATTAAAATTTGTCAAAATATTTAATATTTCTAACCATCAATTGTTTATGAAGTAAAACTTCACTTTCAGGAATCACTTTCTTACCTTTAGCGGATATAGGTATATGTAAAATATGTATGGGTAGTATAGAAAATGAGTTCAATCAATAAAATTATTTATTGCTTTTAAATATTATATTATGCATAACATTAAAAATTTAATGTGCAAATGTTTTTTAAGTTATAAATTTTATTTTTCATTCTTAAATTTAGACATGTAACAGTTGATTGATTGAATAAGAGAAGCTAATAATAACAATACTAATACTAAACAATATTTATTAAATTAAAATTATACTCAATAAATTAATCTATTTTGGTAAATATTATATCCAAATTCTATTTAGTCGACCTTGCAAAATATTTAAACAACTCTCTCATATATAATTGGGTATTAGGTCTTATGTTAACATACATTAGATCTAATACCCAATTATATAAGAGAGAGTAGTTCATTTTGAAATGAAAACTTTAAACATTTGTTAGTATTTCATCATTACCATTTAAAAAATTAACATTCTTGCTTTTTCAGGTGATAACTGACACCTCCTAATTGAAAGCAGCATCCCTGCTTTAGAAAATAATTGTTCACAGGGAACTGATGAGACAACTATACATAGTAGCTCTTCAGCAATTTGATACAAATTGGGAAATTTATGTCTGTTGTTAAACCGCAATTGCAGTGGGTCTTCTTCAATATTTATCACTTCCTGCTCCATATAGTGATCCAGCTCGATGATTGCTTTAGCCTCTGCACCATCTGAATAAAAATAAATAATTTTTCTTTAAGTAATAATAAATAAGTTGGGTTAAATAGTAAGAAAATAGAAAAAACAACAACTTACGAGCTGGTGGCATTTTGGTTCTTGTAGTTTGCAGTAGTGAATGCCAAATTAATGTTTTGGCTGCTTCCTTTACCTGTTCACGTCTTGTCTCTTCCGGTTCAACTGCCTTTATCTTTGAAACAAGAAGTTTCCTTATCTCCTGCTTGATTTTTTCAGTTTTGAACCGAGGATCCAGAAACGAACACTTCCCTAATGTTAAACTGTTCTCATATTTATCGAACCTCCCAGGTTTGTTCATTTCTTGTAATAGAGATGCTAGTAATTGTTTATTTTCAGGGCTGATGTAAGAGAATTCCTCTTTCTTCAACATCCTTTCAAGCACATCTCCTAAGCCATTAATGATGGTTATAAGGCATGAAGCTGAAGGAAATTTTTGACCTCAGTCATGTCCAGAAATGGTTTAAGTATTGTGCAAACCTCCTTGATTAATACCCACTGATGTGCTGTCAGAGTGGGTAAATCTACATTTAATCTGGCTGTCGCAGTTCAAATGTGCAATTGAAGATCATTAAAACTTTGGAGCATTTTATAAATAGAATTCCAACTTGTTGGTATGGAATTAATTAGTTTTTTAGGTATCTCCATACCTTCTTTCCTTTGGCAATCTCTAAGAATGCTTTAAGATTTTGTTGGACATCGCAAGTGATTGGTAATTTTTTTTACTTTTTCAATTAATTCTGAAATAGCTATTTCTGTGTCTAAAGCTTTTTCTACAATTAAATGTAGTTTATTTGCAGCACATCCTAAATGTTTATATTTCAATATATTTTTGAGAGCATTGACAATATTGGGAGCATTGTCAGATACACTGAATATAATTTTATTAGATAGACCCCAAAATTCAATTATTTCTTTTATGTGGTATGCCAACAGTTCACTGGTATGAGATCCTTCAACGGCACGACAGTCTAATGTGGGACTCAGTAATTTGCCCTCATAAACAAAGTGGACCATGACGGCTTAATAACTTTCATTAGCTGTAGAAGTCCAGCAGTCCGTAGTTAAACAAACAGAACAGATTTTATCATTATTGAGTATAGAAGCTAGTTTTAATTTAGTTTCTTCATATACTGCTGATTTCATGGTTTTTGATATTTTTTTGTGTGATGGCAAATTATATAAGGGATTTAATGGTCTAATGAATGCGACAAATCCTTTATTTTCAACAATTGAAAATGGTTGATAATCATGAATAAAAACCTTCATTAGATCATGGTCAATTTTTTTTTCTCTCTCTCTCTCTGAGATTTTTTTAATTGTAAAAGGATGCAACCTTGATCGCAACTTACCTTTTGGTTTATATGATGCCGGTTGTTCCAGACTAGCTGAAGAATGCATTTCCAGGCCTTCCTCCAGTGTTTTAAATGTTTCTATCTGTGGTTCGATAGTTATTTGAGATGAAGGGCCTGCAACAGATGCAACTGATTTGGTCATGGTGAAGGTTTGGAGTCAGTGAAGTTAACAAAAGGATGCCTTCTCAACAAATGCTTCTTTAAATTCAATGTAGAAGACTTGTAACTAACTTTAACTTTACAAATATTACACTTTGCAATCACACTGTCTATCTATATATATTCAACACAATTTTACAACATACTACATTTTTTACAAATGCAAACAAATAACAATAATAATTATTAAATCCACTAGTAAAAGTGATACTGATTTAATAATACTGGGGTCCATGGAGTTATAGACAAGTACTATAACTCCATGACTGGGGCCCCCGAGGAGGTCGTCATTATATTGGAACTGTACCGATAATTTGGAACTGTGACAGGTCTGTCACTGGAACAGTTGGAACGGTGACAAGAAAATCCGGGAACGGCACATCCCTAGTAGTGATTCTAATCAGTGAAGTGATTTAAAGGGTTATTTGATACTGTACAGTGATTGGCAACAGAAGTGATAAGTAGAATTACTGGCATCAGCGAGGAGATATACAATAGAGCAGTCACGAGTGGAGTGGGGGTGGGATTCGTTCCCCCTCCACTACGCCACCTAAATTTCCGAAGCGTACGTTCCGTGTGTGCTGCTTAATTTCCTTGAAGTTACAAGTGTTTACTTTTAATTTCATACTTTTTACGTAAACCTAATCTCGTTGAGTTTTTATTTTATTTATAAATCCATTCCACATTAAGTATGCCTTTTTGTGCTGCAATTGGATGTAAGAACAACAAAAAGACTGGGACTATAAATGATAAGCAGCTTAGCTTTCTTAGGTAAATACCTAACGCAAAATTCTTTCATTGTACCTAGTCAAATTTAGTTCGCGATGGTGTTATATGCAATTATTTTTTTAAACTAAACACCACGTCAAAAGTATCGCAATACTTTGAAATATTAGAATTTTACAAAAACGTATTTCTTTTTTTTTCATAATAAAGAAAGGTTCTAAAGTTATATTAAACATTTCTAAACTAGACATAAACAATTATTATTAAACTAAATTACAATATTTTTTCCAATAAACAAAAAAGTTTGGTTTACTTTTTTAATATTTTCATTTTTTGCAATTTCAACTTTTAATTTTTTAATTTATGTTTAAAAGACATATTGCCCCCTCTGGCTTGAATGACTGCTTCCAATAGTCTTGGCATAATTGTAAATAACGAACCGAATGATAATCATGGCCTGTGGGAAATTTGAAAAAAATAATCTAAAATTCCATCGTTTGTTATTAACAGGGAAAAACATTGATGTATCTAATCCTTAATGTCTCTCGTTTAATAAATAATAATTATATAAATATAAACCAGGTATGGATTAAGGTAAAAGCTAGGAAAAATCTCGAGAATTATGGGTGTTGCAATACTTTTGACGGGGAATTTATTTTTAGCATTAGTATCTCAGTTGAAATTGAGGAATATTACGAGGAAACACTCTCGATTAACTAAGAAGGTGTTTAAATTAAATGAAGTTTTGGCCGACTTGGAAAAGAAAAATTATTTACAATCAGAGCACTGCTAGTTACTTTTCAACGTATCACCAACATCATCAGCCATAGTTAAGAGAGAAGCAGCAAAGGCAATATCTCCAAAATTACGGACTTTGTAAGACAGCAGGTTCAGAAGTTTTGCCATCACTCTGAACTTCTTTTCGCCGAAGCCATAAAGTTATGTAAGAACTACTTTTAGTACTTCCCTTCCTCATCCTCGAAGCATTGCTCGATGGTACGCTACTGTAAACGGACAGCCCGGGTTTAGCAAAGAAGTGTTTGGTGCTATTTGCGAAAAAGAAAAGTCCCATGGCAAACTTTTCGAAGCCCTAATGATAGACTCAATGGCAATTAGAAGAAATTTCCAATGGAGTGGGAAAAGCTTGGTAGGGTATGATGATTTGGGAACAGGTAGCCAATGCGATAGCTCACCTCTAGCTATAGTTTTCGTCTTTCATTTAGTTTTCTTAACACTATCTGGAAAACCCCGCTAGGCTATTTTTTTGTTAACAGCAAGTTGCTAGTTTAACTAAACAGTGTCTTTCACTATTAAAAGAGGCAGGAGTAACTGTGGTATCCCTTACCTGTGATGGCGCCGCAAATAATCTAGCTGCAGCTAGGCAGTTGGGAGTTGAATTCAATGTAAATGAAGCTGCAACCACCACTATAGACATGGAGGGAGATAAATTGAATTTCTTCTGAGACCCATGCCACGTGCTAAAGTTGGTGAGGAACACTCTCTATGACAAGAAATATCTAATTGATAGAGAGGAGAAAGTCGTTAAGTGGGAACATATTCAAAATCTGCACTATTTACAATTAAAGGAAGGTTTAAAGCTGGGAAATAAATTGACCAGCAGCCACATAAACTATGGGAACCATAAGATGAAGGTGAAATACGCTGCTCAATTACTAAGCGCTTCAGTTGCTGATTCCATCAAATACTGCCGAAAAAATGAAATAGCTGAATTCTCAGATGCAGATGGAACGATCAAGTTTATAAGAATATTTAATGATTTATTTGATATTTTAAACTCTAGGAATTTGAAGGAAAAATATCTAAAGCAGCTTATTCACCTCAAAAATCGAATTATCATCCTGGAGAAACAGGAAGAGGTGGAAAAGTACATTGAGGGACTGAAAGAAGGCGATGGATGACCAGTATGCTCTGGAAATAGGAAGACTGGATTTTTAGGGTTTTTAATAGACATCAAAAGTACAAGAAGTATATAAAGTAAAGACGCTACTGGATACCAAATGTTTGACATTTTTAACACTATTCAAGGTTAGCCAAGATTACTTGAAAAGATTATTTGGATATATTCGAGGCAGAGGAAGTTTCAACAACAACCCAAGCGCTTCTCAGTTCACCTCTTCTTGGAAAAAAATTATCATTCATAAACAGCTTCACGAAGGGACGTCCAGCAGTGGGAATGCCATCCCACTGGATAAAATTAATTTATTGGGGATAAATCCAGTATCTTCATTTAGCACTAGAGACCCAGTAACTGTAATAAACTGTACAACCTCAGAGGAATGGTCTGGTAAGTTATTTAACCCGATTAAACGTGTTGATTGAAATTGTTAATAATTAAGTTTTTATTTATTTTAGAAGAGAGTAGTGTAGAAGAACCACTAGTACACCCAGAACTTGATAGCCATGACTATGACTATATCAAGCAACGCTATGAACTAGTCATTCATGATACTGTAGAGTACATGTAAGCTCTAACTACAATAGTTTCAAAATCTATCTACCTTAACATTGTAATTTTACAAAAATGTTTTAACTCCTACGTTATGTGGTAAGTTCGCTGAGTGGTAACCTTCAGCGCTATGCCTGCAAAGCTAACTTATATGATGAACCAGTGCGGAGCAAAGGCAGCTTAATTGGCTGCAAAAATAGAGGTGGTCTAATCCAGCTATCTCACAGTGTACGGCGGATTTGTATTACTGCGGAGACTCTCTTTCGCCAATATGTGAAGAAAGGAGGAAAGTTCAACATTGAACATTACTCGTGAAGGGTGGTTGGCATGCTGCACTACTGCAGTCTTTTTGATGAAGCCAATCATTTCGCAGAAGAAGGACATTTTCATTTTTTAATTAAGGCAATAGCCTATAAATATTTAACGATAAGAATTAAAAGTCATGCCAGAGACATTAATCAAAAAATACAAGCTAATAATATAAGGAACAAATTTAATAAACTTATATTATTTAAAGGCCATTAAATTTTATAAAATATTACATTCTGTTTGGATTCCAATAATTTTTTTTATTTAAATTTTTATTAGTAATTATAACTTTTATATTCAATAAAAATCCTTTTTTTTTTCACGTATAGGCCCCAAGGACCACGCGAATATCACGGTTCAGGCTTCTTTGGGATTCTCAACTTTCTTTCCTCTCATCTTAGCTTCATTATTCTTGAATGTCTCTCCCTTCTTTCCCTGAACCACATTGTATCCCTCTTTTTATCTCTGCTAATTGTAGTGAGATTTTTTATTGTTTTTCGGAACACCTCTCTATCCAAACAGTCGGTTTCTGACATTTTAAGGTTCTTTAATTCTTCTTGCATTTGCTTTGTATATCCACCGATAGCTACAAATTTTATCGAATATCTCTTTATTTAGTCTTTTCTTTTTCATCCTTTTCATATGTCCATAGAACATCAGCCTTCGGATTCTTATTTCGGTCTCCAGGTTATATTTACAAAGTTTAAGTAAAAAAATGATACACTGTGTTTGAAGGAATTTTATTACCTATACCTGAATCAGCAACAGTCTAAAATAATGTTGGTAAGTTGGGAACTGGGTTAACTCTGGGTAGCGAAGTGGTGGGGGAATACTAGTCCCACCTACCTCTAGCTCCGGCCTACTCAATAGCAGCTCTATTTGTATATCTCCTCGCTGACTGGCATGCATTCTAGCGGTAGCGATTCAAAATGAAAACTCCATTTATTTTTTTAAATGTATTATCACGTATATTTCAAACAGTTATATACATTTAGTCAACTATTATGGTTTTTAATACCTTTAATATCCATCAACAGCTGAAAGGCAGGTTATTAAGGTTAAAATAAATAGATTATAAATTTTAGGATGTTTAAAGTATTTTTTTGGTGTAACAACTCAATTATTTAATATAAAAGATAAATATGTAAGATATCAGTTATCATTTCCCAAACTTTCGGTCTTCTAGGGCAGGGGATTACTTGAATCACCTATTACTGGAATAACCTGTGATGAGAACTTATTACTGGGATAGAGCCATAACCTAGTGACCTAATACCGAAAAATAACTGTTTAGCCCATCAACAGGAGTGTGGGGCACAGACCCACAGATAACCTCAGTTCAGATCAAGGATCAAAGCAAGGATACATGTTGCATGTTTTTCAAATACTTATATATTTACATTAGTAGGTACAATCATTTTTCGTTTATAGCTAATACAGGTTTATGATAACTTAGGTAAGTAGCAAAGTTCTTTGTTGTGAGGTCGATATTACGTTCAAATATCAAATGAAATACAAGAACCACTACATGTTGAACTGGAATTTTTGTTATAAATGAGTCATACTAGAATATTAATTCACATTAGACTCTCGCGTGGCCTTGAAGTGGGATTTAATATTAATTAATAATAGTACTTTTGACGTGAATACGTCTTTAAATTTGCTACCATATGGGGGCAATCCAAAAAACCTAATAACAAAATCGGGGGATACAGTTTGGCGTTGTAGTATAGTAGCTCGAATCTATCCTCTATATCCAAAATTAAATTATACCAATGGATACCTAAAGGATCAAAGAATTCATCACGATAAGCGAGAACAGTGAGGCATCGCGCGCGGTGGAAGGGAAAGCGCCACAATTTTGAGGTTATTTTGCTGCGTTTCGAGATTTGAAATTAGTATTACTTTTGACTCAGAGAAGCTACAATGTTCGTTTAAGTTTTAATAGTCTGCTGTCGTCAACATTTATCGATTGCATATAAAACATTAGTTTAAAGTAGTGACAGTCATTATATTAAGGTGTTAGAATAAAAAAATATATAATATGTAATATATATTTAGTCCAGTCAATAAGTGCTGGAATGAGGGGTGTAGAGTGCATGGAATATGCGATTATTTTTAACTTTATAGCTTCGTTAGGAATAGTTGGAAGGTAAACATTCTGAAAGTTCCCGCCGCTGGGGGGTGAGCTAACGGTGGGGGGAGGGGAGAAGTTCCATTTTTTTGGTTTTTCCATAATATCTCGAAAACTGTTGACTCAAGAAAAATATGTTTCAAATAAACATAAAATCTAATTAAATTTACTATAAAATTTATAATATGTACATTTGTCGTAATTCTAACCGTTTACGAGATATACGTTATTGAAAATAGGTGAATTTCGGGAAAAAACAAATGTCACCTCACTTTTTGTCAAACTTTTCCTTCTATTACGTTCCACAATCGTTTCTCAGAAAAAACCTCAGAATCAAAATTGTAGAGCATTAAACTTACTTCAGTTTCATAAATACGCTTCTGGTGTTTGCTTCAAAAGTTTAACAAAAAAAGAGATTAACATTTTTTTTATTTCTAAAGTTGTCGATTTTTAATAACGTATATCTCGAAAACCATTGGAGTTTCGACGAATAAGTTTATAATTAATTTTACAGGAAATTTAATGAGCTTTAATTTTGAGCTTTAATTTTTCTAGAGTCCACCGTTTTCGAGATATAATCGAAAAACAAAATTGGGACCTTCTTCCCTCCCCCCACCTTTAGCTCACCCCCAGGGGCGGGGACTTTTAATATGTTTATTTTAACTATTCCTAACAAAGCTGTGAAGTAAAAAATTATCGCATCTTTGATGCACTCTTTATCTGGGGCCACACTTCTCTGAAAAAAACACGTTTATTGATACTCATTCCGAAACTAATTGTTCGATCCAAAATTTCTATTTTTTATCTGAAAGCTTCTTAAATTTACCTATATATGAAATTTTGATTGTCACTTTATACACTCAAACCAGCCCACTGAATTTGTGAATATCGTCATACTTTACGAAAACATACAAATTAAGCGTTCAGAATTAGGTTTATTACGTGACACAATCAAAATTTCATATATAAGGCCTGATAGTAAATTTTAGCAGATTTTAGTTGAAAAGTTTCAGGTCAGACAAATAGTTTCGGCGTTATGGTGAAAACTATGCTAAAAAAACTTGGACTTAAAATAGTTAGCGGTTTTTAACGAGCTGGTATGTGTATTTAAAGGGACTTGATCAAAATTTCATATATAGGTTCTTAGAGTAAATTTAAACAGCTTTCAGATAAAAAATAGAAATTTTGGATCGAACAACTAGTTTCTGAATGAGTATCGATATACAATAATCGATACATACATATAATCGATATATTAATATATAATTGATATATTAATCGATATATACAATAAACGTTTTTTTTTCAGAGAAGTGCGACCCCAGATAAAGAGTGCCGAAATGAGGGGTGTGGAGTGCATCAAATATGCGATAATTTTTGACTTAACAGCTTTGCTAGGAATAGTTAGAAGGTAAATATATTAAAAGTCCCCGCCCCTGGGTGGTGAGCTAAAGGTGGGGAGAGGGGAGAAGGTCCCAATTTTGTTTTTCGATTCTATCTCGAAAACGCTGGACTCTAGAAAAATATGTAGCAGATCAAAATTAAAGCTCATTAAATATCCTGTAAAACTAATTATATTCGTATTCGTAGAAATTCCAACGGTTTTCGAGATATACGCTATTAAAAATCAACAACTTCAGAAATAAAAAAAATGTTAAACTTTTGAAGCAAATACCAGAAACGTATATATGAAATTGAAGTAAATTTAATGCTCTACAATTTTGATTCTGACGTTTTTTTTCAGAGAAACGATTGTGGAACGTAATAGGAGCAAAAATTTGACAAAAAGTGAGGTGACATTTGTTTTTTCCCGAAATTCACCTATTTTCAATAACGTATATTGAAAATTACGTTTAGTATGTTTACGTTTAATAGTAGTCTAACTATTCCAATCGAAACTATGAAGTAAAAAATTATCGCATATTCCATGCACTCTATAATATGTTTATTGACTGGACTAATTATATAATATACAATAAGCGCCGAAAAGTCAAAACCAAATACAGAGATCGTATACGATTGGAAAGGGCTTCTCAAGAACAACCGAATGGTAATAATAAAACATTATATGACCGAGTCGGGCAGTGCCGGGAACGTAAAAGAATGAATGCGGCCGAGGGGATCAACGACGGTGCCAGTATATCTGCAGCTGAGACATTTGAAATTATGTAAGTGGGGGACGAAATCGCTTCTACATCGACAACGGACTGTATTGACATATACTGTGTTCGATCGTCGATTATGAAGACACATTGGGCAGCAGCTAGTGCTCGTTTCATTACGAGGTTTGTCAACAATCCATTTGGACGTAAGTGTGATGTGTTTGATCATCTATGGTGGCTGCGCTCATTGAAGCTAACAATAGACCAACACTTACTGCTGCTTAAAAATACATTCCTTGAAGAGCCAGTAGCGGACTTTAAACTTTAACCGATCCACTAGTAGACTTAACTCGGTCCATGCGCTCACTTGGTCAATGAAGATCCCGTTACGTGTTGCATCTATTTCAATAAACTGGTAGACTGTGTGATGGCGTTGCTGCAAGCAATGGGTAAAATGAATCCCTTTGGTAAGTGTCGTGTCGTGGTCTTTCAACGAATTGAATTTCAACACCGTGGTAGCCAACATGCGCACATTTTTCTGTGGCTCGATTGTCATAATCGCGACACCGCGTCTGAAAACATGCCTAATACAATTCAATAGGTTACCGATCTATGTTCTGTTAGTCGTGATGACTTGCCGGGTGATCAGTACAACAATCAAGTTCACTGTCATACATTGCACCAAATGAGGTGAAACAACATGCCGCTTCAATATAACCCCCCTACTGGCCGATGAGCGAAACACGTGTGGTTTTTTTTGTTAAAAAAATAAAAAATAAATAAATAACCTTTTAGGCTAATTGCACACACACCGGTTTTGGACAGCCGGTTTCTTACCGGTCGTCCAAATTTCAATAGTGAACGACATGTCAAATAGTAACCTTGCACACACACCGAATTTTTACCGGCTCCTGCTACTGCATTATAATTACTGTTTTATGCACTATAATTACAAAAGCTACTACTTGTTTGAGTTACTGAATCGAATGAAACAATATCAATTTATTTATCAGAAATTGTTAAAAGTTTTAGGTCGAACAGTCAAGAATAAAATAAAATTATAATTCTACTAATTGTTTGACCAGTAAAAAACCGGTGAGTGTGCAAGCACTAGCACCGACTTTTTCAAATCAAAATTTTGAACAGCCAGATCAAACAAAGCCAGGTTAAAATTTTTTATTTTGTATTAGGAGAAACAAAGTCAAAAGGATCTCACTCATTAGAACTTATCTCCTTGTGATAGTATTATTTATTATAACGAGAGTAGAGCTCTTAACTGATCCTATTCACCTAATATCAAACTCAAACTACGCATAACACCCTTGCGTTGCCCAAAAACGTATTTTGTATTTTGATGAACTAGGTCACCAGTAAACCATGTTCCATGTTAAAAAATAGAATTAAAAAAAAAAATGCCCTAACAAATTATATGCATAAAAAAATATTAAATTTTTATTGTATCCTAGGCCCCATCCTCTACATGGTGTATACAGCTGACATTCTAATTCATACTACCACTGTCCTCACCACTTACGCTGATGACATGTGTGTTATCAGTAAACAATGATCCCTTCATTGCCTCCCAAACACTCCAATCCCATAATCCTAACCCTTCAAGAATGGTGTCAAAAATGGAGAATCAAAATAAATCCAAAAAAATCTCACCAACTAACCTTTACTCTTCGTCATAAACACAGGACTTCTTGTCCTACAGTATCCTTTAATGATATTCCACTAATCCTTGTTGAACAGATCGCTACCTAGGACTCCACTTGGACAAACGTCTTACTTGGAATCCACATACAAGACTAGAAAGAAAAGAAACTACCCGTCATTACAGGTTACTTCAACATTTGTCATTACAGACAAATGTTCAAAGCTTCCAATTAATTACAAAAGACTAACATCCACTAAACCATCCAATTCATCTCGTATTCAATCCTTACTATCCAAAATCCTTCAAAAAATCCTCAATGCACCTTAATTTATCACCAATAAACTTATCCATAAAGATCTTCATGTTCCATATGTTGCTGATTTAGCCCAAACCAGATATCTATCCTTTCATAGTAAACTCCATAATCACTCAAATCCCCTAATTTCTCAACTTGCTTCCCACACCATTCCTGATAATCCTCTGAGGCGTCTGAAAAGAAGATGGGCAAGAGACCTTCAAGTGTAGAATGTTTATTAAAGTGCTACTGATGAGTAGTTCTTTTAAAGTTTTGTCACGTTATTGTAATAGTTAACAGCACATTTACTTGATGTATAAATTTTGTATAGTTGTAAATTTCAATACATTGTTAATTAGTTGTTAATGTTGTTGATTAATAATTCTTCATACCATATTGATAAAATGGTTTCAGATGGAATTTGCCTTGCCTCATTTCAAAACATAAAAAACTTCTTATTTCGCTTTCCCCCATAGTGCCTTTCAGCGTGGGCCTGCACTCAGCCAAGTCCTCCAGACTTCCCTGTCTCTTGCCATATATGATATCTATGCCAATTTCCAGTTGGGTGATATTCCATAGATTTAGCTGGGTCACGGTTGCTGGGAGCAGGTGATAACCCTTATTGGCTGCTTACCGCTGTCCCCTTTCCAGCCGATTCTATAACGTCCTTAAATAATTAGTAAAACAAACACGAAAATTGGAAAAATATAAAAAAGAAAATAATCCTTTCCAGTTATCTAACAGACTAATTATATATTTATACATGAAGCAAATAACAAAGAAAATCAAACAAACAAAAGAACAAAACAAAAACATCTGAGTGAAAATATTAAATTAAACAAAATTTACGATTTACCATGAATTTAATTTAAATACAAGAAAGACAGAATAGACAAAATGAATTCCACTAAGATTCATTCATAGGTATACACATTTATGTATAAATGAAATAAAATTCAAAATATTTCATAATCTATTAGGTATATAATTATTTTAATTTCAGGATTATAGCAATAAAAAAAAAATCTAAGAACTTAAAATTTTTTTGTACAAAATAACTTTGTCTGTATTTAATAAAACAGAATGACTAGTATTAGAAATCCAACTAGGAGACATGTTTTCCCCACTTTCTTGAAGATGGGGGAATCGATAACTTATCTAAAAGTAATGAAGAAATTTGTGGAATTATGGGTAACAAAGCTATTCCACATATTCTAAGAGTTTCCATAGTCAAATGAAGAACACATTCTAAATGGTCACTGGAATTTACACATTTCTTCAGTTTCCAAGGTTTGCTCTCTTCAAAGAACTTATTAGCAAGGTGTAGGGTTGATATTGTTAAGTTGATACCACGATAGAAATTCAAGTCTAAATAGTGGCGTTTGACTTCGTCTGTGAAAAAATTACAGTATTTGTAAAAAATAATAGATTTTATTAATAATTAATTGATCACTTACTATACCTTGAAGCATATTTACGGACGATATTAGATCACTAGCAGTGTCTTTACAATATTTTTCGAATGATGTCTCATTAAATCTAGGAAATTCTTGTTTTTCATTGATTGTTGGTGCACAACATCTGTTTAATAAATTTCCTAGTGTATCAGCTAATTCTGAATTCAAAATTCTTAATGCCTTAGTCTCACTATAGTCTGCAAAAAAGTTTTAGAGTTTTTTTTTTATTGCTTTTTTCCATCTATTTATTAAAAATTATATTGAAGTAAAAAATAAATAAAAATAAATAATAAAAATAAAAAATACAGTCATCTTTCTCTACAATTCTGTCTATTATGAGAAAAAATCTTAGCAAAGTGAGCCTAATCTGTTTATTTTCGTAGAATAAAAGATCACATTTTTTAACCGACAATAATATTAGAGATTTTTAGCAGGATTAATACTAAGCTAAATAATAAATTAATGACGCTAACTCAGTGATTCATCCTATGAAACAAAATGTTATATAAAGTCTGAAAAGTCACAATAGAAAAAGAATGCTATTTAACATCATTGAAAATTAACTAATAGAGAAAAAGTTTCCTTCTTGATTCAATTAACTTTTTTAAAGATACTTAGGCCATAATTACCAAATTGACCATTAAACAATCATTTATACATGCTAAAATTCTTAATTTAGTAACCATCACTTCACTACCAAAGTATGTGATGAAAAATCTACCTACCAAACAGTGCATAAAAATGTTTGATGTGCGTAATATCTAAGATTCCTAAAAAAAATTGTAATTATGTGAAAGTATAATTGTGAGATGATATTGAAGAGATTAAGGTTGAATGACAGAGATATGACAGTAACATTAGGAGCTTTGTTAAAGAAGAAAACAATCTCCAGAAATTCACATGTATGTATAGGTTGGTTTATTACCAATAAAATTAAGAATAGAAGTATGATTTATCTTCACTATCCATTATAAACACTCCCTATAATGAGGAAATTTGGGCGATTTTTTGAAACTAGTTATAGGGTCAACAATTAATTTGCAGAAGATACGAGGGTGAATCAAATATAAACGGTAATTTTGCTGTTGACTGTACCAAATATGTTTGGACGTGATGCGGCTGTAGGCGATTGGAGTGTTGCTTAATAGGAGTGGGGGGAACTGCTTGCCTCACACTAGCGTTGTGTTCTGCCTTCAGTACAGCCATGACCGAGCGAGAGGTACATCCATCTGTTGCGCAACGCATCGTCATAAAATTTTTAACAAATGAAGGTGTTAAGCCTTCGGAAATTTTTACTCGTTTGCAGGCACAGTTTGGGGACACTACTCTGTCTCAAAATCGAGTGTATACGTGGGCCAGAGAATTTAGGGATGGCCGAGAACGTGTTGAAAACGAAAGTCACGGTCGACGCCCAAGGTCAAGTCTTACAGATGACAACATTAGTGCGGTTCGACAGCTTATTGAAGGTGATCGCCGGTTAACTGTTCAAGAAATCTCGTCGGAAATTGGTATCAGCTATGGGAGTGTTCAGTCTGCAATCACAGACCACCTTGGCTTCAGAAAAATTAGTGCTCGCTGGGTTCCGAGGTTGTTGACCGGAAATCAAAAAACAGGTCAGGTCGGAGATTGCTGGGAGACTTCTGCAACGATTTCAAGAAGAAGGTGAAGATTTTTTGAGGCGCATCGTCACATGTGATGAGACGTGGGTCCACCATTACACCCCCGAATCGAAAATGGCAAGTAAGGAGTGGCGAAGGAAGGATGAAGGCTGCCCAGTTAAAGCCAAAACTCATCTCTCAGCCGGAAAAGTTCTTGCAACAATTTTTTTTGACTCAAGGGGAGTTCTACTCATTGATTTTCTTCACGATCAACGAACAGTGAATGCGGCTTACTACTGCCAGGTGCTACAGTCAGCAAAAACCAGTTACCGGAACAAAAGACGAGGTGTGCCCATTAGAGATGTCATCCTTCTCCATGACAACGCAAGGCCTCACACCGCATTGTTGACAAGGGATAAATTGGAAGAAATGGGCTGGGAAACTCTGGAACACCCTCCTTACAGTCCAGACCTGTCCCCTTGTGACTATTTTTTGTTTGCGCCCCTGAAAGAATCACTTGGAGGAAAACGATTTGAAAACAATGAAGACGTCGAAAAGCACGTGCGCGAATGGTTAAAAACTCGCCCTCAGTCTTTTTATGAACAGGGAATATTCAAGCTTCCAAATCGGTGGCAGAAGTGTGTAGATAATGCAGGAGACTACATTGAAAAATGTTGAAGGTATAGTTTCTGTATAATATTATTCAATAAATATAATTTTGAAAATTACCGTTTATATTTGATTCACCCTCGTACTATTTACAAAATATGTTCTTGTTCAAGCCGTTGGACTTAAGAAATTTCTGAAATATCTGATGTTTTAATAATATTACAATTATTCTGATTTCAATAACAATAAGGAATATTAACAATAAAAGCTCATTTACTAACAGTGATGCCTTAATAGTTTAATAGAGAATATAAATTGCAAATTAATAATAATAATTATTATTATTAAATCGGTGTGATAGTCCTTAGAGCAGGACCAGGACCTCCTCAATAAGTCTCCTCCAACCTTCTCGATCCACAGCCTTGCAGTGCCATCCTCTAACACCGGCCTGATGGAGGTCTTCCTCCACATCATCTAACCATCTCAATCGTGACCGCCCTTGAATTCTTAAACCTTCTGGCTTTTCTTTTAGCAGTTTTCTAGGAAATCTATCTACAGGCATCCTTTCCACGTATCCCAGCCACCTTAATCTCGCTTTTTTTTTTTGAGACAATATCTGACTCACCAAGCAATGCCATTAATTCATCATTTTTTCTTATTCTCCATTCGCCATTTAGATATTTTGGGCCAAATATCTTTCTAAATATTTTTAGAATAATATAAACTTAATAAACTCGGAACAGTGCTTCACTTCTTTTTGTTAGCACCAATGTCTCGCTTGCGTATGTAATAACGGGTCTAATAATAGTTTTATATGCTGTTATTTTAGCCTTACACGATAAATCTTTGAACCTAGGAGCTTTTTGAACTCCAAACAGGCATCTGTTGCCTGCCACTATTCGTCCTTTGATTTCCGCGATAACAGCATTATTATTTGTTACTAGCGACCCTAAATATTTAAATTGTTCACACGCTGGGAAACTGTACTCCCTGCAAATTAATAATAGGAATCAATAATTCACTAACCAAAAATTAACAATTAGGCTAACATTATTGTGAGAATATCAACCAGCTAATGTCTGAAATATTGCCACCAAACAAAAAATATGGTAGTGATTCTCAACCTTCTCCATGAACCCCCAAATAGTAAAAATTAATATTTCACAACCCCCTAATAGTAGTAATAATAATAATAATAATCCATGGGGGATGTTAGTCCCCCATTGGGCGCCTCCCCAGGTGGCGGATAGGGGAATGCTCATCAGATATGATGGGTACCGGGGAAATAAAATACCCGGGGCGGACCAAAACTAACGAAACCCAGTTTGCGCTGGTATCCACAGTGGGTGGCAATCTGGTCAGCGTCTGTTACCCATGTCAGGGGTGGCTGCATCTTCATCACTAGGCAGTAGGTATAAAATGAGCTTACCCAGTAAGCACAGAGTTACGAAGTAGGACATTAGCCTCGGACGAGCTCGATACTGAAGCTGTATCAAGCGGGAATAGTGGACAGCTTCCTTCAGGGAATAGTGGAGTGAGCAGCACTACCCTGTCATTAAGATCCGCAAGACTGCAACGTTTACCGGCCCATCGTTCGAATTTGAGCTTGGAGAAGAGGTATTCTCCACCTGCCGGAAGTCGATAACAGAGACCAGGAGGTGCAACGAGGATGAAATGGACACCAGATATGAATAAGACAGTCATCGAGCATACTGCCCGGCAACAAATCTAGAAACAGAAAAAAAAAGGATATCTTAACCGTATCCAGAGATGTTGGCACGAGACATTTCCTGACATTAATATAAGCACTCAGAGACTGAACGATCAGGTCAGAGTAATTCTACGAAGGAATTTCCTAACCTTCATCAACTTATAGAAGAAGCTCGCAGGCTAATTATTGCTGAAATGGATAATGAGTTACCTGATAGTACTCATAATACAGAGATGAATCTGGAAATTGTAACTGATATTGGTACACCATTAAATGCTACTAATACCGATAGAGATAATGACAACAAAGAGCTTGAAAAAAGATTGAGTGAATCAGTTTTAACGGAACATATGCTTCTAGAGGGGATACCACTTAGAGAGTGTCCGCTGCTACCACGAGTACCGTACAATAGGACCACGCTTAAGGTTACCAACACGATGAATGAGGTTCTTAAAGAACATCTTTATCTGATAAATGGCCTTCAAGATTAACTCATTGGCTGTATATAGGTGTCTAGACAGTTATAGTAGAGCTTGGTATTAAAATGAATGATGCTAGCAACAACAAAACATCAAGAAGAGAGAGAGAAGCATCCCCCTGGAAAAAGACACTCAAAATAAAAGTGAACACAATAAGAGCAAAAATTGGCGTGATTTCAAATTCAACCCTCAAGCAGGGAAAGCCAAAACAAAAATAATTGACTGATAAGCTTCTTATGTACCTAGACAGCTTGAAATAAAAGCTAACAGTTTATGCAAGGCGATTACGAATATACAGTGAAGCAGCTCTGTGTAGGCAACATAATCAACAATTCAGGCAGAATGAATGCCAGTTCTACAGATATCTTGGTCAAAAAATAAAAAGATCAACTGTATACCCTGATGGCATCGATAATTACTGGAAGAATACATGGGAACAGGAAACGAGGCACAATGTGAACTCCCCTTGAATACAGCAAGAAATACAAACGTTCGAAAATGCTTCTGAAATTCCAGATGCAAAAATAACTATAAACAATCATGGAAGCAGACAGGAGCATGAAAAATGAAGGTCCTGATGGAATTCAAGCCTGGAATTCAAGCGGATCAAAGGATTCCGTTCCTTACATGAAGTATTAGCTAAGGGTTATCAAGATATACTTGATAGCAGGCAGGATCCCCCTGTTGGATTCTCTGAAGACATTACTTACATGCTTCCAAAAAAGGATGAAGAAAAACTACGCCCAGAAGATTATCGGCCAATAACATATTTAAATTGTTAAATTAAATTAAAAATTTGGAAGTACCTGCTCATAAAGCCAAATAAAAATCCTTAGAAGAATATATCAAGGAGATTGCCTTAGCCCACTATGGTTTTGTATGGCGCTTTTTCCGTTAAGTCGGATTCTTCAAAGGGATAAAGTAGGATACAAACTCGTCATTACAGATGAAGCAACCACAATCAGTGATTGATACATGGATGACCTGAAGTTATATGTAAAGAATAAAGAACAATTGAAAAATATGGTCAAAACAAAACCATGTAATCATTTACCAGTGATATTAGTATGTCATTTGGTTTAGACAAATGTGCCGTGCTTCATATAAACAGGAGAAAAGCAATAAGAATCGAAAATATAGCTATAAATGAAGACGACTGTCTTCAAGAACTTGAAACGAACCAACTATATAAACATTTAGAAATGCAGCAGCATCTCAAAATTGCCCAAAAGGGCAATCCCCTTTTGGGCATGAAGAAAGCTTCTGACAAGATTTAACAACAGGTTGAAGCTCCTATTGAAGACGCTTTTGTCTGGATTGCAAAAAATTAAAGCCAACACCTGGGCTATACCAGCTTTGTTACAGTTTTGGTGTGTTACATTGGTCCAATACAAGTCTGGAAGAGATTGATTGTATGGTAAGAAGGACTCTTACTCAACCATCCCGACTTGAACTGTAGTTGGTATTGACTATCTGAAGATACCTTTGGAAGTGCTAAGAGATGCTCAACAGGCGGTACTCTCAGACAGGGTAAGGATTGTTTGAAAAATTTTAAATATATAAAGAGAGAGAGAGAAAAGTGAACCTCAGCTGAAGATGGCTGGACTTGTCCCCCACCTCAGTTCAGAAACCACAAAAAGCGAGATAACAAATAAAAATATAATAATAATATTTGAGGTTGCAATACCAGTAGATGACAACATACAAAAGACCATCTCCATGAAAATATACAGGTACCAAGAACTAGCTGGTGAGTTGAAGATTATCTACAACCTTCAAAAGATTTCTATCCTACCAGCAGTAATATCATGTAATGGCCTTATACCTCAAATGACAGTACGATCCTTCAAAGATGGAGGAATTTCATTGAAAAAATTAGAGGATGCACAGATGGCAATCTTACTAGACACGACTTCACTAATAAAAAAAACACTGAAAACTTTTGGTTGGTACCAAACCCCCAAACGTTTACATCACCACTCTGTGTGTTTCAATAAAATAATAATAATAGGATCTATGCAGCACGTATCCATAACGATTGAAGATGTAATCCAATCCACAAGGAAATTACACAATTGGAATTGACTCCAGGGATTGACTGAATACAATATTATTGGCTGAAAAACCTAGCAAGTGTACCTGGTCCTTTGGCGGCATATCATAAATGTCTAATAGATGGAAAAGAAGAGGCTTTTGTCAAGGAATTACCTACCTAATACCATAGAACAAAAAAAGTAAGCCAGAACCTAAAGGCTATAGGCCTATAACTTGTCTCAATGGTGTTTATAAGATCCTGACAGGAATCATAAATGATAAAATTCAGAAGAAAAAGACTTACAAGGGGAGGACACACTCAGTCTCTCACCGATCTTGTTGGCAATTTTTTTGGAGGTTCCTGGTCAAAAAATATTAGACACGTATTTTACCGTTCCGACCAATGGGCCTTAGAAGCCGAGAAAAAAAATAAAATAGCATCAAACTAATTTATTTTTTATCTCGAGTTTAAAAAATGATATCGACATGATTTTTACACCAAGATTTTTAGTTTTGAATGCGGATTTAAGGAAAAATACAGTCGCTCCATAGATTTTGGTTTAGGATAATTAAATTCTAAAAGAATGATTAGTTTTTCAAGTAAGCTACCTCTATAGATTTTTTGACACAAAAATTGACGTCAGATTCTAATTCAGCACTCTCAAAAACATTAAAAAACGCTTATTCAACAAAATCAAAAATCATTCATTTTTTTCACCCTCTTCGAGGAAAATGAAATTTTTAAACCGATTATTGGTTACATACCTTTAAATTGCCATTACTTTGTTACGCAATTCACTGGTTGGTATTGCTGGAAAGAGGAGAGTCTCAGCTTTCTGTTGGTGTATATAAATGTAAAATTCGATGAACAAAAACCTATTAAAAAAATTGGAAAATCCGAAAAACTTTTTGATTTTTAACTTGAGTTTAAAACCAGATAGGATAATGAAACCAAATACATTTATACGTTGTACCACCCTATATTTTGTGTAAAAAAGTAAAGTTGATACGTTAAACCGTCTAAGCATAATTCATGTTTTTATCAATTTAAACAAAAGTTCCCTACCTAATTTGGTCAGGTAAATTTTGAAGCTTAAAAATTTTTATTTTTCTATTTGGATGAAATTTCGTATTTAAGAGTTCTTTCGAATGCTGAATTCAAATCCGATGTCGGTTCTTGTGAAAAAAATATATTGAACGTACTTCACTTAAAAATTTTAGCTTTTACACTGTAAAATGTGGTAGAAAATTTTTTTAGCCCCAGAATTCCATTTCAGCACCCTCAAAACTCAGGAAACGTATGTATGTATATATATAAATATATGTGTGTGTGTGTGTGTATATATATATATATATATATATATATATTAATTAGGAGAAATAATTTGTTACTATAATTATTATTAAAGTAATTATAATTATTAATTATTTATTGTAATAATTGTAAAATATTTACATAATATACAGATAGAACCACATATAAGATTTACTTTTTACAACTTTACTTTTTTACACAAAATATAGGGTGGTAATACGCATAAAATGTATTTGGTTTCATTATCCTATCTGGTTTTAAACTCAAGTTAAAAATCAAAAAGTTTTTCAGATTTTCCAATTTTTTTAATAGGTTATTGTTCATCGAATTTTACATTTATATACACCAACAGAAAGCTGAGACTCTCCTCTTTCCAGCAATACCAACCAGTGAATTGCCTAACAAAGTAATGGCGATTTAAAGGTATGTAACCAATAATCGGTTTAAAAATTTCATTTTCCTCGAAGAGGGTGAAAAAAAAATGAATGATTTTTGATTTTGTTGAATAAGCGTTTTTTAATGTTTTTGAGAGTGCTGAATTAGAATCTGACATCAATTTTTGTGTCAAAAAATCTATAGAGGTAGCTTACTTGAAAAACTAATCATTCTTTTAGAATTTAATTAACCTAAACCAAAATCTATGGAGCGACTGTATTTTTCCTTAAATCCGCATTCAAAACTAAAAATCGGAGCAAAAATCATGTCGATATCATTTTTTAAACTCGAGATAAAAAATAAATTAGTTTGATGCTATTTTATTTTTTTTTTCGGCTCCTAGGGCCCATTGGTCGGAATGGCAAAATATATGTCAAAACAATGCGTATTCATAAAATTAATGGATCTGTGATAGATTTACTCTCTCGTCTAATAATTAACTGGAATGTAGTTCTCAGTACGAGACGGTTTTCAGAAGATGATGATGAAGATTCAATTAGAAAATCAAAAGAAGTATATATCAAGGGGACTCTCTTAGTCCGACTTGGTTTTGTCTTGCTTTAAATCTACTCAGTGATATGCTGAATGTATGAAAAAAAGGTCATGCTCTAAGACCAACAACAGGACCCATCATATCAAATAGTTTTTATATGGATGATTTAGGGCCGAATTCATAGACTGCACTCAAGTGAAATTTTTCACTCTACTCAAATATGATTCTACTTAACCATTCCAGAAACAAAACTCAACTCAACTTTTAAGTTTCACTCAAGAATTTCCACTTGAGTGTTTTTTTTATCATTGAAAAAAAACTTCAAAGTTGAGTTGAGTTTTGTTTCTGGAATGGTTAAGTAGAATCATATTTGAGTAGAGTGAAAAATTTCACTTGAGTGAAAAATTTCACTTGAGTGAAGTCTATGAATTCGGCCCTAAAAGTTGTATGCAAGGACTAAGAGAGATATGCATACATTAGTGGAAATGGTTGCTACATTATATAACACCACCTTGCTTTGAGCAGTTGAACCTTCTTGCAATCTACTCTTTTTCTTCTTCTTTCCTTCCTCCTCAGTACCTCTCAGCGTGGAGGTGCCTCGATCCAAGAAATCTAAATGTCCCGGTCCTTCGCCAATGTCTTCATAGGATCCAACCGCTTTCCTCTTTTCTCTCCTATTTGAGCCATACTATCCAACCATGACATCCTTGGCCTGCCTCTTGGTCTTTTGTCAGTTGGTCTGGCTTCGAAGAACTTGCGTGGTCCGCGATCTTCTTCCATTCGGCATACATGTCCGAACCACTTTAGCTGCCTCTTCTCGATAATTTCTGTTAGTGCTTTCACCCCTAGCTCCTCTCTTATTCTGCTATTCCTGACATGTTCCCTCTGTGTTCGGCCGGCAACTCTTCTTAGATATTTCATTTCTGATGCAGTGATTTTGCTCTTCAATCGGTCGAGAAGGACCCAGCTCTCACTTCCCTCTAGTAGGGTGGGAAGGTAAATTGCATTAAAAATGTGCAGTTTTACCTTTTTGTCAACTTCATGTTTCCCAACAACAGTATCGCAGATCTGGCAATATACGTTGTTCGCTTTTTTAATCCTGTTGGATATTTCTTGTTGTATTTTGCCATTTCTACTAATAACTGTGCCTAGGTACGTATAGTCTTCTGCTGCTTCAAGGATTTCTCCTCTGCAAGTGATCTGCACATCTTCTGGTTCATGTCCTATTTGCATGACTTTACTTTTGCTTGCATTTATAATCATGCCTTTCCTTTCCAGCTCTGCTTCCCATTCCAATACAGCTTGCTGAAGATTCTGGACGGAGTCCGCTATCAGCACTATATCACCGGCATAGAGAAGTGTCTGAGCAAGGAGTGTTCCTAAGTTCCATTTCCCCACTATTGTGCGTGCCGTCCTTCGTTTAATTTTTTTTTTTTAATATAAAAAAAATATATATATGCAATCTACTCAACAATCATAAATTGGAAGTTCAGAATCTGGACTCAATAACTCAATAATCAGATCTTCATTGGTTAACATATCATTAAATGGCTCAAATGCCAAGAGTGATTGTAGGCTTATAAATAAACAAAGAGTTTTCACATTATTTTTATGCTTTAAAATTTGTAGAGAAAAAAGAGTTAATAATACTAATAAACCTTACTGCTATCTGAATGCGGAGTTCCTTCCCTAAGTAGGAAATAACGAAGTCCGGAAGAAGTAAATAATTTGCTGGCTTCAAATGGGCAAACTACATTTCCTCTTGATTTTGACATTTTCTCTCCATCAACAGTCCAGTGAGAATGTACTAGTAACATTTTAGGGGGCTCTAAATCACTTGCCATTAAAAAAGCTGGCCAATAAATTCCATGAAACCTAGAATTAAAATGGAAAATTTAAAACAGAGGGAAACACTATGTAGAAAAAAAAAAAATTAAGATTTGCTATTAAAAAAATATAATAATAATAACCAATGGAAATACATAAAAATTTTCCTCATTGAGATACATGTGTATATGGTAAATGTTAAATTGAAAGTATTTTTTAAAGGTTAAAGTTAAATATTTACATAGAATTTTTCTATTAAAATTATAATTAAACAAAAAATCAAATTGAAATTTCCTATTTTAATTTTAAATGGCTAAAAATACTGATGAAGTGTAGGAATTATGAGTAACTGATGAACCAAAAACAATTAAGGGGGTATTATTACTTCCCAAAACAGCTGATTGTTGCAGGTGCAAAGTCAGAAGCTTAAACAAAATTAATGCAGGCTAGAATGAAGTCCCCTTCATTATAAAAGAATCAAGATGCAGATGGTTAAGAAAATGCAACGAATTAATTAATGTTACAAATGAAATTTAGCATGAGCAACAGCCTCAGATGTTTTTCATGGATTTATCAAAAACGTTATAAAATGAAAATAAATCAAAAAGAATTTCTATATTATACTGACACAAAGTTTGAGAAACTGATGAAAAAAAGATAAATCTTAAAACACAACATATCAAGGCTTTGGTCACATGGAAACCAATTGAAAGTATCAAGCTCAGTGTGTTTCTTGTGGCCAAACCAATAGAAATCAGTTCACAAAAAAAAAAAAAAAGGGAAACACGATGTAGGATTGTTAAGGGCCTCACTTTGATAATTACAAAGAGTGCAAGACCATTAGGGAACTAGAACGGGATAAGGTGGAAATAGAAGTTGTTCTCAGCTGGTAGTGAACCTTCTCTGACCTAAGCCATTTATACACAGTTTTCCTCTAAAGCAGCTGTCAAATACTCCAATAGTAGTAAAAATTTCCAGATAATTTATTTAGATGAGCAACTTTCATCAACCATCCAAAAAGACCAGATTCCTCTGGAAAACTGCTATCCAAAAAGAAACCATGACCATTGAGCACTTGCAACTGTCTGGAGTGTTAAAAAATTCTTTCAATCCCAAAGCCGAGAAAATTCACTACTGTGATATAATCAAAACACCATCCAGAATGCAACAAAAAACTGAAAACAAGCCTTGCCACCTATGAGTCAATAAATCAGTGAATTTATTTAGAATGTGTACTGAGTTCAGTTGTGTTTTTCATTTTTTATGGTTTAGATGAGATTAGCATTTGATAATATTACTATGTGTAAAGTGTTTGATAAATGTTTGCAAAAACTGATAGTTAAGCTGACTTTATCAGAAAAATCTGTAATTAAAATAATTTATTTAATTAAAGTATTAATTAAAAAAAAAAAAGTATTTCTTCAAAAATATGATAATCTTTAAAAGTGGGATTATGGCATTTGGTATGATGAATATTAGATCTAAGTAGCTCAATTGTTAATTACAGACTTACTTTATGATATCTTTGCCTAGAACTTGTACTGATGGAGGCCAAATACACATATCAGGATAATTTACTGCAGTTAAATAATTAACAAGAGCATCTAGCCATACATAAATAGTTTGAGTTGAATCATCTGGTACGGGAATGCCCCAGTGAACTCTTTCAGAAGGTCTTGACACAGATATATCATTAGACATAAAACCTTCATCTATCCATTTAATAAGCTGTCTCTTGAATTTCTCTGGGCGAACAGAGTCTTCTGAAAAAGTTGCATTATAATCTTTTAGGTAAAAAGAAAATAAAACATTCTATTAAATCAAGATGATGTGCCATGTAATACACTATTTTATCTTCTCAAACCCTTCTCCTAGATTACTACAGACAACAATTTATTATCCTATAAGGTGGTGATTGAAGAATGCAAAAGTATGGTGGTCAATCATATGTAAATTATCATAACCTTCATTTTAACTTTATAAAATAAAGGAATTACTTCTGAAATCATAAGAAACTCAGTTATCCTTACAAGGCTGATTTCACAACAGTCTCTAATTCAATTGTCAGGAAAAAATTAATGGAGGCCTGAAAATTTAATCAGTGTTCCTGATGTTGGCAGCAATATTTTTAATACACCAGAGACACTACCGAATCTCATCATACGGCTCAGGTATAGCATGGAAACTTATATAAAATTAATCACACACTGAACATTAACTTTCCCTAAAACACAAATCAAGTAAATACCCCAGAATACCAATTTGTGATCAACAATTCATGAAAAATCAACCTCAATATGACATTAAATATATATTCAAGAGTTGCTTACATAAACCAAATTATTGTTTTAATTATAAAGTAAGTCTCATACATGGTAAATAAAATTTTTGTTTCTACTTAAATAGATAACGTCATTATCATAAAAATTATTAACTATTTCACCCTCTCTCCTTAGTTAAAGTTAAAATTACTATGGAGTATGAAAGACGAAAATAATGAGATAAATGACAAATTGTGAATAACAAATAACCAGATAAATATAAATAACCTCTAACAATATAAAAATAATAAATATATTTCATATTCATTATAAAAAAGTTTGGAAATCATAAACTGTAAGGAATCCCTTTCTTGAAGGGTGGAGCATCGAGGAAAAAAACTCTAAATATATGAAAAACAGGAAACACATATTGAATTTTACCCAGGAGCATGCAAACTAACTATTTTCTATATGGAAAATATTTCCTGAAAATAGAAAATTCTGTATTTTTGGATCCGATAGAAAGAAATTTGTATGAATACCATAAAAACTAGAAAAAAAAATTGTAAAAAAAATGAGGTAATATCATAGTATGAGATTGCATGAGTGTCAGTAGGGTAAGTAAACTAATAATTACTGATGGGGTTGTGAATGTTGAGGGGTATGGGGTATTCCAATCCTATTTAAAAGAAAGTGAAACATAAATATAACAAAACATTATGAAAAGTTAAGGCCATGAACATATGGCCACTACACCAAAGAATAGCTGCAACATGATGTACAATGCTGCCAAAATCACAGGGCTGGGCTGTAACAGGCAGAAATTGAACCTCAGATGGCTAAAAAGCTCATAGAGTTATTTATACACTCATGATGTTCAATGACACTAAGTTTATTGAAAACTACTTTTGAATGCAGCTCAAACAAGTTTCAACTTATTGTAAACTAGCTCAAATAAACTCAACACTATAGAAGTAAATAAAATAGAATAATTTTATCGTCTAAGCTTTTGCTTTTACAACAGAGAATGGCATAATATAATATTTTTATAAAGTATTACACAATGGTAAAATAATACATTAATCAGGATATTTCTTTTTCTTTTTTTCCCCTCTTTTTTTTATTTTTTATTTACAATATAAGGAAAAAGAAAAATGTATTCTATAAATAAATAATAATAAAAATTGTAAAAATAAAAAAGTACAACCATTTGTTTACATTGTTTGAAATTTAAGCTGTATGATATGACAGTAAGATAATTCTGACATTATCTAATCTTGTTTATAAAACAACTTAACTCTTAATGACCAAGCTTTAGTGTAATTTGGTTCATTCAACTTTCTGTTGCTAATGAAGATCTGATATTAATTTTAAAAATCTTTTTCATTTAAGGTTTATTTCATTAAACAATTTAATCTTTTAATTTAATATTCATGGAATATATTATTATTCACTCATTCATTCATTCTTTTTGTGTTTGTTTGTTCTCTCTTCCTTTAATTTTAAATTATGGTATATAATAATAATAATAATAATAATAATAATAATAATAATAATAATAATAACCCGTGAGGGGTTGTTAGTCCCCCATCGGGCGCCTCCCCAGGTGGCGGATAGGGGAACGCTCATCAGATATGATGGGTACCGGGGAAATAAAATACCCGGGGCGGACCAAAACTAACGAAACCCAGGTTGCGACGGTATCCACAGTGGGCGGCAACCGGGTCAGCGTCTGTTCCCCACGTCAGGGGCGGCTGCATCTTCACCACCTGGCAGTAGGTATAAAATGCCCTTACCCAGTAAAAATGGAGTTACGAAGTAGGACATTAGCCTCGGACGAGCTCGATACTGAAGCTGCATCGAGCGGGAATAGTGGACAGCTTCCTTCAGGGATTAGTGGAGCGAGCGGCGCTGCCCTGTCGTTAAGATCCGCAAGACTGCAACGTCTACCGGCCCATCGTTCGAATTCGAGCTTGGAGGAGAGGCATTCTCCACCCGCGCGAAGTCGACAACAGAGACCAGGAGGTGCAATGAGGATGAAATGGACGCCAGATATGAATAAGGCAGTCATCCGGGCATACTACCTGGCAACAAATCTAGAAACAGAAAAAACAGGATATCTTAACCGTATTCAGAGATATTGGCACGAGACATTTCCTGATATCAACGTCAGCACTCAGAGACTGAGCGATCAGGTTAGAGTAATTCTACGAAGGAATTTTCTAACGTCCACAGAACTTCATCAAATTAGAGAAGAAGCTCACAGGTTAGTTATTGCTGAAGTGGATTCTGAGTTACCTGACAGTACTCATAATATAGGGATGAACCTGGAAATTGTAACTAATATAGGTATACCATTAAATGCTACTAATATCGATAGAGATAACGACAACAAAGAACTTGAAAAAAGATTGAGTGAATCAATTTTAACGGAACATATACTTCTAGAGGGGATACCACTAAGAGAGCGTCCGCTGCTACCACGAGTACCGTACAATAAGACCACGCTTAAGGTTACCAACACGATGAATGAGGTTCTTAAGGAACATCTTTATCTGATAAATGGCCTTCAAGATGTACCTCATTGGCTATATATAGCTGCCAAGACAGTTATAGTAGAGCTTGGCATTAAAATCAATGATGCTAGCAACAGAAAAACATCAAGAAGAGACAGAGAAGCACCCCCATGGAAAAAGCGACTCGAAATAAAAGTGAAGACGATAAGAGTAAAAATTGGCGTGATTTCAAATTATATACGTAACCCTCAAGCCGCGAAAGCCAAAACAAAAAGAAAAATTGATGAAATCGTAGTACAAATCTAGGTACAGTATTGGAAAAAGAATTGACTGATAAGCTTATTATGTATCTAGACAGCTTGAAACAAAAGCTAGCAGTTTATGCAAGCCGATTACGAAGATACAGTGAAGCAGCTCTTCGTAGGCAACAAAATCAACAATTCAGACAGAATGAACGCCAGTTCTATAGATATCTTGGCCAAAAAATCAAAAGATCAACAGTATACCCTGATGGCATCGAGGATTACTGGAGGAATATATGGGAACAGCCAACGAGACACAATGTGAATTCCCCTTGGATAGAACAAGAAATACAAATGTTCCAAAATGCTTCTGAAATGACAGATGCGAAAATAACTATAAACGATGTCACGCAAGCAATCAAGAGCATGAAAAATTGGAGGGCACCCGGTCCTGATGGAATTCAGGCCTACTGGATTAAAAGATTCCGTTCCTTCCATGAAGTATTAGCTAAGGGCTACCAAGATATTCTTGATAGCAGACTGGACCCCCCTGTTGGATTCTCTGAAGGCATTACTTATATGCTTCCAAAAAAAGATGAAGAAAACCTACTCCCAGAAGATTATCGGCCAATAACATGTTTAAATTGCCTCTACAAAATGTTCACCTCTATCGTTGCAACCAAGATATACGATCACTTGGAATCCAATAATATGATTCCTTCAGAACAACTTGGGTGCAGAAAGAGAGCTAGGGGCTGTAAAGAACTTTTATTAATCGATTCATTCATTGCTGCGCAAGTATCGAAAAGCCAGCGAAATCTTTCTATGGCGTGGATTGATTATAAGAAGGCATTCGATTCTGTACCGCACAGCTGGCTGCTCCAGATACTTGAAATTTATAAGGTTCATCCCAAAATACGAAGCCTTCTCTCAAACCTTATGACTGGTTGGAAAACTTCGCTAAAATTTGGAAGTACCTGCTCAAAAAGCCAAATAAAAATTCTTAGAGGAATATATCAAGGAGATTGCCTTAGCCCACTATGGTTTTGTATGGCGCTTTTTCCGTTAAGTCGGATTCTTCAAAGGGATAAAGTGGGATACAAACTCGTAATTACAGATGAAGCAACCATAATCAGTCATAGTTGGTACATGGATGACCTGAAGTTATATGCAAAAAATAAAGAACAATTGAAAAATATGGTCAAAACCGTATCAGCATTTACCAGTGATATTAGTATGTCATTTGGTTTAGACAAATGTGCCGTGCTTCATATAAACAAGGGAAAAGCGAAAAGAACCGAAAATATAGTTATAAATGAAGAAGATTGTATTCAAGAACTTGAAACGAAACAACTATATAAATATTTAGGAATGCAGCAGTATCTTAAAATTGCCCAAAAGGGAATGAAGAACGAACTTCTGACAAGATTCAAGAAGAGATTGAAGCTCCTATTGAAGACACATTTGTCAGGAATACAAAAAATCAAAGCCATCAACACCTGGGCCATACCAGTTTTAAGTTATAGCTTTGGTGTGCTACATTGGTCCAACACAAGTCTGCAAGAGGTTGACCGTATGGTAAGAACGACTCTAACCAAAGAGAGGGGGCCCACCATCCGATATCCTCCACAGCCCGGCTGTATTTATCAAGAAAGGAAGGGGGACGTGGATTACTGAATATCGAGGAAGCGTGCAGAAAGGAAGAATTGGCCCTACGTCAATACTTCCTCTCAAAAACCACGAATATGTACATCGCAATTCAGAGGCTGGACGATGGTAAAACACCTCTTAATTTGAGCAGAACTGAAGACGTCATGATTATTTCAGAAAAGGAACGTATAACAGAATGGAAGAATAAGTCTCTACATGGAAGGTTCTACAACCAATTAAACGAGGCCAGCATTGACAAGCAAGAATCATTAATATGGCTAATAGCTGGGAGACTGTTCTCAGAAACGGAAGGCTTCATCATGGCCATCCAAGACCAAGTAATTGCTACGAGATCCTACAGGAGACACATTCTAAAGGACACATCTATTTCGGACAAGTGTCGACTGTGTTCCGCGACTCTGGAGTCGATCCAGCATATCACTAGTGGATGTGTAGTACTAGCCAATTCGGAATATCTCCAAAGGCATAATAATGTGGCCAAAATTGTGCATCAGTCCATAGCCAGGAAGTTGAACCTATTAGAGAAACAAACGCCATATTATAAGTATAAGCCCGATAGGTTGCTTCAAAATGGGCCTCTTAAGCTATATTGGGACGAGTCTATTTTGACAGACCACACTGTGCGACACAACAAACCGGACATATTACTTATAAACCTAGAAGAGAAGACAGCACGGATAGTCGATATCGCCGTTCCCAACGACAACAATATGACTTCCACCGTTGGAGAAAAGTTACGAAAATATCAGGAACTGGCCGTTGAATTGAAGCAATTGTATCGCCTAGAAAAAGCATTTGTGACGCCAATCGTAATATCGACAAACGGGCTGATCCCAACTTCAACTGTAGTTGGTATTGATGACATAAAGTTGCCATTGGATGTACTAAGAGAGGCTCAACAGGCGGTACTCCTGGACACGGCAAGGATTGTTCGGAAATTTTTAAACATATGAAGAGAGAAAAAAAAAATAAAAATAAATAAATAAAAGTAAACCTAAGCTGAAGTTGGCTGGACTTGTCCCCCACCTCAGTTCAGAAACCGCAAAAAGCGAGATAAAAAATAATAAAAATAATAATAATAATCAGGGAGGTATAAACTATTTTGGGACGAACAAATAATAACGGACCATACGGTTCTCCACAACAAACCTGATATATTAGTAATGGATTTGGAAAAAAAGGAAGCAAAGATATTTGAGATTGCAATACCAGTAGATGACAACATACAAAAGACCATCTCCACGAAAATATGCAGGTACCAAGAACTAGCTGGTGAGTTGAAGACTATTTACAACCTTCAAAAGATTTCAATCCTGCCAGTAATAATATCATGCAATGGCCTTATACCTCAAACGACAGTGCAATCCTTCAAAGATGGAGGAATTTCGTTGAAAAAATTAGAAAATGCACAGATGGCAGTCCTACTTAACACAGCATCAATAATAAGAAAAACTCTTAATATATAAACTTTTGGTTGGTACTAAACCCCCAAACGTTTACATCACCACTCATGTGTGTTTAAATAAATAATAATAATAATAATAATAAAAACCAAGAGCTGGCTACCCTTATGGAAACAATGAAGCAGAAGCTAGCAATATATGCGAATCGGATAAGGAGATATACTGAGGCAGCTGAAAGAAGAAAACAAAACGCATCCTTCAACACAATGGAGAAAATGTTTTACAAGAAGTTAACCAATGAAAGGAAAAACAAAAATGCCATTCACCCAAGTAAGGATTCGTTGGTTGATTTTTGGAGAGGGGTATGGGGAAAAGCCGAATATTTTAAAAAAGATGCTTACTGGCTAAAACAGGTTGACGACAGTGTTGTTCATGTTCCTTTAATGGAAGCTGCTTTGATTAGTACAAATGATGTAATCCAAGCGCTTAGAAAGATGAGAAATTGGAAGGCAACAGGCCCAGACAAGTTACATAACTACTGGCTAAAGAACTTTAAAAGCGTCCATCGGCCACTAGCATCCTGTTACCAGAAGTTCTTAGAAAATAATATTGACCTTCCAAATGAGTTTTGTACTGGTACTACCTATCTGATTCCAAAAGGAGACAAGGAACAACTAGAGTCAAAAGATTATAGACCAATAATATGTCTAAATGGTGTGTACAAACTATTGACATCAGTGATAAATCAGAAACTGAAAGACCATATCAACCTTCATAAATTAATAGCTGACGAACAGTTAGGGACAAGAGAAAATTCTAGGGGGTGTAAAGAACTACTACTGATTGACAGTTTCATAGCTTCACAAGTGAAAAAAAGACATCGTGATAAATCAATATCATGGATTGATTATCAAAAAAGCGTTTGATTCAGTACCGCATGACTGGCTCCTTCAAGTGATGAAGATCTATAAAGTGGACTAGAACATAATAAATTTACTGGAACATCTCATGAAGCTGTGGAAAGTGTTCCTGACAATGCCCGACGATAAAAGAGAACGTTCCGAGGAAGCAATATCAATTAAAAGAGGAATATTTCAAGGCGACTCCATAAGCCCTTTATGGTTTTGCATGGCAATCAACCCTCTTAGTACAATGCTCAATAGTTCAGGTAAAGGCTATCACCTCAACACGGAAACAGTGCTGTCCCACTCAATGTACATGGATGACATTAAGTTGTATGCCAAGAATGAACAAGACCTTAGAAGCCTCCTTGAACTAGTGAGAGCCTTCAGTAGCGATATACACATGAGCCTGGGCATTGATAAGTGTGCAGTGCTTCATTTAAGAAGAGGGACGCTTATAGAAGTAAGAAATATGGAACTGTCAAATAGTATTGTACTTAATCATCTTGATGAACGGGACTCATATAAGTACCTGGGGATTTATCAACTTCTAGAGTTTAAGAAGGATGTGAAGAGACAATTCGAAGATGTGTTTAAAAAGCGTTCAAAATTCATCCTAAAGACACTTCTTTCAGGAAAGAATTTGATAAAAAGTTTGAACACTAGGGTTATCCCTTCGTTGGCTTACTCTTTTGGGATTGTCAATTGGTCTACTACGGAGTTAGAATCAATGGACCGATACCTTCGAGTTCAGATGGTAAATGCCCGAAAACGCCATCCTAAATCCTCCGTGGCGAGATTGTATCTTCCCAGAAAAATTGGAGGTCGAGGTCTAACCAGCATTTTTAAGGCATACCTTGAGCAAGAAGAAAATCTCCGCGGTTACTTCAAATCTAAGGTTTCCAGAGTTGCTTCCACCATTGTAGAATTAGATAAAAAATTTACTGCTTTGAATTTGGCATCAACAGAAAAACCCTCTTGCACCAACCCAAGAAAATCTTCTAGATTCTTGGAAAACTAAAGAATTACATGGAAGGTTCTACCACTCCATTACAACCACTGGAACTGATGTTGATGCCTCTCTTATGTGGCTGCGTAAGGGAACCCTATTTCCAGAGACTGAAGGATTCCTATTGGCGATCCAGGACCAGGTGATTGCTACAAACGTTTATAGATGTCGAATATGTGGCGCGAACAAATTAATGAACTATGCCGGTTGTGCAAAGCTGCAGCAAAATCGATCCAGCATATATCCTCTGGCTGTCAGGCTCTGGCAGGTAAAGAATATTTGCTGAGGCATAACTGCTTTGCCAAAATAGTTCACCAAGCTGTGGCCAATAAATACGGGATTTTGGAAAAAGCGGAAGTACCTTATTACAGGTATAACCCAAAGCCTATAATTGAAACAAAGCATATAAAACTATACTGGGACCAAGCTATTTTGACAGATCACACTATCCCTCACAACAGACCCGATATTTTACTTGTTAACAAAGATAATAAATCAGCAGCTATAATAGAAATAGGAGTGCCAACGGATGATAATGCTCATCGCACGGCTGCTGAGAAAATGAGGAAATATTTGGATCTTGGCGAAGAGCTGAAACACCTGTACCGTCTTGAAAATGTGAGGGTGTTTCCATTGATCATTTCTAGTAATGGCTTGATCCCGGAGATCACAGTCAACTCAATCAAAGAACTGGATCTCACGAATAAAATTCTACAAGATTTGCAGAAGGCAGTCCTTCTGGGAACAGCCAGTATCATCAGAAAATTTTTTAAACATCAAAAAATAAATAAATTTTGTGCCTAACCCTTGACTTTGATCCGGGTAGGTGCTATTTTTCCGGAAAAAACCGAGAATAGGAGAGACAAAAATAATAATAACCCGATAATTACTGATCATACGATCATAAACAACAGGCCGGATATAGTGATCATAAACAAAGTAGGGAAATCAGCTTTTATCATTGAAATCGGTGTGCCATCAGATGACAATATGTTCCGAGTTTTAGCTGAGAAGAAGAACTGAAACAACTATATAGACTTGATAAGTGCAGTGTCTTGCCCATGATTATATCTTGCAATGGGCTGATTCCGAAAGACACAATTTGTTCAATAGAGAAGTTGGAGCTGCCAAAAACAGTGCTACAAAAAATGCAACAAGCAGCATTGTTGGGAACTACAACAATAGTTCGGAAATTTTTAAATTCCAAATAAACATTCATGGTTGACCATGTTTGGTCCCCAGAATGTTTGCTACCACTAGGTGTGAAAACAAATAAATAATAATAATGTTAATTATATTAATAATTTTAGCAATAGTTCAGCATTAAGCTTATTTTAGTTTGTCAATTCTATATCAGTACCTGCGCATCTCAATTTGTTTTCCTAGTTACAAATTTATATATGTAATTATGTTACCATTATCAAATGGCCTTAACTGCACACTGAGTAAGGAATGAGTAAACAGAGTTTAATTTTTCAATAGTGTCAATATTTAGAATATTTTCTATTGAGGGTAAATCATCATTTACATTTATGTAGCTGTGTAAGAACTGGTTTCTATAATAATTGTAGTGGCAACATTTCAGCAACAAATGGCTAACTCCCTCCAATATGAATTCCTGACAATCTTCGCAAACTTCTTCAGATTTTATTATTTTTGAAGTGCGGTTATGATATAATCATTGCTTTAAATTCTAATCTGACCAATCTCAATTTCTGAATACTCACCCTGAACTTCAAATAACTTGCTGGTTGAGGACTTCTATAACTAAAGATACTTTGGTAGATAGGATTGTATAATGAGTTGTATGCCCGACTAATATCTAAGGATAGTAAGTGATTTGTTGCTGTTTCAATTATTGTTTTTTTGTTCTCAATCAAGAGTTTTTCGTTTGTCATGTCATTGAAATATTCTTGAACATTATTTAAAGTCCCAATCAAAATGCTATCTAGTAAAATACTGATAAATTGTGATTGTGTGTTTTAGGCTGAACTCACAGTGGAGAAACAAAACTAGCCGCTAACCAAAAAAGTTTAAAGAGAATAGAAAAATAGAAAGGGAGTGCACATAGTGAGGTGTAAAGTAACAATCGAGCAACCCTTCCAATTCTCAATCTGTTAAGTCACCATGCTAGTTGCTTGTCCTGTCACTCCACTGTGAGTTTAGCTTCAGGAGTTTTAGAGAATTGTTTTCTTTTTAATAGATATATAATTTTTTCGGGTTACAAATCTTCACATTTGAATGATAATTACACTAATCGAGAGTCAAGTCTGATTTTCACTATATGATAAAATTAATGTAAACTTTTTTTCATTATTCCCATATATTATTTTTTCATAATGAAAAACTGAATAAAAATTATTACTGGTACTAATATCCAACCCTAACCTTGTCCCTGTTCCAATTGTTAATACTTTTTCGGTATCCCTTTACTCTAGTAGCTTTGCCCTTCACCTGTGGGAAATACATTATTACTAAATTCTAACTTTGAACTGATGATTGAAATCACAATTATATTACTCATCATTTTAACTATATAATGAAGCATAACGAGAAAATAAATAATAACTATTATGGTATTTATCCTTATACAAATTATAGCAAGGAGTATTAGAATGAGCTAAGTGGTAGTGAATTTTAAAATAACACTTGATTTTCTATTAAAAGATACTAAACAACTATTTATCTGTATCACAGATTACAAGATTACTTCATCCAAAATAATAAAGTAAAATTTTATATTCAGATTTGATCTAAAATTAGGATTTAATTTCAAGATTAAGTTTAATACAATTCAAAGAGAAAGAAATTACTAAAAGAAGCTTCTAACAATCCTTTTACCAGTTAAAGACTTTTTTTCCATGTATTGCAGGTTCATCTAATCAAAGTAGCTAATAAAGGGATGCCCCTTTTACTTGATTCGGGTCTTTGCTTAACTTATTTGACTGTTTTTGTAACATATTGGAATAGTCAAGTTAGCATTCACCAAGAAATTGAATGTTGAATTACTTTTCCCAACAACTATATATTACAATCAAAACAAAAAAAAATGAGACAAACAAAAATAATTATAGATTAACCTTTTTCTAACCATCTGCGAACTTCTCCTTGAAACAGAGAAAGCTTGAATTTATAATTTTCTTCTTCCACCCAGTGTACTGGTCTTCCAGATTCAGCACAAATAGGAATTTCTTTAGTGTTGGCAACAATTTTTGTTACTTGGTTTTCAGGAATAAAAGCTTCATCTGCATCACAATACCATCCAGAATAATTTCCACGATAAATATGTCCTCTAGTAATCAATGTTTTCTAAACAAAAATATAAAGCATAAAATAAGATATATAAAAAGAAATGTTAAACAACAATTCACAGAACATACCCAGAATGCTTGGACAGTATATGCATGTTTAGGGTCCGAAGTTCTAATGTACTTTGAATAGTTAATGTCACAATCATTAAATAAATTTTTAAATTTCGAAGATATACTTTGACAATATTTTGGAAGTGGAGTATTGCATGATGCAGCAGCTTGTTGGATTTTCGTGCCATGCTCATCAGTTCCAGTGCTGAATACAGAGTTATATCCCAAAATATTATTGAATCTATGAGCAGCATCAGCAATAACAGCTGAATATAAATGTCCAATGTGAGGAGCTTTAATGAAATAAAATTATGTTTACCATTTTAAGGAAAAATATTATTTAGATTTTAACTCATAAAAACATCCATACATGCATTTACATAAAATATTGGAGTCGAAATAAAAAAGTCACTTTTCGATCTGATGGGAATCATTAAAACATCGATTGGAACTAATCTCAGTCGTATTTTCATTATCGTAAATAAAATTTAATCTTGCAAAACTAAGAAAATATTTAACATAGAACTTGATAAACCTTAAAATGTGAGTTGTTATCAAGCAGTGTTTTAAAATAACGTTGACAGGTAACCGGCTATTACCTCCAATAAAATCCTAAACCTCTGTTAATCATCTATTTTAATCTATGAAGAAATAAAACCGTGTTATTAAAAAATAAAACGTTATTAAAATATGAAATTGTCCCAATACTTATTTAAGAATTTAAAACTATGATGAAAACTACGTTAAACAGCGCCTTCTATTATTCTCCAGTAGACAACTAAAAGTTGATTACATTATCGTATAGGTTAGGGTTGCAGACTTTTAGTGGTTACTTATTCGGTCTGCTTGGTTGTTAGAAATGAAATGTCATTTATATGAAATATTTATCTAGTGAGTTAATTAATTTAAATCCAACATAAGAGTATGAACTACCAGCATTTTTTAAAATATTAAAATATTTTTGTTTGGAAGCTTATTAATATTGAATTTGAATATCCTTCTGCAGGTAGGATTGTCAATAATAAAATATTTAAATGTTAACATTTATTTAGTTTGATGTCATACATTTTGACACTGTTAAGTTATAGCCTTATGTGAATATCATTATTGGATACATGTATTTTTAATTATTTTTGTTCTTAAAAATGTTTTTTGCATTTGATGTACTATTATGTTACTGCTTTTATTTTTAATTAATTATTCTGGTTTGATGTAATGAAATTCTTGAAGCAAATAAATATTTCAGTTCTCTTTATTGTTGAGCTTGATTCAGTGATTGTTTTCTTTAGAAATTCTCTAGGTTCATTAGCAAGTTTACTGTTTTTATTTTATTTTTTCCCCCACAATGCGTGGAAGGAACTTTCCCTCTTAATTTATATTATATCTATTTAGCCCGATGTGAGGAATAATAGCAAGGTGTGTGTGTGTTTGTGTTCATATGTGTGTGTGTGTGTGTGTGTGTGTGTGTGTGTGTACTCATATTAATTTTTTTTTCCAAATTGTTATTCTGTTGTTATTGAGGCTTATATTTATTATAATTACAGCACAACATTTTAACTCTATTGGTCATATATTGTAGTAATTCTCATTTATAGCAGGAAAGCAATGCCTAAATATTAAATGTTTATGGGTCTTGCCCTTTTATTTTATTAATTCTCAACTCCTTTTTCTTTTTCAATTCATTCTACCTTGAGAGGTCCATTACAGTTTTGCCTCTCATTCAAGTCACATTGAGTTTTTGCTTTTAATGTTTAAATTTTAAGTTTGTGTTATACAATGTCCAGGAAAAGCAGCACATCAAGTCGTAAGTGCTCACATCGCAAGCTCGTGAAATGGTTTTATGTATCAGAAAATAAATTTCGACAGAGTTTCCACAATTTATTAAAAAAAAAAAACATTGATACATTTTTTATTTATTTGTTTTACTTGGGATAGAATACAAAAAAAAAACTTTATTATGGGGCTATGTCCATTAAGAATAACAATTATGAATAGAAAAAACGAAAAATCATCTCTGGCTATGAGACCTTTTGTGTGCATATTAAATTGCTAATAAACAATAAAAAATTACATCAAATGATAAAAAAAAATATATATATATCAGAAAGTATCAGAAGAAGACCTGGAAGGAGATGTAGAAGAGCAGAAGAATGATATTAAAGAATGCATTCTGGCATTGCGTAGGTGGCCTGTTGCATTCAAAAGGTCATTGGCCCAAAAAGGTAGACTTTTTAATAATAATAACATTTGTGAGTATGAAAAGAAAAATGTATCTATGAGATATACATTTTTCAAATTTAATCAAATTCCACAAAGAGGGAAAAAAAAATTGCTGAAAACAATCTGTCTTTGTTTTTTTTCTTTTAAATTTATTGGCATTGGATAGTTCCATACAGCCATATATAATCTTTTAATTAATCAGTTAAAATTGAAAAAAAAAAAAAAAAAAAAAAAAAAAAAAAAAAAACTATCTGTTTAGATAAGAGAAAATCATGGAAAGAGTTAAGAAAAGGTCTGGATGAGAATTATCATATAAAAATGTTTGGCAAACCATGTAGGTAGTGTGTGAAAAAAAAAAAAAAAAAACCAATTGGGAAAATAAAAGTTAAAAAAAAGTCATGTAATTTTTTTCTATTAATGAGATGTTGACCACAACATCCTCCTATTCAAACTCCAAAACCTTTCCTTATCCATATCTGATTTACTTTGGTTTCAATCTTTCCTTTCCAATTGATTACTGTATGTACTTATACCAGATAAAAGACCTGCCCCTCTCCCATGGTGTTCCTCAGGGATCTTCCCTGTCACCCGCACTATTTTCTGTCTACGTTAATGATCTTCCTCTTTCCATCTATCATTGTTGGGATCATCTTTATGCTAACGATCTTCAAATCTATTTATCCTTTCCCAACTTTGATCTATTGTAAGCCACTAAAAGGTTCTAGGAAGACCTGGATCGATGAACTATATAACTGGGCATTGAGGAACAAGCTAAATTTAAATGCTGACCAGATCCAAAGCGATTGTAATAGGTTCCAGTTACCTCTTGTAAACTATTCCTCCTATTCCCTCCCTTTTCCTGGTCAGATATCCTATCAAATTCTACCCCTCTGTCAAAAATCTTGGAGTCAAATTTGGTGAAACCCTATCTTGGTAAAATCAAGTATTGGAAATTTCCTGCTGCACTATCCCTATCCTAAAGCGTCTCAATTACGTTTTTCCTTTTGAAACCTGCAGATTACTAGTTACCTCTCTCATTGTCTCTCTCTCCGACTATTGCTGTGCTGTGTATGGGGATGTTTCTGGGGATCTTGAGGCTAGACTCAAAGGACTATTTAACTGATTCATTTGTTTTATTTTCAGGATCCCGAGCAATGCCCATGTTTCATAATGTAATGCGGAGTTAAAGTAGCTCTTTCCTTCTTATCATCGCCATCATTTTCTGGCATCCTTTTCTTCCAAACTGTCCAATCCCAACATCCATCTTACATTTCCCTACTCCTTCATCAATGCTTACCCACCAAACCCATTCCCACCAATCAGATTTGTATGCTTCTGCTCATTGCTCAGTTGCTTTCGACAGATCTTTCCTAATCCGACAGATCTTTCCTCTTCTTTATGGAACTCCATCCCTCTCACCATTCCACTTTCTAATACCACTTCTTTAACCATCTACTATCCATCCGAATCCACGAAAACTGTCAATAGTCACTTTTCAGTTTTATGAAATATGAAGACTATATAATGAAGTTTTATTTTTATGCACAAACTGAATTTAAATTTTCTGTTACTTTTTATTATTATTATTTTTTTTAATTATTATTTCTTATTTTATGATTATTTGTTATTTTATTATAAAAAATATTTTTTTCATTTTTAGGCTCTGAAGGCTCTTGACTGTAAATTATTTTTTATTCTTAAGGTTCCAGAATTAATAAAGAACATTTATTATTGTTGCAGTTGTAAATTTCAATAAAAGCAATCCTAGAATTTATTTAAATTGTTTCCATAAAGTGACACACACAAAAAGTAATAATAATTAGTTATCTAACTAATATGTGTTATAGAAGTAAAAAATGATAATTTTACAAGTTAAATGTGTATTTCTGATGTGTTCACATTTTTTTTTTTTTTTTTTTTTAATTACTAAGCTTAGTTTTGAATAATAGTTAGTGCTTCTTTTTATCTCAAATCCATTGTTGTTATTTTCTTATGACAGTATAAGAGTTTATTTCCTTTCCAAAAAAAATTTTTTCTTATTCTTTATACTTAAATAGTTCTTATGTAATATTGTGTGTTGTATTGAATTTTCAGGAAATACAATATTTGAAAAATGTCCATCACTCTTCAAATTGGTCAAAGGGTTGAAGTGACTGGAAAGAATGTTCAAGGTGAAGTCGCTTATGTCGGATCAACAATGTTTGCTTCTGGAAAGTGGATAGGAATAATTTTAGATGAACCTAAGGGGAAAAACAATGGAACCATTCAAGGGAAAGCATATTTTCATGTAAGATAAATTGATTCCTTTTGAAATTATTATTTTTCACAAATTTATGTACTAATTTTATTAATTTTAGTGCAAAGATAACTATGGGATGTTTGTTCGCCAATCTCAGTTGACTTTACTTACCGATACTGGCAGCAGAATAGATTTATCAACATCTACTTCTTCCCTCGATGAATCAGTTAAGACCCCCAAAACAAGATTAACAAGGTGATTTTATTTTATTTTAATAACTGTTACATACTTGTGCATGCAAATTCAATAAATTTATTTGTTATATGAGTTATAATGCAATGTTGTACATACTCTTATTATTATTATTATTATTATTTTTTTTAATATTCAGTTTTTTCTTTTCACCTTTTCTTTTTAAGTTGTTTTTGTGTTATTTAGGTTTAAATTAGAACTGGTTAAACATCTCATAGATCAACAAGACATTTTGCTCTTATCTGCTGTAGTATAAGAATATTTGACTTTATCTAAAGTGGAATCCATAAATTATTACTAATCAGTACCTGTTCATGAATACAATGATGATCTAATTTTTTTAGATTTGATTTTAGAACAATCAAATTAAAATATTATTATAAGTGGAATTACAAATTCATTTGAAAAGACAGAAATTATACCAACCTTTGAGGTGGAAACCCCTGTCATTCAAATTAAGGTTGTAAGAAAGTTCAAGTATCTTGGAGAAATTATATATTGGAACCTAAATGAGAAAGCCTCAATAGAATACCGAACAACAAAACTGAGACAAGCACAACGAATTACATGGCCAACATACAAGAAGAAATTTCTCTCTATGAACGCCAAATTCAAACATTATGGTTCAATAGTTAAACCTGAAGCAACATACGCAAGTGAAACTCTGTTTAAGTTGAATACCAAAGCAGCAACAGATAAAATGCAAAAAATAGACAGAAGGATCATCAGGACAATCATCAATAAAAACATCAAGTAGATGGACTATGGAGACTGCTACCTAATGAAATAGTCAATTGGGAAAATTAATCAATTACGGATTCAATGCGAAAAAGGAGAATTCCCTTTTTTGGCCACATATCGATACTACCAGAGACTAGACTACTGAAACAATTATTCATTTCTTTTGGAAAAGTAAAACCAAGATTCATTGACGTCCAGAATGATTTGAAAGAGCTTAATATAACAATGAAACAGATAACAGAGAAAAAATAAGAGGATTCTGAGAATTAGAGACACAAGACTAAAATTAAAAACAGTAAATCGAAAACAATACACCGTTACGGATGAGGAGACAGCGGCCAGATCGGAAAGAATGAGAAGGTTTTGGGAAGAGAAGAGGAGGTTGAGAAAACATCACAACTAATTTATTCTTCAATGAAGGAGTTACATATATTGATAAATAATTATATTATACAAAGCATTCACTCCTCTTTAATAATAGTAAAAACATGTGACATGTTTCGGGAAACAAGGTCCCTTCATCAGACTGAAAACAGTATTTACAATTTACTATAATCACACTACATTTTCTAACATCAAAACAATACAATTCTAATTTCAATCTACTGCAATATATCTCATTATAAATTACATTATAAAATACCTTTAAAACAATCTCTTGGTGTTAACACACCGTGTCAGTTTCATTTACATTGTCTATAGAATAAATCTTCTACTTTATGGGTACAAGGGTCAATCCTAATTTTTCTTGAAGAACGGGTTTTAGTAAATAATTAACACCGATTAAGTAGGAGATAAAAAAAAATATTTAATCAAGGAGCTAATACATTAATGAGACATGACCAAACACAAAAACCCGAACAAAGTGAGGAGGTTACAATCGAACAGTGTTGCCCTCAACAGAAATCTGACAAATACAAAAACTTCAAATAACAGAATTAAATTATTATTACATTATTACAATTTTTAAATTGCTTTTCAACACTCCTCCTCAATTTAAAAATCAGAAGACAAAAAATTAAACATGATAAAAGCATACTTCAGATATACCAGTCCACTATATAAGTCCAAGCGCATTAACAAATCTTTTAAATTTTTCACCGCTTAGAGGTTTAGTGAAAATGTCGGCGCACTGACTATCGGAGTTCACATATTTAACATTAATTGTTTTATTTTTGGCTAAGTCCCGCACAAAATTATATTTCACGTTCATATGTCTTAATCGATTGTGTTCCCACTTGTCGAGACATTTTATGCAGGACTGATTGTCTTCAAAAACTGGAACAGAGCCACACTTGAAATTTAATTCTTCTAAGAGTCCTTTTACCCACAATAAATTGGAAGTCCCTTCGGACAAAGAAACGAATTCTGCTTCTGTTGAGGAAAGAGTCACTACAGGCTGCTTCTTAGTCCTCCATTCTACCGATCCACCAAACACCTTGATGAGATATCCTGAGGTAGATTTTCCATCTGGGTCTCCTCCCCAATCAGCATCTACATAGCAACATAAAGGCGCCTCGTTGTCTTCAGGCTTAGGATAGAAGAGCTTCCTGTCGATAGTCCCTTTGACATACCTCAGGACAGTCTTCAACCCCTTCCACATTGACTCAGTAGCGTTGCTTTGGTATCTACTGAAATAATTTATCGCATAGGTTAAGTCAGGTCGAGTACATAAAACGGCAAACATAAGGCATCCAATTAATTGCCTATAAGGCTTCTCATCCACAATTGAGGAATCTTCGTTCTTAAGAACTGGAATAGTTGACATTGGGTATTTTGTAGGATTACAGTCACTCATTCTGAATTTATCCAGGACTCGCCTCAGATACGCTGACTGATTTAGATACATTCCTTGTTTGGTTCTCTCTATTTCAATTCCTAAGAAATTATTCATGTCCCAAATCTTTAGTAGCGAATTCTGACATGAGTGATGATTTTTTATGTTTTTAATTAAATTTAAATTGTCTCCTGCCAGTATTAAATCATCAACATAAACCAAGAGATAAATAGTAGAATTATCTTGTTTTAAAACATATAAACATTTATCAAATTGACTTTGTTTGAATTTTAAGTTAATTAATTTCTCATTTAATTTAGCATTCCACGACCTTGGTGCTTGCCGCAGTCCATATAAACTTTTGTTTAATTTACAGACTAAATCTGGATTTTTAATGTAACCTGGAGGTTGCACCATATATATCTCCTCCTGCAGGTCGCCATGCAAAAATGCATTTTTAACGTCCATCTGCACGGTAAAATAATTTAACTTATTTATTATTGTAATCAGGATTCTTACCGTAGTTAGGCGGGCAACAGGTGCATACACCTCATTGAAGTCGATCCCTTTGGTTTGTGAGCATCCTTTTGCAACGAGCCTTGCTTTAAATATGTGACCTTGTTTGTTTTCTTTGATCCTGAACACCCACATACAATTAATGGCTCTTTTTCCTGGTGGTAGCTTCTGTAATGTGTAGGTTTCATTCTTAATAATTGATTCCATTTCTGCATCGCAGGCTGCATACCATTTATCTGCCTCACCTCTTCCTTTTATGTCCTCATAGGAGGTAGGTATGTCATCGACAAACTCGATAGCAGATAATACATAGTCATATAAATATTTTGGGAGCATTTTTCTTCTATTACCTTTTCTGACATTAACATTAGGATTCGGTTCATCTACTTCTTCCACTTCCTCCTCAGAAGAAAACCCATAAAAGTCTCTTGAAAGGTTGCTGGCGACATCTTCTTGAGGTTCTTCTCCTCTTGAATGGCTGCTGGCGACATCTTCTTGAGGTATTTCTTCTGAATGGTTGCCGGTGACATCTTGAGGTCTTTCTGCTGGTTCTTCTGAAACAATTCTTCCGTTGGTGTTGCCTTCTTTTACTCCTCCAGTTACAATGTCCTCTTCTTTACTCTCAGATGTACCCGCTTCCATCTTCGTTCCCATGTCGCAAAGAATTTCCGTCTTCGATTCATGATTGAGTTTGCTAGATTTCTCTGGAAGAAACACAACATTTCTAGCACTAATCACTTCTTTCTGCCCTTTGATGTAGATTCTGTAAGATTTGGAATCCGTTTCATAGCCGACAAAAATTCCTTCCTGGCCTTTTGGGTCTAATTTCTTCCGTTTTTGACTAGGTATGTGTACAAACACCCTACATCCGAATTCTCTTAAATGGTCTATTTTTATTGGCTTATTGAACCATAACTCATATGGAGTTTTTTCCTTTACAGAACTGTTGCCTGTGAGGTTTATCGTATAGACCGCAGTGTTGACTGCCTCTGCCCAAAAACGTTTGTCCAACTTTGACTCTATCAACATTGTCCTAGCAGATTCTACTATTGTTCGCATTTCCCTTTCTATCTTACCATTCTGTTCAGGACAATATGGTGCAGAAAGCTGATGTCTTATTCCTAATGAAGAAAGATATTCAGTTACCTGTCGATTCAAGATTTCAGTACCGTTATCCGATCGGACAGCTTTGACTTTCTTGTTGGTGTCTCTTTCAGCCATATTAATACATCTTTTCAACAGATCTGGAACAACATCTTTTGATTTTATAAAGAAGCAAAATCTAAAATGAGAAAAATCATCCTTGACAAGTAAAAAATATTTTGATCCTCCTAAACTAGGTGTCTCATACGGACCACATAAGTCAAAATGCAAAATATCACAAACATCTATTGTCTTTGAATCACTTGGAGGAAATGGTAACCGTTGTTGTTTACCTTGAATGCACGAGTCACAGTTAAATGACCGTTCTTTGTCAGAGCACTCAATATTTAATTTTGATAAGACTTCTTTGACCTTTTTGTCATTTTGATGGGCCAACCTTCTGTGCCACACCTGAAGATCACTCTCAGACCGAGTAATTGCAGCCGTATCTCTAGTATCAACAACCATATTTAACACAAAAAAGCTGCCCTTCTCTTTTAGCTTCAGCTTTAACGGTACCATTTTTAATTAATTTGCAAATATTATTATCTGCCATCATCTCGTGTCCCTTTGATAATGCTTGAGAGACAGAAAAAAGATTTAACTGTAGGTCTGGGACATATAAAACATCTTTCAAAGTACTTGGAATATTTTCATTTCCCACTTTACACAGAACATCAATATCACCACAACCACGGGCTTTTAATAACCTGCCATCACCTATTTTTATTAACTTTGAGCAAGGACTCAAGTGACTGAAAAATTCTTCATAAGGTGACATATGTTCACTTGCTCCAGTGTCCAAATAAAATTTATCCTTATCTGGAATTACATTGCTCAAGCAAGCAATGCTAATAAATGCATTCTTGTGGTTATTTTCTGCCTTAGGTTTAACATCTTTATTTTTCTTTTTATATAAAAAACAGTCACTCTTAAAGTGGCCCGGTTTATGACAAAAATGACATTTAAATTGATTTTTACCTTCATTATTATTTTTATTATAGCATTTATCTGCTTTATGTCCCTTCTTGTGGCAAATACTACAAGTTTTGTTATAGGCAACAAAGGCTTGATTACCTGATTCTGTGTCCCTCGCATTTATCCTTCCTTCCTCAATCAGCAACCTGGACGTCAAGTCGTTTATGGTTTGGCTAGCAGGGGCAACAGACTCCCATGATGTCACAAAATGTTTTAATTCAGAGGGAAGAGACATCAGGATCTTCGTCATGATCTGTTTGTCAGAAATGTTCTCCCCCAACTGTTTTAACTTTGAGGCTATGTCCACGATCGACGATACGTGCGTCGCAATTCCCTTATTTTCATAGCGGTAGCTAAAAAACTTTTCGTGCAATAAGTGTATAGACGCCTCAGATTTCTGTTCATAAATCGCGAGAAGCTTGGTCCACATTTCATGAGAGGTCTTGCAATGGAGAATATGGACCATTGGTTCTTCTTCCATTCGGGAGACCACCATTTCCCTGGCCTTGGCGTCAAGTGCCTTCCACAATATTTTCTCCTTCCCATCTTCCACAGGAATTTTACTTTCCCCGTCAACACATCCAAATATCCTCTTGATTCCGCTGTGACTTCAATTTGGAATTTCCATAAGCTCCAGTTACTTTCTCCTTTTTTAGTTTGGTAACAACTTGATTCTCCATTTCCGACCCGTTACACAGTACCGAAAAAAAAAAAATTCTTCCGACAAAAACGTCGTTTAATTAACTACACTCGCACACTGTTTCCGTAACGTCTGGGCCCATAACCTATTGAAGAACGGGTTTTAGTAAATAATTAACACCGATTAAAGGAGATAAAATAAAACTATTTAATCAAGGAGCGAAATACATGAGACATCACCAAACACACAAACACGAACAAAATGTGAGGAGGTTACAATCGAACAGTGTTGCCCTCAACAGAAATCTGACAAATACAAAAACTTCAAATAACAGAATTAAATTATTATTACATTATTACAATTTTTAAATTGCTTTTCAACATGTTTAAAACTATCTTACAATATTCGGGTTATAGGTCCTTTATTGGACCTATTTATTTATGGGTTATAAAAGACCTATAACCCGAATATTGTAAAATAGTTATTCATATAATTTCTAAGGGTCAACAAAATATAATTTTTATATATATATATAATGCCTTTATATAATGGAAAAACAGTATTTCTTGAATTTAATTTTTATATTATTATATATGTAATATATATTATATATATACTATATTATTATAGATGTAAAATGATTTTATTTTTATTTATTTTAATTTTTTTTTTTTTTTTTTTTTTTTTTTTTTTTCAAATCTGGAAATATTCAAATACATTTACTTGTTTTAAAATTGAATACAAAATAAAATAGACTATTATATCTACCTTAAAAGTAAGTTACTACTTTTCAGGATTATAAAATTTAGTCTTAGCTGATGCATGCTTCATTGTATAGAACCATCAATTTTATTAGTCATTGATAAATGTTTGGTACTTCTATGGTGTTTATTTAATCTGAGAATTAAGTTTTGAATACAAGAGGTTCAATTCTTATGGTATATAAATATTCAAAATATTAGAACTTTGAACTGCAGATTAAATTTATTAAATTAACATACAATTGAAGCCACTGACGGAAGAGGGTGTTAACTCAGTTTTTTAAAAAAAATTTCTTTTGTTTATTCACGTTTTCTCACCAGCATTTATCATTTAAGTACAGAAAAATGTCAATAGATAGGGCAAATTAGCTTCAATTGCACATAAAAAGATTGGTCAACTTAAGAGAATGAATTTTTTTCTTTAACAACGAGTTATCAAATGATTTATTTAAAAACATTAGAGTAAGGTTAGCGATATGACCTAAATAAACTATGGATGATAAATAGGAATAATTTTATAAAGAAAATACCAATGTTTGGAAAAGTTTTAGATCTATAATATGAAAATGCTTCTCCTTAACATTTTAGTAAAAGTGAGTTAACACCTTCTGCCACCAATAACTTCAATTGTGAGACAAGAGTTCAAATTTAATAAATATCTTATGTTTTTTATTTCTGATAAACTAGCCATGTTTTTAAAGTCATAGAAATGGCAACTCATTTATCAGCTCTTAAATAGATTTAATTTATTTGTCTATTATGTTATGCTAACTTCAATTATTGATAAAATTGAAATTTTGTCATTTGTGCTAAAAGAACTTTTTTTATTTTTTTAAATAACAAGACTAAGCCATGAAATGGCTATCTCTAAAAATGACTAACAAGGGGAGGACACACTCAGTCTCTCATGGATCTTGTTGGCAATTTTTTTGGATGTTCTTGGTCAAAAAATATTAGACACATATTTTGCCATTCCGACCAATGGGCCCTAGAAGCCGATAAAAAAAAATAAAATAGCATTAAACTAATTTATTTTATATCTCGAGTTTAAAAAGTGATATCGACATGATTCTTGCACCAAGATTTTTAGTTTTAGTTGCGGATTCAAGAAAAAATACAACCAAATCATAGATTTTGGTTTAGGTTAATTAAATTCTAAAAAAAAGATTAGATTTCCAAGCAAACTACCTCTATAGATTTTTTCACACAAAAATTGACGTCAGATTCTAATTCAGCACCCTCAAAAACATTGAAAAACGCTTATTCAACAAGATCAAAAAATATCATTTTTTTCACCCTCTTCGAGGGAAATGAAATTTTTAAACCGATTATTGGTTACATACCTTTAAATCTTCATTACTTTGTCACTCAATTCACTGGTTGGTATTGTTGGAAAGAGGAGAGCCTCAGCTTTCTTTTGATGCATATAAATGTAAAATTCGATGAACATAAACCTATTAAAAAGATTGGAAAATCCGAAAAAACTTTTGATTTTTAGCTTGAGTATAGGATGATGAAACCAAAGACATTTCAAGCGTATTACCACCCTATATTTCGTGTAAAAAAATAAAGTTGATATGTTTAACCATCTAAGCGTAATTCATGTTTTTGTCAATTTAAACGATTATGGTTTATGTTCATCGAATTTTACATTTATATACATCAAAAGAAAGCTGAGGCTCTCCTCTTTCCAGTGATACCAACCAGTGAATTACTTTGTCACACATTTCACTGGTTGTTATCGCTGGAAAGATGAGAGCCTTAGCTTTCTTTTGATGTATATAAATCCTCTTTCCAGCGATACCAATCAGTGAATTGCGTGACAAAGTAATGAAGATTTAAAGGTATGTAACCAACAATCGGTTTAAAAATTTCATTTCCCTCGAAGAGGGTGAAAAAAATGATATTTTTTGATTTTGTTGAATAAGCGTTTTTCAGTGTTTTTGAGGATGCTGAATTAGAATCTGATGTCAATTTATGTGTGAAAAAATCTATCTATAGAGGTAGTTTGCTTGAAAATCTAATCGTTTTTTTAGAATTTAATTAACCTAAACCAAAATCTATGAAGCGGTTGTATTTTTCCTTAAATCTGCAATTAAAACTAAACATCTTGGTGCAAGAATCATGTGGATATCACTTTTTAAACTCGAGATATAAAATAAATTAGTTTAATGCTATTTTATTTTTTTTCTCGGCTTCTAGGGGCCATTGGTTGGAACGGCAAAATATGTGTCTAATATTTTTGACCAGGAACCTTAAAAAAAATTGCCAACAAGATGCGTGAGAGACTTGAGTGTGTCCTTCCCTTGTCAGTAATTTATATGGAAAACAGTAGGCTAATACTGAGGTTGCACTTCTTAAAAATACTGCTTGAGGCTAGTTGCAGTGAGTCTGAAGAAATAAGGTTCCTTCATTGAAATCATTATAGTTTCCTTCTTATTATCTATTGTATGTGGTATCTTAGTCCAATGATTTCATCTCCACTGGCAACTGTAAGCTGTGAATGGCCAAACTGATGAACTTACAATATTATCATCCATACCATATTATCGTTTCCTCCACTGCAGCGTTTTCCATATTTTTGCAGATGATTTGGTCCGAGGTTTTGTTGGCAATATATTTTTTTCTTTAAATCTTAGATTTGTATTTGTCAGAATCATCTCTGAATGTTTTTCATGTCTTTCATATGGTTTAAAACTGGTTCTACATCAACCCACATATTTATGGCTCTGATTCCAGTATTTGATGTAGTGACTGAATTTCTTGACTAAAGAGCATAGCAGGAAAAGGTTTGATCAGTATCATGGTTTAAGGTAATGCCCACTACAGTGATAGGTACAATGACTGTGGCTTATTAAATGATTCTAATTTCTTTTTTTTAATACTTTTTTTTGGCCTGGGCTTGTTTGCTAACCAGCAAATTTAGACTTGCTTCATGTTTAGATGATTTATTTTCTAAAACATTATCTGTTTGCTTAGTTTTGCTTTTGGTTTGAATAATTTCTTGTGGTTGCTTGATTTCATGTAAATATCCAGGCTCAAGAAATGTGACCAAAATTCTAAATTTATTGTTCTGCTCTCCAATAAATTTTAGTGTATTGAATCTATATCATTTTTTTAATCTGTCAGATGATTAATTGGAAAAAAATTATATAACAATTTTACCAACAACTTAAGGAATTCTGGTTATTCTGATGCCGCCTCCATAGCAAGTGGAATGGATCCATTAATGATTCCTCTAACCTCGCAGAACTATTTTTACATTGGCAATGTTAAAAATAAATAAAGTAAAAGAATAACTAATTTTCCCTGGAAAATAAGCAGAGCGGAAAGGGCTGAACAAACTCATTGCTTTGGGAAAGGATTCAAGTGTCAACTGGTTGTCTGTGGGTGCCAGCTGGCTCTTTTTGCCCCCCCCCCCCTCCCCTCCCCCTCTTTTTTAGAATTATCGGCTTTTATTATCCCTTCAGTATAATTTTTTGTTTTACTAATTATCAGTTAAAACATATTAAAAAAAGTAATAAATGTAAGATTGCACAAGTATATAAATTAAAAAATATTTTGTTTTGTATTTAACTGTATGAACCCTATACAGTAGACTCTCCTTAATCAGAATTCCAAGGGCTGAAGTAAAAATTTCGGTTTATAGAGGTTTTCGGTTTAAATAGGTTATAACTTAGGAGGTTGGGAGTAAAAAAAAAAACTAACTCAGATTAAGAAATAAACAGTTTTATTTAAGGCTAGCATCCCCCCGTTGCAGCTTCACCTGCTCTCATACATAATTTTAACTAATAATTGAAGTTTTATTTGTTTATTGATAGAAATCTTGTATTGAAGTATGCAGTCAAGCATTATTTCTTCAATGATATTTTCACGCATAGTAGCAATTTTTAACCTGGTTATAATTTTACTGATTAGGTGTTTGAAGATTACGTAAAGCATAATTAGACATCCAATTTTTAATTTTTATGTTTAAGTTGGTAATCCAGATAGACCAAGACTATTAAGAAACTCGTGTGGATAAAGAACTGAACTGCATTATCAGTGCTTACAACTGAAGACCTGTGGATTATATTTTTACCCTCAATATCAAAAAGCAAAGCATCGACATTATGATTTGGTAATAACTAAGATTTTAAGAGGGATTCTTGAAGTGGCTTCTGGTCTCCATTCTCATGATTGGGGTTTTGATCTGTAGAGGATAAAATTTCTTGATCCGTTAATGAGCTGTAGGTCACCAAATTATCATCAACAGAAACAAATTCTTCAAAAGAAACAACTTTTTCATAACTTTGTAAGATTCCAATCCGCCACTTGGTTTGTTGCTATCATTTCTATGTATGTATTTTTTTTTTTTTTTTTTTCCCCGGCTTTAATGGCACCTCAGCCTTGTGGCTCATTGTGCCTATGCTGTTTATCCTGTACCATTATTAGTACAGTCCTAGTGTTTTCATGTACCCTATAATGCTAATGGGGTCTATGTTCACACTAGGATCTAGGATGATTTCTTCCCCAAAGTGAAGAAACCTTCTCCTTACCAACATATCGCATTTGCATATAATGTGGTAAGGCGTCTCATCCTCCCTGTTGCAGAATCTGCAACTCGGTGAGGTCTTGATTTTCATTATGCAGAGATGTTTGTTTAATCTGCAATGCCCTGTATACATTTCTGTCAGGTGTTTGAGCTTGGCTCTGTCAAGATTAAGAAGTTGTGTGCTTCTTTTCTTGCAGTGCCCTCCCAGAAACAGTTTTGACTGTCTCAGTTGTTCCATTTGCCAGTTCTGAGAGGCGATTCTGTCGTAGAGCCTTGCAATTTCACTTTTCGCAAGGCTCCAGGCTATTCCGCAGACAGGTTCAGGAGCAATAGGTTTGCTGTCCGAACCTTGTCTGGCCAGTTCATCAGCCTTCTCATTCCCTGCAATATTGGAGTGGTCTTTAACCCATTCTACCCAGATGCTGTTGTTTTCAGCCAGCTTGTTGAGGTATGTTTTGCAGTCCTCAACCAGCTTAGATCTGGTTATGACATTGCTCAGAGCCCCCAAGGCAGCTTGGCTGTCCGAGTAAATCTTTATGGTTCTGTTCCGTGTCCTATCCTCTATTAGTTGTTGTGCACAGAAGCAGATTGCCATTACCTCAGACTGGAATACCGAGGTGTATTTCCCCAGAGGGAGAGATATGCTCTTATTGTCGCTTGCTCTCCAAATTCCTGCTCCTGAACCTTTCTTGGTTAGGGAGCCATCGGTATAGCAGTTGATGCCATTGCATTTTCGGTGTTGCTTCCCGATGTCTATTTCCACATTGAAGGTAATCTCAATGTGTTTCTTTATCTGGAGGTCTGAGTTCATTTTAAGCACCTCTATTCCCTCCATTTTGTTTAATAGCTTCTTATGCCCATCTCTTCTAGATGGTTCAAAGAGCGATCCTTGCTTAACAAGTTTGTACATAGAGAGCATAGCTCTCGCTTCTACCTCCAATTGTAGTGGCCTGAGGTTTAGTATAATCTCCATTGCCGCAGTTGGAGTGGTTCTCATGGCTCCTGTGATTAGGAGACATGCCAGTCTTTGTACTTTGTTTAGTTTGGCTTTAGATCTCTCCAGCCCCGCTTTGTGCCACCACACCATAGTGGCATATAGTATTGAGGGTCTGATTACCATAGTGTAGATCCAGTGGACTACCTTTGGTTTCATACCCCAGGATTTGCCTACTGCCCTTTTGTAGGCCCATAGACTCCTTAAGGTTTTGGACGACACATATTCTATGTGTCTTTCCCATTTTAATTTGTTATCCAGATAGATTCCCAGGTGCTTAACCTGTGTACTAATCTTAATCTGGATTTCATTTAATTTCGGTGGTCTAACGACCACCTTCTTGCGATTTGTAAAGATGCATAGTTCTACTTTATTCGGATTGATGTTCAGACCCCTGTTGTCACACCAATCCGTCAGTATCCTCATGCATGTAGTAAGCAGGTCCGATATGGCAGCCTGATGCTTGCCACCCACCAGGATAGCGATATCGTCCGCATATCCCTGTGTGTAGAACCCTGCTTTGTTAATATTATTCAATAGGGAGTCTACCACCATGCACCAGAGTAACGGCGATAAGACCCCCCCTTGTGGGCATCCACCAGCAGGCTTCGCCCACAGTTTGTTATCTCCTAATTCGGAGTATATTATCCTCCCCTTTAACATTGAGCATATCCACTGGCGGATGATTGGGTCGATCATTTTTCTCCTCCAGGGCTCCCTTTATTGTCAAATGGGGGGTTCTGTCGAAGGCTCCTTCTATATCTATGAAGATGCCCGCCATTATTTCCTTTTGGTCCAATGATTTTTCGATCTTGGATGTTAGGTGTTGAAGGGCCACCTCACAGGATTTACCTGCCTGATAAGCGTACTGCGAGTGATGCAATGGTCTCAGCAGTAGCGTGTTGTCCCTAATGTGCCTGTCCAAGACCTTCTCCATGGTTTTCATCAGGAAGGATGTCAGACATATGGGCCTAAATGCCTTGGGATTGATATAGTTCTCTTTCCCAGGTTTTGGTATATAGATGACCTTGGCCAACTTCCATTTGTTTGGTATGTGTCCAAGTGCCAGGCTTCCTCTTAGTAATTCTAGGAGGTGTGGTTTGAATACAGATAGCCCTTTCTGCAGCCATGCTGGAAAGATGCCACCTACTCCAGCTGCTTTATATGGTAAGAAGCTGTTTATTGCCCATGCAATTCTCTTGCCGGTTATTATCTCATTTGCTCTATCCCAACTCACCCTATCAGGGGCTTCGTTATTACCCGGGAATGAGCTTTGGTTATATTTTACATCGCAGCCAGGAAAGTGCGCCCTTGCTAGGACTTCGAGTGTCTCCATGCTATTCATGGTATACCTCTCTCCATCCCACAAAGTGCCCAGCTTATCCTTCTGCGTTTGTTGAGATAGTATTTTGTTGATCCTACTTGCTTCAGCAGTGGATTCAACTTCTTGACAAAACTTGATCCAAGCCTATCTTTTCGTTTTTCTGACAGATTTATGGTAGATTGTCAATTGTGCTCTGTACTCTTCCCATCTGCCAGTTCTCTTAGCAATGTTAAATTTCTTTCTCAGAGCTTTCCTTTGATTGCTAAGATCTTTGTTGTATGTATGTATTACTTTGTACTATAAATGAAATGAAAAATAAACTTTATTCTGGGACAGACTGTCCCCTAAGAATAATTAAAGTGCACAATAAAAGGTACAATTGTCTGGCTGAGATTAGTCAAATCAGCACATCAGTAGTATAACTAAATTAGGAGAAAAAAGTAGAAATGAGAAATAAAAAATAAAAATGAATAAAAATTAAAATTAAAGTTAATAAACAAAAGAAAAAATTAAAAATACATAAATAGATAGAAAATAAAAAATAAAATAAATAAAAACAATCAACTCTAAACATTTTAGAACACTTATGTACATTTACATATTATTTACAATTTTGTGGAAGACTGAAAATCGAGGAGATGGATAAATAAAAGATGTTTAAAGGAAGTTAAGGATGAAGCTCTGCGAATATGGATAGGTAAGGAATTCCAAAAGGAGGTAGCACGGATAACGAAGGATTTTTCAAAGGAGGCAGTTCTATGTGAGGGGGTATATAGGTTGGAAGCTTGGGATCTTGTATTCAGGTGGTGAATGGAGGAACGCAGAGTAAGTAGGTCTAGGATATAGGAAGGTTTATTGGTTTTTAATGACTGGAATAGGAAAGTGCCGAGGAAGTATTGCCGTCGAAAATTGGGGAAAAGCCACTCTAGCTCTTTGTACCGGTAAGATACGTGAGACAGTATGCTGACCCCAAAGATAAATCTTATGAAACAATTCATTAGTCTCCTCAGTCGCATCTCTAGCTCAACAGACAGTCCCCCATACACCAAGCACCCGTAATCAAAGTGGGGAAAAATGAGAGAGGATACCAGAAGTTGGCGGGTACTTCGAGGAAAGGAGTCACTATGTTTTTGGAGCTGTTTGAGGATCATGATGGATTTTCTGGTTATTTGGGAAATGTGGTTGTTCCAAGATAAGTGTTGATTAAAGGAGATTCCACCCCCTGGGGAAGTATACCTCGGTATTCCAGGCTGAGGTAATGGCAATCTGTTGCTGTGCACAACAAGTAATAGAAGATAAAACACAGAACAGAACCATTAAGATTTACTCAGACAGTCAAGCTGCCCTGGGGGCTCTGAGGAATGCTATAACCAGATCCAAGCTTGTTGAGGATTGCAAATTATACCTCAACAGGCTAGCTGTTGATAACAGAATCTGGGTAGAATGGGTGAAAGAACACTCTAACATAACAGGTAATGAGAAGGCTGATGAACTGGCCAGACAAGGTTTGGACAGCATTCCCACTGCTCCCGAACCTATCTGTGGCATAGCCTGGAGCCTTGCGAAAAGTGAAATTGCAAGGCTTCTTAATCTTGACAGATCCAAGCTCAAATACCTGACTGAAATATATACAGGACATTGCAGATTAAACAAACATCTCTGCATAATGAAAATTAAGACCTCACCGAACTGCAGATTCTGCAACAGGGAGGATGAAATGCCTTACCACATTATATGCAAATGCGATATGCTGGCAAGGAGGAGGTTTCTTCATTTTGGGGAAGAAATAATCCTAGATCCGAGTGTGGACATAGACCCTATTAGGATGACAGGGTACATGAAGACACTAGGACTGTACTAAAACAGTACAGGATAGACGGCATAGGCACAATGAGCCTCAAGGCTGAGGTGCCACCATAGCCGGGGGGGAAAAAAAAAAAAAGAAAAAAAAAAGAAAGAGATTCCGAGGTTTTTGATGGAAGTTTGAAATTGAATTGTACGGTTGTTGAGGTAAAGTAATGGATAGTAAGGGTAGGTTTTGAACCGATAAGGATAGCCTTGCTTTTCTCTGGATTCAGGCGTAGCTTATTTTTCACTGCCCATTTGCAGATGTTCTCAATATCATCCTGAATCTTACGAGGTGCTTCTAACATATCTGAAGGATGGAAGGATAGGTAGATTTGGAGGTCGTCGGCATACAAATGATACTGGGAGTGGCGTATAACTTGGGGTAGGTCATTAATATAAGCAGAGAAGAGGATAGGTGACAGGGAGGAACCTTGAGGAACACCTCTTTCAAAAGGTAGTGAGGATGAGGGAGGTTTGTTGGGAATAATAACTGTTTGGGAATGGTGAGACAAGAAGGAGCGAAACCAGCTTAAAGCACTGTTGGGTAGGGAAAGGTTATGTAATTTAGAGAGGAGAATTGCATGATCAACGCAATCAAACGCTTTTGATAAATCGAATAGGACAAGGATTGCTATTTGCTGTTGGTCCATGGAGGAATGGAGGTCTTGGATTATCTTTAATAGGGCAGATTGAGTGGAGTATCCTGAACGGAAGCCTGATTGGAGAGGAGTGAGGAGATCTTTGTGCTCAAGATAGGTAGAGAGTTGTGAATGGACTAATCTTTCCAGTGGTTTTGACAGGTTTGACAGAAGGGAAATAGGCCTAAAATGGGAAGCTAAGGAAGGGGAGGGGTTTTTATTAAGCGGGCGCACAAGGACATTTTTCCAGGTTAGGGAAAAGTGGAGTTTTGTATGGAAAAGTTGTAAATGTGTAGAAGGGCGGGAAGAATGGCAGGAAGACTGAGTTTAATTATTTTTACCAGGATTTGATCAACACCATTATCATTGGTTCGGGATTTGAGTACAGAAGTGATTAGGTCATTGGGAAAAATGTGAAGAAAATAGAAGTTATCGGGATTGAATGGGGTTTGAGGAATGGGGTGTTTGGGGGAAAGGGATTAATTTGTGGCTCGTTAGGAAGGGGGCTAGCGAAAAAATAGTTAAGTTCATCAGGAGAAATAGGGAAGTTGGTACAGGGAGTGGAGCCGGCAATAGAAAATTTTCTTAGGATTTTCCACTTAGACTTAGGATCAGGAGCTTGGTATAGGATATTATTGAAATACTGTGCCTTGGCACGTCGCAATGAAGACTGAGCAAGGTTTCGGAGATGTTTGAAAGTGGATTAGTCCTCTGGAATTCGAGTTCGCTTGAAGCGCCTCCTCTCTTCCTCAATTCTTTAATTTCTGGGCTAACCCAGGGAGCGGAGGACCGTCGGAAAATAGATGTCTTAAGTGGTGCTAGGTGATTAAGGAGTGAAAGGAGATTTGAAGAGAGGCATTCAACCATCTCATCGATGGAGTGGGAAGAAAATACAGGCTCTAAAGAATGGGATAACGTGTTAAGTAAAGGATCTATGCTTTCAGGAGTTAATGAGTCGAGATTTCGCCAGGAAATTTGCTTAGGGAAAATGATGGGTGTGGGAATGTTATAGGATATCTGAATGAGATCATGGTAAGACAGAAATGGCATTGGATTTTGGGAAGACGAGAGTAGATTCTTAGGTGAGTCTATGATTATGAGGTCTAGTAATGTATCCGTAAACTGGGTATGATAGGTCGGTTGAAAAGAACAATGAATAGGTTAAGGGAGTAAATCAATTCTAGTAAGTATGTCCTGTCAGGAGAGTCAGAAAACAGATTAGTGTTGAGGTCACCTGCTATGATTATGTTATTGTACAATGGTACGTATGTCAGGAAAGAGGATTCAAATGTTGGATCGAATTTAACTTGAGGAGGGTGGTAGACTACGACGTAAAGGAGTAAGGATGAGTTAAAGGAGATTTCTGTGAATATATATTCTATGTGTGGAGAATCAGGAGAGGGTGATTTGTAGAGGGTTTTAACTCTCATGCTATCATGAACGTACAAGCTGACCCCTCCACCTTTTCAGTCCGCACGGTCATGATGAATGAGAGTATATTCAGGTATGTTTACAGAGGAGGAAGGGATACTTGGTTTGAGCCAGGTTTCTGATACGGCGATAATATGGTAGGAATTATGAAGGAAGTGGTGAAGGAATTCATCATAGTGAGCCATGATGGATTGGGAATTAACGTGGCAGGTTGAAAGGATATTAGTCATGAGAGGAGAGGGAAGAAAGTAAATTATAGGAAAGCACATAATGTACTGGGAAAGTAATTAAGGAAAAAGGAACATTTTGTGGTTTTACTTCAAAAAGAAATAAAAATATAAATATAGAATATAAATTTAAGAATTTAAACATTGAAAGCCATAACAGAATTAATAAAGCATAAAAAAGTATGTGAAACTGAAAATTAGAAATATAAATTCCTGAATTAAAAATAAATAAAAACATTCTTCTGCAGTAGAAATAAAAAATATAAATTCCTAAATTAAAAATAAATAAAAACATTCTATGGTAAAAATAAAAAATATAAATTCCTGAATTGAAAATAAATAAAAACATTACTCTGTGGTGAAAGTAAAAAAAATCTAAAAGATAAGAATAAAATATATATTGTTACGGGCCACTGGGGGTATGACTAATCAAATCACAACTTAAATACTAAACACTAATTTATTCACGACTTAATAAATACAAATAGGTCCCTTAAGCTACTTAATCTAATAACAATTATACTTAGGTCTAATTACACTAATATGTATATTACACAATACTTATCTTTAATATCTTAATACTAGATGTCACAATTATACATAAGAATCTATTACACTGACACAGAGACTGTTACTACATTCACTGACACTGTTTATCACTGTCACTAACTCACAGACTGAACTGTCACTGACACTTGACTGGTTGATCGTTACTTGATCACTGACACATGGATACTACTCAGGATATCACAGACTCCTTACTGACACTTGCCCGACCGATCACTCACTGACCACTGTCACCTCAATACTGACTCACTAGGCTGGAAGTCGGCCTATTTAAAGCTCCGCCGAACATTCTAGATCTGGCCAGATTACAGATCTAGGGCCTTCTGGGCCGCCGTGACCCTTCCAGGCCACTTGCCGCCCTTTTCGGCTACCTGCTCGCCCATGCCCACGGCACCACCAAGTCTAGGCCACCCTGGCGGCCTTTCCAGCTACCTGCCCCCGAGCCGCCCAGGGTACCCCCAACCTTACCTGACCGTAACAATATAAATGCAAAAAAAATGGAATTGGGTGAGAACTGTAAATTGAGGGTCAGTCAAAAATGTCTGTCCTTTTTTTCATTTATGAAGACTACCGGGTGACCATCATTGCGCCGACATCTCACACGCCCTCCTGCGAACCACACGTATTTAACCTTGCCGGTTGCCTTCTTTTGTCTCGCCAGCCAGTAGAGATGTCGATTATTGCGCGTCATCTCCTCACCTATAAAAATTTTCTCATCGCTGTCCCATCCTAGGTGTCGCGTGGAAAAATCTCTCTTCACCTTTCGGAGTCGGATGACTTCATCACCAACAGTCCTCCGGACGAAACGTGCGATAATAGACGGGGGCCTGGGGTCTTCTCCTCTAGGTCGTTTTCGCTCCACATAATCTATATCGTCTACTCCGAGCTTAACGCCCAGAGCAGCTCCTATGGAACAAATAATGCCCTCTGTGGTTTCTCCGGTTTTAGTTGAAATGCCCCTTATTTCAATTGAATTTGATAAATTATTTTGCTCTAGATAATTTATTTTCATTTCTAAATTTGATACCTGGGTTTTTAAGGAAATGTTTTCAGTGAGTAATTCTTCTATTATTTTTTCCTGCTTCAAGGCAATTTCTTCCATTTTCTTTAGTAGTTAAATGCTTCTCCTTTAGTAAAACTACACATAATGAAGCACTTACGAATTTTTCCTTCAGTAACATTTTTCCAAGCTTTATCTGCCATTTCTATTTCACATAAAACCGATATTTTACAATCAGTTTCTTCTTCCATACTTTCCACCATCATTCTGTTCACTTTCTTACAGTATGGTGTTTTGAAAGTTTTTTATAATGCCTTGGTCTAAAGCTAAAGAGCTAAATGCCAAAAGCCTTGAGGCCAACACTCTGATTAAAATACCTAAAAATATTGTTGACTTTGGATTATAGAGATAACACCCGAATGAAGTTCGATTTATTGAGGTGCATTTGTTTTAGTTGTGAAACATTTTCTTTGTAATATCGAGAATTAAATGAGAGGTTAGTTTAGTTTTCATAGATTTAAAGAGTCTTTCTCAATGGACCAGCAAATTATTTTGCTTTATAGAGGTTTTCGGTTTATAGGGGTTCAAATTAGCAAGAATTGACTGTGTAATATTGGTAAAGTATTATTATACTTTGAAATCTACTTCTAGAGGAAAAAGCAAGGAAGAGGAAAAATCAGAACTACTATAATAAATATTGGTTTCAAAATTATTACACAACTTCTGAATCATGCCCTCTCTTACTGCTGAGCTGTGTAAGGGGTCTGCCTGTAGCACCTGATCCACAAATCCTGATCCTGTATCAGCTGGCTTAACCCACCGTTGGGCGCACCGACTCGCACACAGTGCGGCAAGCTCGGTTTCCAAGAATTTTCGTGGGTAAGCCATGGACGGAATTCTTCAAAACTTGATGTAATCCTAGTTATACTAATTGACGTCATGTTTGTTCAATTGCGAATCGTATATCGTTTATGGTTCGGTCACAATCGGGTTCTCAATAAGAGAGTTCCTAGTAGCCGCACACACTGCAGCTTGCGCCCGGTCTCGCAAATGTTTTTCAGTGTCTTCCAAAGCCTCATCGACATTGTCTCTCACCCATTTTTCAACAACTGACCTGTTAGTATTATTTCTACTTTGTATTCGTTGTCATCACAGAGTTAAAAAGGAAATAGTGAGGCTCCTTGAAGAGAAAGATTTTGCCTGCTTCGATGAGGTGTATTGCATCGATACCGATGGATCTACACGATACGCTGGAAGGAAATTCAGCGTTGATTCTAGATCCCACGGTTAGATTCGAAAGCAACGATCCGGATCAAGCAGGTAAAGTGGAAAGGGAAAAGAAGGGAATATATGACAAATGCATCCCTTTCCTTAAAGAAAAGTTTCGCGAGACTTTCGGCGAGAGAGAATTCCACGTGAGAGGCCTATGGTTCGGAGCTCGCGGAACTATACCTAATAGAACAAGGAGCTTCATGGAAGACCTGGGAATTGAAATGAGGGATGTGGCTGTGTTAGCGGAAAATATTATATTGGACTCCCTGGGAATAATCCACCACCACATATATGGTAACTGATGGTTTGGGAAGAGATGGAAAGTATATACAATGAATGAAGAATGGGTAAAATGAGATATATGTTGCATATTTATCCTAGTTTTTATATAGTTATTATTATTATTGTTATTAGTTATGTTATCAGTTATACAGTTATTGTTATTTATGTGAATAGTTTTATATTTATTTTATATATTATATTTTATATTGTTATCAATAAGGTTTATATTATCTTTTTAATATTTTAAATTTTGTTTTTATTTTATTTTATATTCCGCATGGATTGATCATTTTAATGTGTAGATTCTTATATTTTTAAAAATAATGACTATTACGGTTTTTTTTTTTTTTTTTTTTTTTTTTTATGTCATATTTGATTGATTAAGTATGCTGTGTTTTTTTGCAACCCATTTAAAATGGGCAGCACCACTTACCAGGTATGCAAGTTTAAAATGTCGTTTTAATTCCAAAAGAATGCGCTCTTAGCCTATTGAAGGATTTGCTTATCTCTAAACGCTATTTTGTTTGTTAGTCATTTGTTTACAAAAGTCAGTTGTTTTTAAGTCGTTTACGTGGACGTATCATACCTTTTTTTTTTTTTTTTTTTTTTTTTTCCCGGCTTTTGTGGCACCCTCAGCCCAATGGCTCATTGTGCCTATGCCGTTTATACTGTACCATTGTTAGTACAGTCCTAGTGTTTTCATGTACCCTATAATACTGATAGGGTCTATGTCCACACTAGGATCTAGGATGATTTCTTCCCCAAAGTGAAGAAACCTTCTCCTCGCCAACATATCGCATTTGCATATAATGTGGTAAGGCGTCTCATCCTCCCTATTGCAGAATCTGCAAATCGGTGAGGTCTTGATTTTCATTATGCAGAGATGTTTTGTTTAGTCTGCAATGCCCTGTATACATTTCTGTCAGGTATTTGAGCTTAACTCTGTCAAGATTAAGAAGTTGTGTGCTTCTTTTCTTGCAGTGCCCTCCCAGAAACAGTTTTGACTGTCTCAGTTGTTCTGTTTGTACCTTTCTTTGGTGTTAAAAATGTCTAATTTTAAGCCAAATAAAGAGCATTTGCGGCATGTCATGATTTTCTTATTTAATCAAAAGAAAAAGGCATCTGAATGTCATCGAATTCTTGTTGAGACTTATGGCGATGTTGCTCCAACCGTCAGGACATGTGAACGTTGGTTTCAAAGTTTCAAACGTGGTGATTTTGATGTTACTGATCAAAAACGAGAAAATCGACCAAAAAAGTTTGTGGACTTCGAATTGCAATCTTTATTAGATGAAGACAATACCCAAACCCAACAAATGATGGCAGAACAGTTGAATGTCACTAGGCAAGCCATTTCCGATCGCCTGAGAGCTATGGGAAAGATTCAAAAGGTTGGAAAATGGGTTCCACATGAATTGGACGAACGACAGATGGAAAAACGAAAACTGTGTGCGAAATGCTGCTTTTACGCCACGAAAGAAAGGGTTTTTTTTTGCATCGAGTTGTAACTGGCGATGAAAAATGGATTTATTTTCAGAATCCCAAACGAAAAAAAAATCATGGGTAACGCCAGGACAACCATCCACATCGAGTGCAAGACCGGATCGTTTTGGGAAGAAGACAATGCTGTGTGTGTGGTGGGGATCAGAAGGGAGTAGTCTACTACGAGCTTCTCAAACCCGGCGAAACAGTCAATACCGAGCGCTACCGACAACAAATGATCAATTTGAGTCACGCATTGATCGAAAAAAAAAAACGCCCAGAATGGGCTCACAGGCACGCCAAAGTCATTCTTCAGCATGATAACGCTCCTGCACATTCAGCCAGATTGACTAAGGAAACGATTTCTTCGCTTGGTTGGGAACTCCTACCCCACCCGCCGTATTCACCTGACCTGGCGCCTTCTGATTATCACCTCTTCTCATCGATGGGACACTCATTGGCGGAGCAACACTTCAACAATTTCGAAAACGTACGAAAATGGCTCGATGAATGGATTTCAAATAAAGATGAAGCATTCTTTTGGAATGGTATCCATATATTGCCCGAGAGATGGACAAAATGTGTAGAAAGCGAGGGTCAGTACTTTGAATAAAATATATTATACTTTTTTTTAAATTACTGTGTATTTATTTTAAGAAATAAACGACATTTTAAACTTGCATACCTGGTAATAAAGTGTTTCTCTCCTTTCATCATCATCTCGGTTCAGAAAATATACCAGCATTTTCATGTACATTTGATCTTTCAAATTATTCTTTTTATGAAACTGGTTTTCCTAAAAAAGTTAATGCTTTTATTATTTTCTATGAATAGTATATTTATATTAAATGCAAGAAATGTGTCAAACATGTTTGCAAGAAGCATTCTATTCAGGAAACTATATGTCAATCCTGTAATGCAAATACTGACAACACTGAGCAAGAAGAAGACGATCAACTCTAGATTTCAGAGGACGAATAACGGTTTTTTTTACCAACGAAATTATGTTACCTATTTGAAAATATTGTGATTCCTACGTTTTTGTCATTATTATATTCTATATACTTTGTTTTGTTTTTTGTTATATTGATAATTAAACATTAAAAAGTATTATACATATTGAATTTTAAAAAAGGGTGGCTATCAATAGTTATATTTTATATAATAACATGTTTAAATAAATTAGTTTTTGTTTACTAATAATCATTTTCTGCCTACCCAAGACAAATATTTCAATATAAAACCTGGAATTTTGACATGCCACACTCAGTGCGCCCGTTCATGTAACTCCCAAGGACGCGCCCGCCAGTGGGTTAATGTCTTCCGATCTATTCCTCCCCTCAAGAATGCTGCTTTGACTGCTCCTTAGTGTGTGTTTCTGGGCCTTCCTCTAGGTCTGCTTCCCTCTATTCTTATTTCATTCCTTTTATTATATATATATCATGTTATATATATATATATGTTATACATATATATATATGTTATACATATATATATATATATATATATATATATATATATATATATATATATATATATATATATATATATATATATATCATGTGTTTTATTATATATATATCATAAAAAGGAAAGATTGATATGATACTGTCAGTAATACTGATCCTGTAATGGCAATACTGACGTACTGAAGAAGGGTATTGAGGAGTAATGGTTCATTCCATCAGTATTTTTGTCATTCCAGTACTGTCAGTAATATTGACTGTAATAAATAATAAGTAAATTTTGCCCTTCTAAAACATCTGCTACAAAGAAAATTTTGAGATTATTTATTAAATTTACAGCTGTTTGTTATCTAATTTTTCAGAATACAGGCATAAATCTAAAATAGTTTTAATTATAGATACGAATGAAACTTATTTTTCATATTCACCAAATAACAAAACATACAATAACACAATGTTTAAAGTAACAATACCTTCTAAAAGGTGTCAACAACTTTGTTCCAAGTTGCCCCTCCAAGTTGCCTTTTTTTGTCTAATAAAATATATAAAATTAAAGAAATGAGTTAGAGACATGAAACAAAAAAGAAAATGTTGCTAAATAGATTGATGATCAATGTGTTACTGATATGAAACAATTCTGCTGCCGCATATGCCTGGACTAAAGAGATTTGGACATGTTTATAAAAATACTTGTTAACACTGATACTATAAAAAGGCCATTACAGCGGGCAAGGATGGCCTACATGTGCTCTTATTGCGATCGTACCACCTTCTATGTTTAATCTGTAAATGCTTAATACCAACCAAAGAAACCTAGCTTGGAAGTTGAGTCGACCAGATGGATTTTCGTTGTAAAAGTGGGTTTGTTTAAAGTAGCCCCCGTTTATGGTAATAGTTCTAAATCTGAAAAATAAATTGAACCTATAGGTTAAGACCTATTTGATCGGACCTATTGGAACTCGGGAAGTAACCAAAGCAAATTTATTAATCAAACTTGTTTCATTTAAGTGCTTTTTTCCCTTTTAATTTATTTGAAAGATTATTAACATAAACAAAAAAAAACAAAAAAAAATATTGTCTCTCAGATTAAAAACATAATTGATTGATTCCATTACTAATAAGCTTCTTTTTTTTTTTTTTTTTTTAAAAAAAAAGGGAACTCAATTCTGGATTTTCAATTTTTGTACCTATTTTAGAACTTCTTATATCAGTAAAGATTTTATTGTCTTGATTAAAATACATTCATTACCAAATTGTGAGCTGTAAATATATTAAAAATTTGTCATATAAACTATTGTAATTTCCTTTTATTGTCTGATTTTTGTTAGCATTCTTTAGATGAACATTATTTATGGCATTAAAAATTAAAAATTAAAAAATTTATTTTTTAATTGCTTTTATCTTCATGACTGCATACCCCAACTATCTCTTCTCCTTATACCTAACAGTCAACTATACCTCATCAATATGAACATTATTTACTTCCTAGGTATTATCATTTTCAAGCAATTATTAATATGCTAATTATTTAATATATCTACCTAAACTTTTATATGGCTGTGAAATATTTATTTTCTTTTTACTATCCATTGAAAATTTATTAAGGCTGTAGATATTGTTATCTATTAGTTTAAAATGTATTATGTTTATTAAGTTATGTGTCATTTAATGGAAATACTATAGTATCTAGAATAAAGACTGAATTGATTTCTGGAACATTTTGGTCTTCAAATTTTTTGCTGGTAGTTAAAAAAAGAAGATAATTTTGTGTTTGAAGTAAAAATAAAAATACAATATTTTAATTTTTTTATTTTTGTGTGCTTGCATTTGGATAATGAAGTATACGTAGAAAATCATCTCCTGCATCCCAACCGACTCCTAAAATAAGGTAGTTGTTATATTATATTTGTTTCAAGATTTTATATAATTTTCTCTATGATGGTATCTTGATGTTTAGCTTTCACGAGCATGTTGTATACAATTTTCAAAATAGATATATCTTGTGTCTTGTAGAATGTGGTATAGTAATTTATAAATGTTTAATTGGTTTAGTTTGCTGTAAATTATTTGACTAGCTCATTATTTGCTGGTATTAATGAATGCATATATGTGGCTGTTTATTATGTTGATTGTTTTAAGTGACTTTATTTTAAATGTCTTGCCTCCCTTCTTGTGCTTTTAAATCATTCCATTTTATTTATTTTTTGACTATCCATTTCATAACATTTAATGAATGATTAATATTACATCGTGAATAATTTGAAGATTGGTTATCAATGCTTGAGCAAGCCAAGTCCCAATTATCTGAGTCTTATCACTATAATAATAATGCCATCAAGATATCTATATTACTAGGTCATAGATTCATCAATAGAGCTAAATAATCTTCAGTCATTTTTTCAAATGCTGTAATTTAATTTTTATTCTTATCTAAGGTATTCTGTAACAACATAATTTTCCGATAAATGAACCTTGCAGATCTAGGTTATTTCCTGTACTGACCATCTTATTGCAGCTTTTCAACCTTCCTAGTTTGTGAGTGCTGTTTTTTCTTCTTTCTCCTACTAAGCGAAAAGCACTATTCACAAGGTCCAATTGAATTTTACCATTGTCATCATTAGTGACTTTTAGAACTAATGGCGTTTAGTCATGTCTTATTGGTGCCAAAGTCCATGGAGGTCAGTTGATTGAGGTGGACCAGGTACGTTGCTCCGACGGCTGATAGTGACCTGCCAAAGAAAATAATGACTAAAGTGATACTTGAAACAAGGTGCAAAGGATGACCTTGGCTATAATGGAGTGATGGCGTTGCTTATGATGCTAATGTTGGGCGTAAGTTAGCAGCACAAGATTGCTGCAATCTTTGGAGACTGGCAAAGGAGATCAAGACTCAACATCAAGTTGTAGCACTAAACAGACAGAATAGAATACTTATTTGTGTGACAATAATCAATTTAGCCAATTTCATTCCAATTTTTTTCTTAGAGCTCATCAGTTTTCAAAATCTGTGCTTTACTTTCTTGTCAGTCTCTATTATTGACCATTTGTTTTATAATAGCAGATGAAGTAATAAAAAAAAGTCTTTCTTGAGATGTTTCTAATACTTTGATGCCTATTTTTATATCATTGCATCATTGATTTTATCAAACATTAATTTAAATAGTTTATTTGTATCTATCAAATTTTATTGTTTTGATTATTGTTAGTATCAGTTTATGGTTCAGTTACTAATATTTATTAATATATCTTATGTTTGATCAGTTCACGACTATCGTTAGGTGGAAGGATTACAAAAGAAGCCAGAAGCCGAGAGGATATGTCTGCTTCTACCTCATCCCTTACAGAGCCACCCAATCCTAAAAGAGCTTCATTTATTGAGGTATAACGAGATATTGTATATGCTTTTCATTTATCTGCTGTTGTCTATTTTTATATTTTGCTGATTTTATGATAGTTAATTTTTTTTCCCCCTTTGTCTTTAAATATTTGATTCAGAAAATTATTTATTATTTTGCACTTTCTTGCTGATAAGGCTTTCTCAGAAATAATTATGTTAAATTGAGAATATTTTTCTTATTTTTTGGAAGGTTTTTATGACTTATGTAATGTTCTTGGTAATAGTTAAATTATAGGATGGTTTAGAAAAGCTTTTGATTATTATGAATATTGTGATATTTTATTATTTACCAGTATGCTTCCTAGTGTTTTAAAGTAATTTATTATCATTGTGAAGATTTATATTTTTTTAAAATATACAACAGTGTCACAACTATTTTTCAATCATAAGTTCCTTCCATCTTTAACTCCCAAGGAATTTTGCTTTACAAATACTTAATCTTTCTTTAGGGTTTTAAGTTTTTTTTAGTTTTAAAGCTTATGCTCAAATTATTGTTGTAATTGAAGAATGTTGATTGAGATTGAAGTTGATTGTATAAAGATCTTTTTTTTTTCTAATCTCATTTATGATGTTTCATGTGTATTTGACTATAATTTAATAAGGGTTATTTTATATATCCTTGTCAAGTCATACAACTTTCCATTTTTTTTGTTTTATTTTCTAGCACCAAGAAATTCTTATTCCACCTTAGCACATGCTTCTTCGACCACCATCATCTCTCCAATTTTGATTTTATAAAAGTAGATAAGTCATGGTTTATATTGTCTTTTGATAGCATCTTTTTTAAATAATCAGGTGGTGTATCACATTACAAAAAAAAAAAAAAAAAAAAAAAAAAAGATAAATAAATATAGAAATATTGATAATTGTTCTAATTCCGATGATTATGACGACATTCTAAAGTAAATTAAAGTAAATGGACTCTTAAATACTGCATTTCTTATCTAATGTTTTTTATATTTTTGTACTTGTATTATAATGTTAGTATTTTTGTTAAAATATCATTTTTTAATGTAATTTTATTTTGTATTTCATTTTTTCATGGTAGTGTTTATTTTTTTTCTTTGAACTTATTGGAGAGCTGTTGGTACTATGTTGCAGAGGTCTTCCTCCCTCAGGAGGCCGAGTATGACACCAAAAAGGCCCGTCAAATCCCTCATACCGACAAGCAAACAAGTAAATTTAATTGTTCAAGCGAGTAACCAAAGCATGACGATAGATTTATGGTCAGGGTTAATTGCTCTTCACTAAGCTTTATTTTTCCTTTTTTTTATATACATATATTTCCACTTCATTCTCATTAACCATTCAGAAGTATGCATTTATCACAGATAATAGATGTCTTCTTTTATATCAGTGTTAATATTCTGTTGTCTCTAATTTTTGTAATGATTGTAATTGTTTTAAAGTAATGCTTTTAATTTTTAATCATTTGTTAACAACGGAATAAATTGATCATTGTTACTAAAATAATGTTTCAATTTTTTTTTACCATTTTATTGCTTATTATATCAGTAGGTATTTATTAAATAACTCATTTAACTCAATTTGTATATTTGTTTTGTTAATATTTTGATTGGATCTTGTTTTGTCTATCTATCCCTCGGGTATGTGTAGGTCGTTTAGTTAAATAGTTTTGTCTTAATAGGCTGTGAATGTTTTAAATAAAAGTTACTTTTGTATGGAAAAGTCATATTATATATAATTTTTTTTTTAAATTATCATAAACATTTTCATTAAGGCTCATTGCATGGTCAGGAATCAGTATTACTTCCAGACAATGACTATTCGTCACCCATTCCTACCGTTTCAGGTAAGCTTTGAAATAAAAATAACTCAGTTTTTTCATTCTGAGACTGAGCAGCGACTAGATATACATTTTTTTTGAGTTTTTCAATGAAGTAACTTGGTTGATTCGGTGACAAAGAGTTGATGTTAAATTCAAGACAGACTGCATTAACATTTAACTTTAACTGCTTCTGTTATGGAAATTACATAGATATTGACATAGATATTGATGTATCTGTTTTCTTCTTCTTGTACAGTACTATATCCCTTGTGAAGACAGGTAGGTCCTCTTGCAGCACTGACTACCTGTGCTGCAATACATCACTGTTCTGTCACTTGTGCTGCCACTTTTCAATTTCGAATCCCAAGCATGGACTAGGCGTGTTTACCTACATCATCCTTCCACTGCAATCTTTATCTACTTCTCCTTGTTGATCATGGATTTCCTCTGTAGCACCTTCTTGGGGATCAGGTCTTTAGACATTTTTACTGCATGTCCAGCCCATCTATGATGGCTCATATTAATAGAAATCATCACATCAACGTTCTTGTATTACTCTGTTAACTCAGCATTAGACTGTTGACACTTTAGTCCACTTGAGCAAACCACCCCCAAGATTCCCCTCTTAAATCTTGCCAGTGTCTCTTTCTAATTACTTTTTTATTTGTTTTTTTTCATGTATATATGTATATACATACATATATTTATACACACACATGCACACGCACACGCACACGCACACGCACACACACACACACACACACACACACACACCACACACACACACACACAACACACACACAACAGTTTTTTGTTGATAGTTTTTTCGAAAAAACGTGTGAGCGTTCAAATAATATAAGACATTGTAACTTCCCCCCCAAATAAGGTAAAGATCATGCTGTTCTTTAGATCCTATGTTTGTAAAATTCAAGGTTACGGGTACTCTGTCATTATAGATAATTTAATGCTTAATCCAAAAATGTGGTAAAAATTTGAAAAATATTTAAACAGAATGGAGATATTACAGCTTTAATGGAAAAAAACTTGGTTTCCTCAAAAAAGTCTTTGATTTATGGTATATCTGCAACGGCTTGGAATAGAAAGGTGAGGTCTGCGGCATTTTTCTACATTTTTGATCTAGTAGTTTCACCCAATTTTTTTTTTTTACACTAAGAGATACTCACTCTGTGTATATATACACACACACACACACACACACACACACACACATATGTACACACACACATATAAATTTAATACCAATTAATAGATTTAATTTTGATTTTTAATAATCTTTTTCTTTTAGCCTTATAATTTAATAAATATAGGTCTTCATCATGGTTTAACTGTCAGATTTTCACAAAGTTTTATTGATGAAAAAAAAAAAAAAGAATATAATAAATAACAGTCAGCCACTGTTAGTGAAGAGATTGTTTCAAAAGTTTATCACCTTATAGATGGTTCTGTTTCTATGAGATTTCAATTTGTATGGTTAAAATTCCATTACAAGAAAGCGTTTTACATGTATGAATACTGCTACAATAGAAAAGATTAATAAATTAAAAATTATTTTTCTAAAATTAAAATGTTTTTTTCCCCAAATTAGTTTTTTGTGTGCCTAGATTAGATGGCATCTCATGAAAATTCATTTAAATAATCAATAGTTTAATTTATTGTGTTTCACTCAGTTTTTTAAATATATTTGTTTATTAATTTTAATGAATTTGGTTTTATATTAGTTTTCATTAAACTGTTATGACTTCTGTTATTTCGCTGGTATATAAAAATGTATTATTTTGTCAAAACGAACAATATTACATTTACATTACCTCAAAGCTCCTTTATTGTGTTTATTACTGATGGATTCATTCTTTTCATCAATTGTAAGGAAATATGTTTGGTTTTAATGATGGCTTGTGTCTGTTTATGTTTCTGGATGTTGATCAATTATTAGTAGGTTTATTAGCTCTAATATTTCTATTAGAAGTAGGAATAATTATATTCACCATTCGATTGTTGATCCATGTTTTTGATCTATCTTTGTTATTAGATGTCCTCCATCTCCAATATATGAATATGCTTTGGTTCCTCTTAACTTTAAGTCTTTTTTCAACTGTGATATCTGCACACTTCTTTGTAAATAGTATGCATTTAAAAAAAAAAATGTTAATCCTTTTGTGTAAATTTTAAAGGGTGACCAACCTATGGCTAATACGGTTGACAGTTCAGTAAGGAGACAGGCAAGAAAGAAAAAAAATTTCTCGTGTGTTGGCTGAGTCTTGTGCTTGTTTTTCGAAAGATAGCTTGTGCCCCTTTTAACAGAATTTTATTTTTGTTTGTTTTCTGTTTTTCTAAAAATTAACTAATTTGTTCAAATATATAAGAATTAGTAAATATATTCTACTGGTGTAATTAACAGAAATTTTTTTTATTACACGTGGCTATCAAATTTATGCTGCCATCCGAAACATTTCTTACTTATTCGTTATTGAGAATATTTAAAATCAGTTGATTCATTTCATTTTTCATTAATTTTTCCATTGCTTGACTTATTCCCCTCCTTACACTTTTTTGTGAATGGAGAAGAAGCATGAATTAAAGTATTACATGCTACTCAATTTTACTTGCTGCCCTACTCCCTAAGTAGCATTAGTTTCATCCCTGTCTTTTAATGGATATTTAAAATAAGTGTTGTTGCACATATCAAGCTTCTTATATACTTGCACTGCATTTAAGCTTTGCTTCTGAGGTGTAATTTTAAGTGTTTATTATGTATGGAAGGCAAATATCACACCTCTTTATACTCTTTTTACCACAGTTAGTTGTAGCACTATATTTTATTATTCATAAAGTTGGCTAATATAGTTATTAGTAATAATGTATCTTCTATTGAAAAATAAATTAATTAAACTGATTGAGAAATACTGTGAGGTTCTTTCCATAATAAAAACATTTTATTTAAAGCCTAGTTTGTAATCAGTGTAAATGTTCATTTGATTTTACTAGTTAGCTATTTTTATTATATAATGATGACTGGAACAAATTTATAATAGTCATCGACAATTTTTCTCAGCTTTCATTTGATTCATAAAAAATTATTCCTGTCCTTCAAAGAAAAAAAAAAGCATCATTTCTTGCCCTAGCCGATCCAACTGAAACAAAGTCGACAAGGTATTACCAATAGTTGTTTTAATCGCTCATGATACTTAAGTTTAATCACTATTTGAGGTGAATGTATTTTGACATGATTATTGATTTACAATTATTTCTGGTTGGCTGATATTCACATTTAATAATCTATATGGGTATCAATCCTACACTTTTCTTCCATGTTTTGTCGGGGGAATATTTCAATTTCTTTCTTTACACCTATGCACATTACTCATAATTCTACACTTTCTAAATATATTATGTTGTTTCATGTATCAATCACAGTATAAAATAAAATAATTAAATAAAATAAATATAAGAATACCTTAACATAATTATAGATTGTAATAATATTTTTTGTAAATCTGATATCACTTATCATATTGTTCCATGAATTTTCATAAATTTTTAAATAGATCTAAAATCATTACAATATTTCCTTTAAAACATAATTTCAATAGTTAAAGAAAACTGATGAATCTTTGATAGTTATATTTACTCTGCAGATGTCAATTTTCTTGAACAGGAAGGTCCATTTGTTTCATTTTTCATCGAATGTCAAACCCCTATCTATCAAATATCAAACCCCATTCCCAAAAAATAAAATAAATTGAAGCAATAAAGGTAATTCTTTTATTATTCCAATTGAATATGGTTATTAAAAATCAAATATATAATAACACAGCCATCATATAAATATATTTCATGCATAATAGCTTCTGTCATAGGATATATTACATTATGTAATTATTATTAAGTATTTTTTGTCTTATTTTGTAGTTATATAAAATAGTATTGTCTAAAAAACCATAATCCCAGCTATTTTTTTACATGTATTGAGGAATTTGTCATCAAATTATAGAAAGGTCAAAAGCATCTGTCCTGACTTCTTTTTAATTGCTCCTCCTTTGATATACTGGATGTACTCTGATATATTCTGTGCATATCGATTTTTTCCTGGTGATAGCTACTATTAGCTAAAGCTACAAAATTTATTTGAATTTGTTTTTGAGCTGTAGTTATTTTTTCATTATTATTGTAAATGTCTTTTCTTTATCTTATTTTTTGAAGTGTTTTCAGAGCTGGAAATAAAATCCACTTTAATTACCATATTTGATGTTGATTCTATCCACAGCATGTTTGATAAACCTGGTCTGTGCTAACTGTTTAGCTGT